>JAQFVV010012445.1:5912666-6395786 GCA_028023455.1 Epiperipatus broadwayi | reverse complement strand
TTTTTACAAGTATATATGCTAAAATGCCTTTATATGTGTGTGTTTAAAATTTATTGGATTATGTAGTATTGACTATTATCCATGGATTCACCTTATATGCACAGAAAGCTTGGAACTAAATACCATGGATAAATCAGTTTCATTTTCTATATTTAAATATTTATTTTATACATATATTTGGTAAAACATTCAGTGTGTGTTTAATTTTTATTTTGTGTCATTTTAGTTTTTAAATTATATATGGGTACAGAAAAGTGATTAAAAAATAACCAGAGCATTGTCTATGTGTAAATATAAATATTTTTGAGTATTAATTATACTTGTGTTATAATAAATTTTTATATAATCAGAGTGATATGGTTTTGCATTGACATGTAAATATTATAATAATAATAATAATAATAATAATAATAATAATAATAATAATAATAATAATAATAATAATAATAATAATAATAATAATAATAATAATAATAATAATAATAATAATAATAATAATAATAATAATAATAATAATAATAATAATAATAATAATAATAATAATAATAATAATAATAATAATAATAATAATAATAATAATAATAATAATAATAATAATAATAATAATAATAATAATAATAATAATAATAATAATAATAATAATAATAATAATAATAATAATAATAATAATAATAATAATAATAATAATAATAATAATAATAATAATAATAATAATAATAATAATAATAATAATAATAATAATAATAATAATAATAATAATAATAATAATAATAATAATAATAATAATAATAATCAATGAATACATAATAATACATAATAATAATAATCAAAGTGATATAATAATAATGAATAAGCCCTCAAACTTTAGAACTCTGATTATTTTTTTTTTAATTTTTATATTTTATATCCATTAACCACAAATAACCACTAAATTCATTTATATATATAACCTAATAATATTCATAGTATATTAATTTAATAATTTTATAGATGTAAACTTATATAAACCATTGAGATTAATAATAATAATAATAATAATAATAATAATAATAATAATAATAATAATAATAATAATAATAATAATAAAAAAAAAAAAGATTCCAAAACTGCATGTAGAAAAATGTTATAATATATATATATAATTATAATTGAAATAATAAATTTAACGGTTTACAAACTATTACAAACAATCCTTAAATCTGCAGAAGTACATTCGGTTAATTTCTTAAACCTGCCTCAACTTCCATTAAATTCAAAAAACAAAAGCCGAAGCAAACGTCATAAATTCAAATTCCATGAATCTCGTATTTTAATGTTAGCAGCTTGTCGATTTATTAAATGCATTTTATTCTTATTTATAAAAAATGCCTCTTTAATTTTTTTTTACTATGGTTTCTCTCTTCATGAAGAATTTTCACATTTTCAAAATCAAATTTAAATTTATATTTTTTAAAAATTTATATTTATGTTTTTGTTTGTGGAAATACTAATATTATAAATTTGCTTGTAGAGGAATTAAATAAGTTGAATGGCTTGAAATGGACTATTGAAAAGGAACAGGACAATAATATTAAATATTTAGATTTAATGATTACAAGAGATAACAGTATATTAAATTATAAACTAATAATTAAGCCACTGCAAAAAAGAGGATATATAAATTGTAAATCAAAAGTACCAATGATGCATAAGATGGCAAGTTTTAGATCTTTTTTGTTTTGGAATAAAAAATTATGTTGTTACCAAAGTGATAAACTGAAAAATATTGAAATATTTGCCAAGGAATTGCTTGATGTTGGTTATAAAATGGAACAAATGAACAATACTTTATGTCAATTTAAAAAAAGTTATAATAATGTAAAAGAAATGAAGATTAATAGTAAACAATGGATATCTATTCCATTTATTTCAAATCCACAAGTGAAATTTTTTAAGGATTTATATAAAAATGTGTTTAATGTTTCATTCTACGTGCATATTTTCTTTGGCAACCATTTTTTATCTTTTTGATATATAAGCTACTAATCTAAAACAAAAAAAACAAAAAACATGAATTTTCTCAATCCAAACTTCTTTGTTTGCTTAGATGTATAGATATAAAATCCTTTCAATTTCTATATATTGTAGAGGTCTTGGTTTGTTATAACCTTAGACATCTTTATTTTTTGGACAGACATGATACTATATCATTAACATATCACATGCCAACTGATCATCACATTATCTCTTTTTACATCTAGCTGATCATTAGCTTGATCTTATATTTTCACCACTTTATGCTATTAGTGTAATCTACAAACTAGTCTAAGGATATTAGGATAGGGCAATACTGGATAGAGATTTATTAAGTCCTACCATCTGACATCTATTGATTACTAAAGCTATACTAGATCACATGAAATGGTGAGTATTATGTTAATAAATAAACTATATGTGAGTCATTTTGTAGGATTGATGTGAGAATCAGCAGCAGGAATATGGGTGAATCAATATTAGTTCATTTAAATTATGCATAAAAATTAGTCTGATTATTATTTTAAACCCAAATACACAAAATCATTTATTTATCTTTTGTTTTTGAAAATAAATAAAAAAGTCTTTATAAATTATTTTCACTTTAAAATCAAAATTTAAGAAAAAAAACTTTTTAACAATTGAATATTTTATGATTTTTTTTTTTTAAAAAAAAACAACAACTTTAATATAGGAATTAAAGTGAAATAATAAGTTAAAAAGTAAAAAGCAGTTGTTTTTTAATGAATTGAGCTAAGTTGACAAAAAAACTGAAGATAAATCTTAAGGATATAGTGGGAAAAAAATTGGAAATTAAAGAATTTTATTAAATCTGTCTACTAAAACTGGTTATATATATATATGATTATCTTTGATTGATTTCAATATACTCTTTTAAAGTTTGAGATCTAAATAAACCAGAGATAAAAAAAAAAAAAAACAACTTTAATTGATGATCACTTTTTAAATTTTCTTTGGAAACAAGCACATTTATATATGCGCATATGACGCTTTATAATAATAACATATATACAAAGTTACTATGAAAGTTTATATTTTGAAATTGTTTGATACTAGTTGCTGAAATCAAAGTTTGAAATAAGACCCAAAGTCCATATCACTGAAATAACAACATCTGAGTCTAAAAAGAGTTAAATATGTGTCGTAAATAAATTAAAACAATAACAAATTGTATTATACAACATGATATTTTTTATACATTCTATATTTAAATGTTCCATAATTGGAACTTTGAAATATATTCATATTGTCAAGCGTTGTTAGCCGAGAGGTCATCGCAGCTGCCGTGCAAGCAAGTAGTTGGTTGCAGACAGTTGGGGATTCGCCTTCCGGCCGATGCTGTGACATATGAAAATATATATATATTCATATTATATTGGATAATAAATAATTAATGCTAAATGAGTTATTAAGAAAAGATTTTATTTCAGATTTTTTTTTTGGGGGGAGGGGGGATTGTTTAATGGATCTATGTCATGAATTTTCATTCATATTTGTGTAATTCAGATTTTTGCAAAACCATGTAAATACAAGGAATATTAGTGCAGAATTCCACAATAATATGATTTTTCCCATATAATTTTGAGAATGCAAGTAATGACACCTGTGTAAATCTTTTAAAATGGCAATTTTCTGACCATTCTAATATAATCAGACTATCATATTAAAACTGTTCACTTTATAAGCTGAGCCTTACATTCTCATTCATAATATTATTAAATCATTGATATTTTGACTGAAAATAATTATGTAGGTATATTATAGAAAAATATAATATTAGTGAAATTTTCGTTATATATTTACTAGAGTAATTCAATTTTTTTAATGACAATTATTTATATTTTAAAATATAAATTATTATTATAAAGGAAAGTGCTTGACGAAAGTATAATATAATGTTTTGTAATATATATATATACAAAAAATATTTATGTATAAAATTACTTTAATATTTCTTTTTTTTCCCCTGATGAAAACCAGCCTCTGGTTGAAATATTAAAGTAATTTTATACACAAGTAATTTTTTTTGTATATATTTCCTTTAGTTAGTTTATATATACATATATGCAAATGTTATGTATTGCAAACTTTAATTTAGTAAGTAAGATGTATAGGGTTCTCATAGAATGAATGGGAATGATGTGACATTTTAGAAAATCTTTAAAGATTTTCCGTAGAGAAAAGGAAATGAAGAAACAGAGTTTGATATTACTTATCAATAAACAAAAGTATCAAATCATAAGTTCAACTAACCATCCAATTATTATTTAGTAAGTGGGTATATATCTATTTTTATATAAAGAGGTAAACAAAAAAGAAAAGTATTATATTCATTATTTACCAATTGGTATTGTTTTCTCTCATATTACTCTTTTATAGAACATTGTTGGAGAGGAGTTTCATCACATAAGAAAATTTTTATCTATTTTATTTATAAATAAATAGATTGGCAAATAAGGCCTATTGATGAAATATTTTTAAATACTGATTTATAAGATAATATAAAGCTTACTATGGGTGTGGATAATTACCAAAAGAAATTAGACTGAAATGGCTTGCCTTGTAAAATTTGGATAGGTCACTATGCAAATGGATGGCTAATTAAATGCAATAGAAATAGTTGTAATATCTGTAATGATAGTAATCAAAATTTAAAAAAAAATCACATTCTTTAAACGTAGGTAACCAAAAGGTGGAAACTTTGCTTGATATTGCTTATAGTAAGAATCTATCAAGGTTCAAGCTTGAGAGAACTTTTTTTTTTAGTTAGTCTTTTTTCCTGGAAAATAAATTTGATTGAAAAGGTAGTTGGTTAAAAGTTTTTTTTTTTTTTTTGGAAGGGTAGATCTTTAAATGAAAGAAGATTGCAGGTGTTAGAAATTTAATCCTGTGTCTTGAAATTGTGAAATTCCTAGATGTATCCATGTAATATAATTACATTAAAGCTTTGTCTGCATAATAGCCTCTATGAACATTTTATTAACATTAGATTCAGAAAATTTAAGGAAAGAAAGTTTTCGTTTCTTGATAGACATCAATACCATTTATAAGTCTTTTTTTTTTGTGACTCAAAGTTATTGAAAATGATGCTTTTTCTCTGCTGTTACTAAATTTTTGCACATTAGTTCAATAACTAGTTAATAATGTTATTTCATTTTAGATTACTGCCTCCATAAATTTAATTAACTTCCAATTATTAACATTGATTATATGGCTCTGTTATAATTATTTAAAATTGTTTTTAAATTATCAGAAATAATTGGATTTGTACATAACTTTTATTATCTTTTATATCTTCCAAATATATCTCATTGTAAATATAATAAAAGTGTATTTACCTTATGTATTGGTATAAATGCTTTATATAGGTAATCAATATCAATAGTATTCTGTAAAATAGGCAGGTCCAGAGAGTAGGCACAACATCAATTCATCCATTCTTCCATTCCATTGTCTTCCTTGCCCATTTCTTCAATTCCACATAAGTCTTCCCATCTCTTATATCATCCAATAATATACATTTTAAAATACTTATTAATTAAATCATTTAATGTATTTGGAGTTTTGGAAAAAATGTTCTGCACCAAAAATGCTTACAAAATTATAATTAGTGAGTATTTTGAAATTTTCATTCTATGCAAGAAGCATTTTATATTAATGCACCAGATTATTTCAATATAACTGCAGTTTAATTTATAATATAAAAATCCATTTGTTATACTACCATTCAGATTTTTGAAATTGTTATCTAACAACTAATATATATTGTAACCAAAAAGCTCTTATCTCAAATCATAACAGTCTAAATTCATGATACAATACAAAGCTATTATCATATGATCCAGTCACAGCCAGGGTGCACCATGAGAGCTAATCACAGCAGTACTTGAAAGTACATCAAGTTACCTAAATAAACTGTATTATTCTTTTAATTAACTATAATTCTCCTTAATTACTGGATTTCAAACAGCATTTTCAAATCTTAATTTATGATTTATAATTATTCTTTTGATGACTGTTTCTTAAAACCACACTATGACCTTAATTTACAATTTTTATTTGTTTAAGACCCAGTGGCTGACTATAGAGAAGATGATATAATCTCTGAAACTGTCAGTCATTATGTGGTGACTATGGCCCATTAAACTAGATAGTAATAATTATAATCTGCTCCATAACATCATAAATGATAGCTCATCATGTATTCAGGTTTAAAATACAGAAATACTATATAGAGCAAATGCTTTGCAATGGAAGATAAACAATCTGAATTTTAAGTTATTTTTTCATTAACCCAAATATTAAATTAAATCAATAGCAATGAAACTCTTAGGGATAGATAAGGCATCTGTTATAATTTTAGAAAATAGGTTCAATTGTTCTACTGGCTAGCAAATTTATTACGAACTTAGGTAATGTTGCAAATATCAATAGAGGTAACAGATTCTGGATATACTCCAAAATTGACAAAGCAAAGCAGAAATGATTGAGAAGGTAAATGGGATTTATTATATTTTATACATCACAAAATACTCAAGAATAAACATTAAAATACTATCTGGATGCTTTATACATCATCAACAGGTACAAGATCTGCTTTATTATTTATTGTCTACTTACTATGTTAGATTTCTGACTCTATATGTGACTAATAGCAATGGTACAAATAAGTTAGGTTATCAAAATTAACATTTATTTATGACTCAATAAATATGAAAATAGTAATTGGTTAACAATGTTCATAATTTTACATAAACGATAACTAATATAAAATAACATCACCTATAATTGTTCTACGTGTACATTAATTTTTTTTTTTTACAATGTACATTAATTGGGTAAGTAAATAAACAAAATAAAACAAAATCACTTATACCTATTTCTATGCATGGATAAATGCACGAGTTTCAAATAATAGAATCTAAAAAATTATTACTAATGTATTGATTTTTTATTCTTATAGGGACAAAAGAGATTCAAATTCAGACAATGGCACCTCCAATACATCAAAACCAGAACCATTGCACTTATACCAAAATTGTAATAACAATGACAACAATTGGAATCGATAAAGCTATAAAATTTGACTATAATGAAATATGAAATCAAAAGAAAATTTAAACTCCAACTCATCTGAGTTGGGATACCATCAAATTTACTTATAATAAATTTTGACTATAATTCACTTAATGCCCTTTTATTGCAGATAACAGAACACATGCAACAAACATTATGAGGAGTGAAACAAGGTAAGCATTATAATATATGGTGACTCTACTCAAACATACATTTGTATAATGAGGATCAATAATATACCTGTGGATGTATTCATCTGTACAAGGAATAACAAGCAGTAAGTATCCTGTGGGTTTTCTAACCATCATCAGAGTAACTAGCCTAATTGCAGAATGTTCAGTGGATTAACCACCAGCACTGAAACAAATTTAATGGATATACAAACCAGTAGTAATAATTATTTTGTGGATTAACCATCAACACAGAATGATATAAGAAATATGAGATGAACACTTACTTTCCAGATAAATTAGAAACAAATCACCCTCATTAATCTGCTAAAATGGAAGGCACCTGCTATTTTACAAGTGTTATTCAAGACCAAAAGATGTAATAAAAATTATATTACAGGAAACAATTGAGACCCAATGGCTGACCATATACTAAATGATATAGAAATATTTCCTAGTATTATAACATGAGTATGAGCACCGAACTCTAGCAAGACATACAGGATTAAGCCATGTGATAATGATATGTTATAGATTTATTGTATAAATCATGAGACCCTTCTGCAAGCACTGTTCTCTAAATTGACTCTTATCAGACCCTACACCCAAGTTAACAAGTAATTATTTTACACAATAAATTATATATACCATGAATATTTATAAGATAACATAAAATACATTAAAACATAAAATGCATGTTCATTAAATTACTACACTAGGTTCAAATACATGTTATTTAAATTCATTGGCTTTTAGCCACTTAATTAATAGCATGCTTCTTAAACTTAATGACAAATGTAATTCAAATAAATATTTCTCTTTTTTTGAAACAGCATAGAATCTTAAAAGTTGATTATATGCTTCTTCATCTCCATTTATAAGGATTCCTCATAAGTTTGTTGATTTGTACATAGGTTCTTTGAGAATTCATGTTATTTGAGAGTTAACATAGATATTTAAATCAAATTATCCTCATAAGTTAATGAAAATTGCATGATTTTGTTTTAGGGACTATTCTGAAATTGAAATGTTGTACTATCCTTTATTTATGAATGTCAAGGACAAAGAATGATTGTTAAAGCAAAATAATTGTCTCATGAGTTTTATAACAGCTAAAATATTTTCCTGGTCAGCAGTTATTTTTTTGAACACTATTGTAATTTCAAGAAGATAACTCACAATGTTGCTTCTAGTATAAGTTTAGAGGGAAACTATAATAAATTCTTTGTCATCTGAACAATAGCACATAAGAGAGCTAAAACAGCATTACATTCCACACATATAACATTCGAAGTGTCAAAATTGTGGAAATAGAACATTATATCCAAGTTTCCACACATATATAGCACTCTCATGTGTGTTAAAATTCATGAAAGTAAAATTTATCCAAAGTTAAATAAAGTGCTTCATTTTTCACTTTCACAACACTACCATGGGTGCTTTTAGAGCTGCTATTCCTATTGTCATGATTAACAATAATTCCTGTGCATTTTAGTTGTAGACCTTATGGAAGATTATTGGCAGCTAGGCTCTCAGTTGGTGGATCAGAATAGATTCATTAGGATTTAGCTATACATTTCGCTATTGACACTTGATAATATTGCAACTTAAATTGTTTAAGAGAAGTTTAATTTTAACTTTCTTCTTTATCTTTACATGCCCTCCTTTTTTTTTGAAAAGAGAAGTTTTCATTTTCGTTATGTTTAACAGTAAAAGAAAAAAAAAAATTGTTTTATTATAAACTCGTTGTCATTCATTACATTAGTACTCTAAAAAAAAAAAAAAAATCTCTCTGGCAGTTCTAATTTTTTCTTAACCAATTAAATTTCTTTCCACTTGCATATCTATTTTAAAAAAATGAAAAGAAAGAAAAAAATGTGTTTATCTTATCCTATCCTATAAATTAATTTTAAAAAAATTAAATAAATCATTCAATTAAACCAAAATAATCTTTAGAATTATTTAAAGAGAAAAACAAATAATTATTTGTTTTTATTTATTTATCTCACTGTACTTGATGTAATATAATGTTGGTTTTCACCTTTAGGTTAAGCACAGTTTATCTAACTTAGTGTTTGGAAACAGAGAAAAGCTAATATATGAAAGAAAGAGAAGAAAGGGAAATACAATAAAAAAATTATACAATAATAATAACAAAAAAAGGAATTGTATAATCTCATTGTTTAATAAATTTGAACACAAGGAACAAGCATACTAAATGCCAGCCATGAGAATCAAGTCATCTGGAAGAAGATACAGAAATTTTTATTAGTTTTACCATACTACTTATATTTTGTAAGGTTGTAATATATATAAATATCTACAGTATAGTGATTATTTATGCAATAAGACAGAAAAATGAAAAGAGATGACATCATGATATATTTGGAAGAATTTTATAAAGAATTATATATTAAGGAACAAAAAAAACAAACAAAGTATTTCCTACAGTTATGACATCCTCCAAAATGTCCACATTTTAAATATAGTACTGAATGCAATTAAATTTCCGAAGAAGAGAAAAGCACCAGGAAGTGGAAAGAAGCACAAGTAGAAATAGAAAAAATGTTGACAAAATGTCAAAATGATAAATATACCAAATGATTGGAAGAATGCAATAGTGATAATTGTTATTTTAAAAATATATCAAAAGAAGGTATGAGAAATTATAGACCTATTGGTTTTTTATCAGTTTTACAAAATCTTTACCAACATAATACTAATTTATTTCCTATGAACTTTGGATTCTAAATAATCAAATAAACAAGATAGATTTAGAACTAGTTTTAACCAATGGACCACATCCAAATATTGAGAGAAGTAATGAAAGGGACCAATGAATATGAGATATCATTATATTTGGGATTTTTTTGTAGATTATGAAAAGTTTGTTTGATTCTATTAGCATTTCTACAAAGACTAAAGTATTGGATCATCAAGATATAAATCCAGATTATTTTCTACTCTGAATAATATTTATAAAATTGTAATAATAATTATTAAATTACATAGTGATACTAAGAAGATTAATATTGAGAAAGATGAATGTCAGTGTGATTTTATATCTCCAAAACATTTTACAGCAGTTTTGGAATAAGTGTTTTGTTGATTACAATTGGAAGCTAAGAAACTAAAAGTAAATGAAGATTATTTAAAATCACTCTGACATTCATCTTTCTCAATATTAATCTTCTTAGTATTACTATGCAATCTAATGATTGATAATCAAGAAATTAAATGAAGTTAATAACTACAATTACCTTGATCAGAATATTAACAACAGATAGAAATATAATGAACAAAGTTAATCATAGAATTAAACTTGGACAAGATGCTTTGGAAGAAATAATTTAAAGTTAAAAGAAAGTAATTCCATGTGTTGGAAAAAGATTTTTAATTTATGTGTTTTACCAATGTTTACCTGTTAATTTGAGATCTGGACGTTTAATAAAAGAGCAATTGAGAGAATTCAGACCACTTAACAAAGTACAGAGAGATTCAATTTAGAAGTAATAAGAAATCGTAAATGAAATATGTTAATGAAAAACAAACAATGACATCATTGAAAGAATTAAGTAATTGAAATAGAGCTGGACTGAACATATTGCTGGAAGAGATGATAATAGAGAGATAGTTAAAGTTTTAAATAAGATATCAGAAGATTGTAAAGAACCTGCAATTAAATCATACATGAAATGAATGGATGTAAGGAAAAAATTTCTGTTGTGTTATGGATTAAAGAATCTAGTGATTGGAGTAACTGGATTATCAGAGTAGTTGGATTAAACTTAAAGGAAACCTTTTTCCTGCAGTGGATCAATAATGGCTGAACATCACAATGAATGATGTTAGTGGTGAATGTTTGCTTTGTATAAGATCTGAGTTCAAATTCATATAAATCTTAAAAGTTTTATATATTTCCAAGAAAACATATATATATATATATCATCATTATCAACCATTATCAATCCACTGCAGGATGATGGTCTCTCCAAGTTTAATCCATCTTCTCCGATCTTTAGCTTCTCTTCTCCACATCACCTCTACACATTTTCTTATTTCATCCATCCATCTTACATGTGGTCTCCTTCTGGGTCTTTTACAATCTCTTGGAATCCAGTTTAAAATTTCAATTGTCCATCTATTATCATCTCTTCTAGCAA
This sequence comes from Epiperipatus broadwayi, assembly GCA_028023455.1. NCBI lineage: Eukaryota > Metazoa > Onychophora > Udeonychophora > Euonychophora > Peripatidae > Epiperipatus > Epiperipatus broadwayi. Next base: position 6,384,343 of record JAQFVV010012445.1, on the reverse strand, counting down.
TATGTCCAGCCCAACTCCACTTCAATCTTTTAATTTTTTCAATGAGGTCAGTAACACCTGTTTGTTCTCTTACCCATACATTGCGTTTTCGATCTCTTCTTGTTACTCCCAACATACATCTCTCCATACTTCTTTGAGTGGTCTGAAGTCTCTGTATTGATCTTCTATTAAGTGTCCAAGTCTCAGATCCATAAGTAAGAACTGGTAAAACAAATTTGTTAAAAACCTTTCTTTTCAAACACATAGGCATATTTCATTTTAATATCAAGTTATTTCTACCAAAAGCACTCCAACCAAGTTTAATTCTATGATTAATTTCCTCTATTATGTTTCCATCTGTATTAATAATCTGACCAAGGTATTTGTAACTCTTTAACTTCTTTTAATTCATCATAATCAATCTTTATTTTCATATTTTGAGCAAATCAATTAAACATTACTTTAGTCTTTTTAACATTTATCTTTAGTCCTACTTTTCTACTTTCATCTGATAACTCCTGCAACATTTCCTGCAGCTCAGAAGCATTATTTGCAAAAACAACTACATCATCTGCGAAATCTAAATGACTTAAATAATCTCCATTTACTTTCACTCCTTTAGTTTCCCATTTTAATCCACAAAATACTTCTTGCAGCACTGCTGTAAAAAGTTTTGGAGATATGGAGTCACCTTGTCTTACACCTTTCTCAATGTTGACTTTCCCAGTATCATTATGTAATCTAATTGTTGCTGTTGCATTTTTATAAATATTCTTTAAAATATGACAATATCCTGGATCTATACCTTGATGATCCAATGCTTTAATCACTGAAGAAATGTTTATAGAATCAAATGCCTTTTCATAATCTACAAATCCAAAACATAATGACAACTCATATTCATTTGTCCTTTCTATAACTTCTCTCAATACTTGAATATGATCTACTGTACTAAAACCACTTTTAAATCCAGCTTGTTCTCTTGGTTGGTGAAAATCCAAGGTTCTCTGTAGACGAGTTGTAATTATCTTGGTAAAAATTTTATATAAAACTGATAAAAGGCTGATAGGTCTGTAATTTCTAATATCTTCTTTATCACCTTTTTAAAATATTAATATTATTACTGCATTCTTCCAATCATCTGGTACATCTTTATCATTTAGACATTTGGTATATAACTTTGCTAATATTTTTTCTGTTTCTTCACCTGCTTCTTTTAATATATCAATTATAATTCCATCATTACCTGGAGCCTTTCCTTTTTTCATACATTTAATTGCATTTCTCACTTCTTCATTTAAAATTCTGGGCAATTCGGAAGATGTAATATATATATTAAATGTAAAATACAGTACCCGTTATAAAATATTATACAGTATATTTAAAAAAAAATTTAACGGGATTTACCATTAAAATTTATATATATATATATTGTGCCATTACAATTTAGTCACTAGATAAATTTATAGTAATGTGCATGTAGAAAAGGTAAACCAAAAATCATCATCACAATTTTATATAACCATAAAAGAAGCTGTAGGGCATCCAAGTTCAAACCCTACCAGATCAAAATCTTAAACGCTTTAGACAGAGAGTGGGACAGCAATTATATGATTTACTTGTTTGTGTGTTAATAAATCTCAAAAAGAGCAGCACACACATTTAATATTTAAATTTTCTGTTAAAAAGCAAAGTTATAATGCATACGTATAGGCAGTGTATGTGTAAGCTATTTAATTGTTTTATATTTCAAATATTCAACATTTTAACTTTCTTTAAAACTAACTTATGCTTGATCAATTTTAATGTCTTATTCTATACTTCTATTTTGCTTTTCTTTAATTATAAGTGGGATTTAAAAGTTACAGATTTAATTAAATAATTGGGTTATAATTACTAAGCTAGCAATTATATTATTTAATGTTAGTTTATGAATGATTTGAAAGAATGAAGGATGTGTGTACATTACATACAGAAATTTACATTTACTAAATATTGAAAGAAAAGGAAGGATTAAATCTGTCAAATTATTTTTTTTTGTACAATTTTATGTTAAAAGAGGAAATTGTTTAATCAGATATCGATCTTTGTAGCAATTTTTTTTTTTTTAAATAATTGTTTTTCACTTTGGGAGCTTATAATGGGTGAGAGCTCTAATTTTGAAATTGTCTTATCTCAAGATCTAAAGAAGGAAGCTCAAAGATTTGAAATGTTACCTGGATGTTAAAAGAAAAAAGAGAAAAGAAAGGAAATAAGGATTGAGTCTATTTTTTTTTTAAACAAAAGTGTCTGGAAAAAGGATTAAACTTTTCAGTTGAAAAATAATTTAGTTGAAAATAAATTAGAGATCTAATTAAAACAAATTTGTCCAAAAATAGCAAGTGACGCTATCTCTGATTGGTTAAGTTAGCTAAAAATTGGATATAAAAAGTGTCTGGAATTATTTTTTTATGGTGATTATGATTCAGTTTATACTATTAAATTGAATGTTGAAAATATAAGAAATGGCTGGCTAGAAAAATTATATATATGTCCCATTTTTGCTGACCATCTGGAGGAAGCTGCACATCACATAGGAAAGAAAAGATGTTGTGTCTAAAATAATATTCTACACCTTTCAACTGACCAGAGAAATAAGATGTTTTTAATAGAAGGAAGAAAGCATTCACCTGCATTCAAAGAAGATGAATTAATCTACTGATAAATATTAATCATCAAGTCCAATTAATTGTTACAACAACTGATTTTAAACTCAAGAAAATTTATAAATGTGAAAACAACTGCTGTATTTCATCCACAGAATCATGCTTGACAGGAAGAGAAGAAAAATTAATATAATGATTTCCAAATTGTCCACTAAAGCAAATAACCTCAATAGAGTCATCATCATCAAATAGTTATACACCTCAAGAAAGAGATTGTTCCCACGTAAAACGGAAATGGTAGCTGCAGAAATATAGACATTATACAAGACAAGTTTGAACCCTTGGAAATTTGCCACAAACAAAAGATCGGTAATATGACTTTTTATATCTATTTTCTTTATGATATCAGTCTTAATAAACATTTTAGCAATAAAGTGGTATATTTTATTTAAAGAACTTTTAAAGACTATTCAGATCGATTAAAAACAAGAATGTCTTACTAATAATAACTTTGAGCTTCATAAATTATCTTGAATGTATGAAAATTATTTGTTTATTAATTTTACAGTTATGAAAAATATTAATGTGTAAAACAATTTTTTTTATGGTGTTATGATTTTAGTTTTAACTAATATATTATTATTATTTTGGTTTTAAATAATATTTTGTTATTATGGGATAAAACATGCACATACATAATGATATTTTTATATGTGTATAATTGCGAGTGAATGTGAAATAATAGGTGGTGTTAAAATATTAAATTATTTTGTCTTGAGAAAGTATAGATTTCAGCGCTTGGAAGGGAGGGGGAGATAATGATTTAAAACTCTTTTCTAAAACTTGCTCTTTCAATTCTACTAACATTTTTTTTTACATTCTATTTACATGTTAGATTTTTAAAGTATGTGTGCTAATGAGCAGATAATATTTTTTTTTCTTGAAATACTTTTCTCATGGAGTGAAAATCATGGTCAATGTGACGTCCAACTTAATACAAAATACATTTGAAGGGAAAGGGGGAAGAACTTAAAATTAATCTGAGGATTGTTATATAATCAATTATTATTATTATTATTCATGTCAATTTTCATATTTATCTAGAAATTTTTATGTATATGTTAGAAATGTAGTAATAAATATTAGTTTGTTTTATTAAACGAGGCGTATATATTTCATTAAGTGTAGTCTTTGTTAAGTGTGATTATTCATCATCATCAATGGTTGAATATTAGTTATTTAAGATATAAGTAAGTATGCTAAAATTAAGCAATAATTATGAATTTCTTTATAAAATTTAGTTTTATGTTTAGGCTTAGTCCTAGAGCTGTAGTTGAAACCCTTGTCATTATTGTTATTATTATCATCATCATCATCGTCATCAACGTTTTAATTAATGAGCTGTTTAACTGTTTAAAGGCCATAAATAAATATTGATTTTATAATATTTAGTGATCTCTTAGTATTATTATAACCACATCCCATCATCTATTTCATGCAAGGATGAGTGAATTGCCATCCTAAATTAGTTATATATAATCTGAGCTAGTAAACTTATAAAAATATTGAAACACATTTGTTATGTTAAGATCTGAGAAATGATTTATGTCTAATATACTCCACTTTGGTTTATAGATGTTTTACTTTTACCTAAATATTAGTGCATATAGTGATATGGCTCAAAAAGCAAAATCTCCCATTTTATTAGAAATAAAGTACCAAGAAGGGATTCAAACCCGGTACATGTGAAAGGTTATTAGATATAACCGTGTCTAGATTCAGATAATCTAGTGGCGCCCTGCTAGACCATATTCACTTAGTATTTGTTTAAACATGCACTTAACATCAAACCAAGAAATGAAAGTGGATAAGATCTACTGCCTGTATACCTGAGTTATATATTTATTGAATTACTAGTGTACTCACTTCACGTGATTTCCATATACCTGAGTTATAATACTTGTTATTAATAATTTGCTTATAATTCTTGATATTTGGACTCCTTTACTCAGATATGGTAATATCTTTTGAACTACACTTTATTATTTGATGAACATCATTTAAATATGTTACAATGGACACCCAACTGGGGCCTGAGATTTTGCCATATACCTGAAAAAGAGAGTCTATAGAATGATAGGAGATGTGTGGTTAAAAATAGAGAAATTTTTTTTAGTAAAATTTTTTTTTTTTTCAGTAAAAATTTTTTTTTGTCTTACAAAATTTTCTTGGCCAAACAGTCTTATTTTAGATGATGATGTTTAATATGATTTAATTTTTCATTGATGATGATAAAATGGGTACAGCCATAAAACAGCTTAGTTTTTTTTTATCAATTTTGAAAATAGAGATGAATAGAGATCACAACTTAAGACAAAGGTGAAATAAATAATAGATTTTTTTTTGTGGAACATTAAAATGATTTATTGCCAGATAGGATAGGCATAGTAATAGTGATGAATTATGGAATAGTAGTCTCATGTGTGTTTGGGGAGTTCATTTTGTAAAAAGTCTATGATTTTAGAGGTTTGATTGGATGGTTGATCGTTGGAGTTTGGTTGGTTAGATTGCAGTTTTGATGATGAGTGGAGAGTTTTGTCATTGCCTTGAGAATGCTGTGTATTTCGTGTAACTTATGAATGATCAAACCCATTCACTGCTCCAACCCAATTTATATGTTATCTTTATTTTATCATGAAGCAGTTAACAGCAGACCTGCCATGATACCAGCCTATAAGTCTCCAAGAGAGAGAGCATGGCATAGTTTTCCAATCAAGTTTATATGTTATTCTTATGTTATCATGAAGCAGTTAACAGTAGTTCTGCCATGATATCAGCCTATAAGTCTCCAAGACAGAGAGCAAGGCTTAGTTTTCAGTAATCTATAATAAGCAGGGCATTCCTTGATACTTGCCACATAAGACTCCAAGAGAGAGAGCAAGGCATAGTTTATCTACTTTAGCCCCTAAGACTTAAAATACATCTTTTATTGCAACAGAGTTTGCTTCATTCAATCAAGGGTTGTGGTAGTTAATAGTGATCGAATTGGGATGATCTTCTGAGTGCTCGTGATGCATTGTGTGATTATAGTGCTGTGACTGAATTCTTTTATTTATCTCAAGATTGTGAACTGCTAGTCATTCTGTGGACTGTCAATATCTGTCGGATTTCTGGGAGAATGGATGAATGTATAATTTGGGCTATTACAGACAGACATGCACTATATAGATTATTGTTGTGTAGTTCATTAAATAAGGATATTAAAATTTTTTTTGTTGTATTTGTAATGCATAATAAGGTGAAAATCAAATCAGTCAGTTGGTCAGAATAGGTGTCAGACAGGGAGAAGATGTGTGGATTTTTGATGGTCAGGGAAGTACAGATGGGATATATATAGTTTTATAACATGAGTGAACTAAATTATAGTATGGAAGAGGTTATGGAAGAGGAGGGTGTCCCAATCCCAGGGATCAGTGATCATTTTTATCCTGAAGAAGAGGATAGGGAAATTGCCTTTAAAAAAGCTCAAGAAAAAGAGGAAATAGAGGAAAATGCCTCTAAAGTCAGTAGCAATAATAAGGCCTCAAGTACAGAAATGGTAGATGAGGAGCCAGAAGTGGGCCAGGCTCAGATAGCAAAGATGGCACCATCAGACATGGACATGATAATGCAGATGCTCAGAAGTATAAGAAAAGATAGTAAGCAAGGGATGGTAAATCTAGAACAAAAGATGGAGAAAAATATAGAAAGTCTAAGAGAAGATAGTAAGCAAGGGATGGTAAATCTAGAACAAAAGATGGAGAAAAATATAGAAAGTCTAAGAGAAGATAGTAAGCAAGGGATGGTAAATCTAGAACAAAAGATAGAGAAAAATAATAAAAGTATGGTAAATCTAGAACAAAAGATAGAGAAAAATAATAAAAGTATGGTAAATCTAGAACAAAAGATGGAGAAAAATATAGAAAGTCTAAGAAAAGATAGTAAGCAAAATATAGAAAGTCTAAGAGAAGATAGTAAGCAAAGGATGGAAAATCTAGAACAAAAGATAGGTCAATCTATGGAGAAAAGTATAGAAGGTTTAAGGGTAAATCTAGAGAACTCTATTGACAATAACAACCAAATGATCATAGCTTTGGAAACTAGGATAGAAGGGTCCAATATAGAGTGTAAAAATAGGTTTGTGTCATTAGAGGAGAGGATAGAAGGAGTGTGTAGGTCTATGGAAGTCACCAAACAGGAGGGCTGTCAGGGACTACAGTCATTAAAGGCTCAAGTGGAGCAGTCTATCGAAGAAAATAAGAGAGAAATTGAGTTAGTTAGGAATGAGGTCCATGGTTTGGTCTCCCAATCCATATCAGAATGCATAGAAAAGAATGCCGAAATAACTTCTGCAGGAATTCATATTAGATTAGAGGAGGTGGTAGCCAAAGTGGACTCATATAAGGAAGCCACTTTGGGCTGTGTAGATCAAACCCTCACTATGAAAAATAAGTTTAGTGGCTTAGAAAAGGAAATACGAGAAGTTAAGGGAAGCATGGCCAATGAGTGTGTACAAATTGACCAAAATCTTAGGAAAGAATTGGGGAAACAAATGGATAGCTTTAGGGAGGAGATAGTAAAAAGGGACAAGTCAAGACAAGTTCTTTAGAAGAGGGACCCAGAATGAATCAACATGAATTGGGTGTTATGTTGGAAAAGGTTGAGGAGAACCAGAAGGCCTATGTTGTGGAATACATGAACCCCAAGATGGACGATCTCTACCAGAAAATAGGGGAATTAAAAGATCGTATTAATGTAGGGCTGCAGGATCAGTCAAACCTAAATTCAGGGCAGAGCGATGGTAGCACCAGTCCAGATGACTGTAGGGATAGCTCAGAACAGAGTCAGTCAGAGAAAAGGATGCCTACTTTAGTTAAAAATCCACAAGGTGAAAAAGAAGTAGAAAGGCCAATAGTAGCCATAATACCAAATCTCCCAGTAAAGAAAGTACATGAGGAGATGGCCAGAGAGCCAATTGGGATAGATCATGAAGTGAAAAGAAGGAAAAGAGAGTTGGAGGAAAAACTCCATGCACCAGATAAGGTGATTGAGTTAAGAGAGGCAACAGGGGAGATGAAACCAGATATTTTAGAAAGAGAACAAAAGTTTCAACAGTCTGTAGTTCTCAATCTAGTAACAAACCAGCATGTGTGGTTTCAAAAATCTGTCTTCTTAAATAGAGTGGAGATACCTTATATATGGTATAGAGAGGCAATCTCTCTGAAAAATGTAAATGTCCAAATCCCTCTAAAAAATTCAACTGCTCTGGAGAAGTCAAACATAAATTATATCTGGTACAGAGAGTCAATCTCTCTGAAGAGTTTTAATGTCCATTATATATGGTACAAAGAAAATATCTCTCTGAAAAATGTAAATGCTCTGGAAATTTTAAATGTGCCTTATATATGGTACAAAGAGTCAACCTTTCTAGAAAATTTAAAAATAAATTATACGTGGCCCAGAGAATCAATCTCTCTGGAAGATGTAAGGATAAATGATATCTGGTATAGAAAGCCAACCTCTCTGGAAAACTTCAAAGTGCCTTATATATGGTACAGGGAGTCAATCTTTCTAGAAAGTTTAAAAATAAAGTATGTATGGTATAGAGAGTCAATCTCTCTGAAAAACTTCAAGGCATATTACATAAGGTACCAAGAGTCCATATTTCTAAATGGAGTTTGTAAGAGGAGGTTATATAAAATAAATCCTCCGGATATGTTTTATAAATATCCAGTCAAGATGAAAAATGGAAATATTAAAAAGGGACTGGATGTACATGTGCAATTTTATGCAGACCGCCATATGATTTGAAAAGAAAAAGCCATTCCAAATCACTAAAAAGATAGGAGAGAATGCCTTTATGCTTGCTGCTCTTGATGGGAATAAGGGAACCTATAATGCTAGGAGTTTGATCCCTTATACTTCAGCAGAATAGCCTGGCAAAGATCTCCAAATAAATTACTTTTAGGTTTTCTAATGAAAAATATATTTACCAGTAGTTAATTTTTTTTATTGTTTATATATTATAAGTGTTTATTATTATTAGTGTATTTATTAGTTAGGATTTTTTTTAAAAATATAGTTAAAACAAAAGTGCTGATGATTTTATCCGAAGGGGGAGAAAGTTGTGCCATTACAATTTAGTCACTAGATAAATTTATAGTAATGTGCATGTAGAAAAGGTAAACCAAAAATCATCATCACAATTTTATATAACCATAAAAGAAGCTGTAGGGCATCCAAGTTCAAACCCTACCAGATCAAAATCTTAAACGCTTTAGACAGAAAGAGTGGGACAACAATTATATGCTTTACTTGTTTGTGTGTTAATAAATCTCAAAAAGAGCAGCACACACATTTAATATTTAAATTTTCTGTTAAAAAGCAAAGTTATAATGCATACGTATAGGCAATGTATGTGTAAGCTATTTAATTGTTTTATATTTCAAATATTCAACATTTTAACTTTCTTTAAAACTAACTTATGCTTGATCAATTTTAATGTCTTATTCTATACTTCTATTTTGCTTTTCTTTAATTATAAGTGGGATTTAAAAGTTACAGATTTAATTAAATAATTGGGTTATAATTACTAAGCTAGCAATTATATTATTTAATGTTAGTTTATGAATGATTTGAAAGAATGAAGGATGTGTGTACATTACATACAGAAATTTACATTTACTAAATATTGAAAGAAAAGGAAGGATTAAATCTGTCAAATTATTTTTTTTGTACAATTTTTTGTTAAAAGAGGAAATCTGTTTAATCAGATATCGATCTTTGTAGCAATTTTTTTTTTTTTAAATAATTGTTTTTCACTTTGGGAGCTTATAATGGGTGAGAGCTCTAATTTTGAAATTGTCTTATCTCAAGATCTAAAGAAGGAAGCTCAAAGATTTGAAATGTTACCTGGATGTTAAAAAAGAAAAAGAGAAAAGAAAGGAAATAAGGATTGAGTCTATTTTTTTTTTTAAACAAAAGTGTCTGGAAAAAGGATTAAACTTTTCAGTTGAAAAATAATTTAGTTGAAAATAAATTAGAGATCTAATTAAAACAAATTTGTCCAAAAATAGCAAGTGATGCTATCTCTGATTGGTTAAGTTAGCTAAAAATTGGATATAAAAAGTGTCTGGAATTATTTTTTTATGGTGATTATGATTCATATTATACTATTAAATTGAATGTTGAAAATATAAGAAATGGCTGGCTAGAAAAATTATATGTATGTCCCATTTTTGCTGACCATCTGGGGGAAGCTGCACATCACATAGGAAAGAAAAGATGTTGTGTCTAAAATAATATTCTACACCTTTCAACTGACCAGAGAAATAAGATGTTTTTAATAGAAGGAAGAAAGCATTCACCTGCATTCAAAGAAGATGAATTAATCTACTGATAAATATTAATCATCAAGTCCAATTAATTGTTACAACAACTGATTTTAAACTCAAGAAAATTTATAAATGTGAAAACAACTGCTGTATTTCATCCACTAAGAATCATGCTTGACAGGAAGAGAAGAAAAATTAATATAATGATTTCCAAATTGTCCACTAAAGCAAATAACCTCAATAGAGTCATCATCATCAAATAGTTATACACCTCAAGAAAGAGATTGTTCCCACGTAAAACGGAAATGGTAGCTGCAGAAATATAGACATTATACAAGACAAGTTTGAACCCTTGGAAATTCGCCACAAACAAAAGATCGGTAATATGACTTTTTATATCTATTTTCTTTATGATATCAGTCTTAATAAACATTTTAGCAATAAAGTGGTATATTTTATTTAAAGAACTTTTAAAGACTATTCAGATCGATTAAAAACAAGAATGTCTTACTAATAATAACTTTGAGCTTCATAAATTATCTTGAATGTATGAAAATTATTTGTTTATTAATTTTACAGTTATGAAAAATATTAATGTGTAAAACAATTTTTTTTTATGGTGTTATGATTTTAGTTTTAACTAATATATTATTATTATTTTGGTTTTAAATAATATTTTGTTATTATGGGATAAAACATGCACATACATAATGATATTTTTATATGTGTATAATTGCAAGTGAATGTGAAATAATAGGTGGTGTTAAAATATTAAATTATTTTGTCTTGAGAAAGTATAGATTTCAGCGCTTGGAAGGGAGGGGGAGATAATGATTTAAAACTCTTTTCTAAAACTTGCTCTTTCAATTCTACTAACATTTTTTTTTTACATTCTATTTACATGTTAGATTTTTAAAGTATGTGTGCTAATGAGCAGATAATATTTTTTTTCTTGAAATACTTTTCTCATGGAGTGAAAATCATGGTCAATGTGACGTCCAACTTAATACAAAATACATTTGAAGGGAAAGGGGGAAGAACTTAAAATTAATCTGAGGATTGTTATATAATCAATTATTATTATTATTATTCATGTCAATTTTCATATTTATCTAGAAATTTTTATGTATATGTTAGAAATGTAGTAATAAATATTAGTTTGTTTTATTAAACGAGGCGTATATATTTCATTAAGTGTAGTCTTTGTTAAGTGTGATTATTCATCATCATCAATGGTTGAATATTAGTTATTTAAGATATAAGTAAGTATGCTAAAATTAAGCAATAATTATGAATTTCTTTATAAAATTTAGTTTTATGTTTAGGCTTAGTCCTAGAGCTGTAGTTGAAACCCTTGTCATTATTGTTATTATTATCATCATCATCATCATCGTCACCAATGTTTTAATTAATGAGCTGTTTAACTGTTTAAAGGCCATAAATAAATATTGATTTTATAATATTTAGTGATTTCTTAGTATTATTATCACCACATCCCGTCATCTATTTCATGCAAGGATGAGTGAATTGCCATCCTAAATTAGTTATATATAATCTGAGCTAGTAAACTTATAAAAATATTGAAACACATTTGTTATGTTAAGATCTGAGAAATGATTTATGTCTAGTATACTCCACTTTGGTTTATAGATGTTTTACTTTTACCTAAATATTAGTGCATATAGTGATATGGCTCAAAAAGCAAAATCTCCCATTTTATTAGAAATAAAGTACCAAGAAGGGATTCAAACCCGGTACATGTGAAAGGTTATCAGATATAACCGTGTCTAGATTCAGATAATCTAGTGGCGCCCTGCTAGACCATATTCACTTAGTATTTGTTTAAACATGCACTTAACATCAAACCAAGAAATGAAAGTGGATAAGATCTACTGCCTGTATACCTGAGTTATATATTTTATTGAATTACTAGTGTACTCACTTCACGTGATTTCCATATACCTGAGTTATAATACTTGTTATTAATAATTTGCTTATAATTCTTGATATTTGGACTCCTTTACTCAGATATGGTAATATCTTTTGAACTACACTTTATTATTTGATGAACATCATTTAAATATGTTACAATGGACACCCAACTGGGGCCTATATATATATATATATGTATACATATATATATATATATATATATATATATATATATATATATATATATATATTAGAAATACACAATAACCAATTCAACCAGTCTTTTTATAATTGATCAGTAAACACATATCTAATTATTGTTTATGAAGAAGGAAAACCTTAAATCACCATGTAGCAATTGACTGGTCTTCTGATATTGTCTTCATTTTTTGTGTTTTTCTCAAAAAATTCAAAAGAAACTTTTTCTCCATAGTTCTTTCTTTATTTATTTTATATAACTTTATAGCTTTTGAAAAAGAGAAGATATAAAGAACATAAAAATACAGGCACAAATATTACTTGTTGATGTAGGCTGTTTATCTCATTTGTTGCAATGGTAGATTTTAACTTCTTTTGTAGCAAACTTTTCCTTCTGAAAAATTTACTGTTTCTGCCTTGTCACAGGTCTTCTTTTTATTTTATTTTCAGCAATATTTTTCCAATGAAAACAATCTAGTATTTATTATGTAATTGGATCTGTGCCCTCCTCCCCCATGAATAGTATCAAATTATCTATAAGTCACTATTTTAGGAAAACTTGATTCCTTGTGCATTTCACCAACTCAATCTAACAAAAATTTGCTCTTTCAATAGTATATTCAATATCATCACTTCTAATGAGCGGAAGAACACATTGATTGGCCTTATGGTCTTTCTGTTATATTTTCACACTGTTATAAAGTATTTTTAAATGAAATCATTATCATGTTTTTTTATTGTTGCTGTTTGTTTGTTGTATGAATGCAGGACTGGACTTTCTACAGTAAATTTGGCAAATCATCAGTCTTACCTGGAACTAATTCACAAAATATAACTTTCAAAATGGATAAGTAAATTGTAAAACTGAGCTTTATCTAGTTTTAAGTCATTAATAAGTGTTGCCACTGCTTTGTGAAAAAGTCCAAAGATTATTTGATAATCTGAAATTTATGGTATTTTATTATTCAGTTTGTATATTTAGAAAATTCTCATGTCAAAAATTTAATGCTTTTATGTTCAATTCTTCCATTTATTCATAATGCTTGTATAAGATTTGTCTGCCTCAAAGCTTTTGGATGTATTCTTGTTATGATGTTAAAAGAATTTTAGTGCTTTGATTGCTTTTGCCCTTATATTTCGGCTTTCTTGTATGTTTGACAGACTGTGCAACCTAACATTAAACTTCTCTAGTTGGTACTTGGTAATTTGGCATTATGAAAAAGACACTTTTTAACAAAATGCAGTTCATGTGGATGCTTTTATTAGAAATAAAGATTTTATTATTATTAATTCTTCTTTCAATTAGCTTTTTTTTTTTAAAAAAAAATTATAATCATTACCTTTTCTCCATTTTTCCCATTATAATCTTTAATTTCTCTATTTTTTTTACAATCGAAAACTGTTCCATAGTAATCTAACAGCTTTATGTTCTTTTTGATGTATGTAAAGCATATCTGAAAATTTTATTAAGAATACAACATCATCCATTTAATATCTAATTAACCTTTGTCAGTAGATATTGGGTAAATTTCCAGAACCTATGGATAAGCTCAATTGAAATAGAAGACATATTTGCTATTAATTGTCTTTTTAATACAAAGTTTTTATAAATGATTATTTTGAAAATATAATCATTTACATGTTTCGTCTAGCATCAATTTTATTTTTATAAACTATTATATTTCCACTGTGCATTAGTTTGAATGTTACATTGATATTCACTATTATATCTGTTACTTTACTTGAAATGAAAGAAGGAAAAAGAAAAGAATGAAATAATTGTTCATTTATCATTTTAAATGTATATTCTAACAAAGAATTCATTCGTTTGTTTTTTGGATTTATTTTTTATGAATATTAAAATTTAAACTTATGTATATATATATATTGAAATTAATACATTTGTATATAACATTATTTTTCTTCAAGATGCATATTTACTGTAAGCAGAAAGATAAATATCTTTTAATGTCTACATATGTATAAATCATTTATTTAAATTTAAAAATTAAAATTATATTTATTCATAGCATATATTTCTTTACCACACTTCCTGTAATTTATAGCTTTTTACAATAATAGTACATATGTATACATTTTTGTTTTTAAAAATAAAAAAATTTATAAATATAAAACAGCCGATTAATGTATTATGCGAAACTTGTGGTTCAAGATTTGAGTGGAATTAATATTCTGAGCTAGCTAAGAATTCCAAACATTTTTTTAGGATTTTGTTTTTTGTAGATATCTAATCTCATCACCATTTCAGCTACCCATCTATTGCAGATCAATGAATGAAACTTTTTCGTTTTTAAATTGCAATTGATTGACTGGATGAGTAATGTGGAGAGTATGTTATGAAATGCTATCGAAATTGTTAATTTATATTGTATAAATATTTACAAACTACTCGCATTTAAGCTAAAATTGATATTTTTTTTTTATATATAATATTACATAGTTACGATTATAAACAAATTTGCATTCAGTTTTAGATAATGCTTTTTCATCATTTCATTGATCTGTCAAATAAGTTCACGATTCACACCTTTATTACTGCTGAAAGCCCTAGTGGTTTGGTGCAGAGGTTGAGTATCAGAGTTTGAAATCTATGGCCCTCTGATTCTCCATCAATAAAGCCATTAGATTATTTTTAGTCGGAGTTTATCACAATGGTAGAGTATCAAACTCTGGAATGTGGTATCATAGAATCGATTCTTATGCCGACATCTCTGCATTGAAACTTCTTATGAACTCTGGAGTGATAAAGTCATCGCTTAAAGAAAGTGCTTTCAGCATTATTTAAATATTAAGTTAAAAATATAAAAGTATGTATTATCTTTATATTTTGTTTTCAAATAAATCTGCGATTCTATATTCATTTTTTGGATTTATCTATAAATAAAAATTAAATAAAAAATAGAAAATAGTAATATATATTTCAATTTTTAATTCACTATGCATATACGGTAAATACACACTAATATTATAAATATACTAATATTATACGTTTTTAACATGTTATATATGTTCACAGATAATTAAAATATAAACAATAGAAATAAATGGATAAATTTGTGTAATAATTAGAGAAAAATGACCAGTTAATAATCTATCTTTTTTTTCTTTTAGCAAGAATTGGGATTAAAGCTATTAACATGAGCCATTATGACACTAATAATTTTAATGGTTGGCTGCTTAAATAACATCATTTGCTGCAGTTTGTTTATTATCTTTGAACATCAGTATATGTGTTTTAGTTTGGAATACTAATTATATGGATAATCTTGATTTATTTTTTTCACTTTTAGTTTTTTTAATAATAGGTCTTTTTTTTTTCATACGTGTATTCAATTTCCAAATGTTTTTTTTCTTCTGTACCCCCCCCCCTTTTTTTTTTCCGTTTTTACTATTTGCGCACATATAAAGGGAATAGATATATTATTAATTTTTATTGCTTCAGATACAAATTTTTATATAACATTTAATTAGAAGGATGACCACATGTGAAAAAGATAAACGATCTCTAATAAACGTATTTCGTGTTGAATCAGCACTCATCACTTGGTCTAGATCATCATCTTCCACACATATACATATTCAGCTTAGTACTCAGTTTACATTAAAACAACAAATCTTCAAACATTAATGGACAAGCTTCAATTTTTTTCCACCCTCAAGTTCTTCAGCCATTCATAACATAGGGTCCTATACATGAAGGGTCAGAGTGACAAAGTTAACATGGGTATGACAGTAATATTAGCATCAAACAAGGGCTTTGAGCATTTCATTATCAGATTTACCATGATATGGATGGTTGAAGAGTTGGAAGGTAGAGAAAATTGAAGATTTTCTATCTTAATATAAACTGAGCACTGATAATATATGTGTGTGGGAGATGACAATCTGGATCAACTGATTAGTGCTGGTTCAGCATGAAATATGTATATTGGAGATCATTTATCTTTTTCACAACTATATGGTCATGTGTATCAGTTGAATAAGATGGAGTAGATAGCTGCAGGAAGCTTGAAAGTCTTGAGTCCAAATCCCTTCTAATTACATTAAGTTCAGTATAGATAATATGCTTGTATTTAAATATTATATAATATTTAAATAATATATGAGTAATAAATAATTTGCTATTATATTTCAGTATATTTAATATTTCTTCCTGTATATTAATAACCATATTAACAATTATAAATCATATGTCATA
Organism: Epiperipatus broadwayi; assembly: GCA_028023455.1. NCBI lineage: Eukaryota > Metazoa > Onychophora > Udeonychophora > Euonychophora > Peripatidae > Epiperipatus > Epiperipatus broadwayi. The sequence continues at coordinate 6,367,997 of JAQFVV010012445.1, read as the reverse complement.
CTTCGTATTTGTAAGTATTATACTTAAAATTGAGAGTATAATGTGTATTTGTGGGGATATATATATATATATGTGTGTGTGTGTGTGTGTGCGCGTGCATGTATCCAATTTTTTTATAATAAATTAGTCTGCTATGAAAATCTGGCTAATTTTTAAATAATATTTATAAATCTTACTGATTGACTTATATTATGATGTTAAATGTATATTAAAGCGAAAATTTAATATATATATATATAACATTATTTTCAACTTTATGTGTAATCTCAACTTTCAACCATCGAACCAAATGCTGTTGAAAAAACATTTCAGCATCCGCACTTTACGAGATTGCTCAGCCATCGCTAAAAGACCATTTGTATTGTCTGCCCTGAATGTTGAGAAATCTAGTAACTTTTTCAAACAAGGATGAAGCTGTTACAAATCAGATGTAAACACAACTCTATTTAAATATTGCCCAATTCAAACTTTCATGGGGAAGTTCATTTTTTACTCATTTAAAAACCCATTTTAAATCAAATATTTGTAATATGTAAATGCAGCATTGTTTTCAACTTTATATGTAACAGTGTTTGGTTCATTGGTCAGGATGCAAAATTATGTATAAAAATGAAAATAACATTGTATTTATTACATTGTAAATATTTGATTTAAAATTCTTCACTTACATGGGATTTAAAATGAATAAGTAATGGACTCTCCCATGAAAGTTTGAATTCCTGTCATGTATAAATGAGTCTGCATTTACATCTCTATTATAATAGTTTTACTCTTGTTTGAAAAAAAAATACTAGATTTTCTAATTCTTATATAAATTCAGTACATCTGATGAAAATGATCATTTTGCATTAGCTTATCAATCTAGTTAAGTAAATGTGCTGAAATGTACATGTTACCACTTAATTGTGAAAATGTATATTTAGGCAAAATATAAAATATTAGTTTTAATTTAATATTTTACTTATTTTCCTAAGCATTATATAGAATGTTTAGACTTTATATAAAATGACAAATAATATTTCAGCATGATGTGAAAAATGTTTTTTTTTTTTTAAAGATACATGTAAAAATGTAAGAATTACAAATATAAGATACAGGATTTTTCTACTATGGCATGAAATTGGATTTCATAGATGCCTTTTTTAATAGGATAAATCAACTGATTTCTGTTTTCTATGACCATAATATCATAGTGATTCAGTAGCCAAGAAGTCACATGGTACCATATTAATAACTGTCAACATTTTTCACACCGTTTACTGATTTTTGTTAAATAGTTTCAATGAAAAAAATGCAGTTTTTAGCAGCAATGTCTCAAATTTTAGATTTGGTCTTTGTATAATAATCATTGCAATGTCAACATGCAATGACTCCTGTTCTGACAATGTAGCTTGCTTCTCCATTTTTTGTCCGGCAGGGCCAAATTGAAACCATATTTTTTTTTTACTGCCAAACAAAGCTAATAGCGCAAATGGAGGAAGTTTTTGAGATGAGTGTTGAAAATTATAATTTGTCTTGCAATGACAAACATCATTTCCAGGTGTATTTTATACTTTGTTGTTTTGTTCTTTGGCATTCTAAAGAATGCCTAGAAAATGTGTGAAAAATCTAAGCATTTTATATTTTTATGCCCCTCTATCAGTATTGTGTAAAATATCTAGATTTTCTATATAATGCATGTTTTTCACACATTTTTAATAACATATATGCAAACATTCAAATTTAGCTTCATAGATTTTTTTTTGTAAAGACATTTTCATTCCAAATCATATCTTTATAAAGGAAACAAAATATTGGAAATATTTACAATTAATTAGTTTAGATACATTTATAATTATCAAGTTCATTCAAAATATTCTTACAGTATGCTTTATAAAAACAATAGAGAAAAAATTCTTATATTAATATCATATAGCTAATAAAAAAATAATTTTAAGAAATGCACTTATCCAACCTACCTGTGACATTTCAAGTCTGAGCTGGATGAAATGTAAAAAACTTTTAGATTCTAATAAGGCTTACTTTCTTTTCTATATGATTGACATATAACCAATCATCTAACTATTCAATATCAATCTGTATCCATCACCTGAAAATTGACAAATTCCTTTTTTTTTTTAAGTTCTTTTATATGTAGCTGCGTGAAAGGATTTTGCTCTGGAATGGAATAATTAAAGGTTACTTCTTGGGTGTGAATACATAATTAAATGATAAAGATGAAATAGATAGTTGGAAAAATGGCAATGGTGATATTGATATTTCAGAAAGATGTTAAAATATTAGAAAATACAGACCAATTGGTTTTCCAGCAGTTCTATACAAAGTCTTTACCAAGATAATTACAATTCATTTATATCAAATTTTGTATTATAATCAACAAAAAGTACAATTAGATTTAAAAGTGATTTTAGAACAGTGGCTCACATCTAAATATTTAAAGAAGTTATAGAAAGGATTAATGAGTATGAGTTGCTATTAGACTCAGCATTTGTAGATTATGAAAAAAATATGATCCTATAATCATTTTCACTGTGATTAAAACATTAAATCATGAGGATCCAGAAACAGGAGATTGGGATATTCTGAAGAATATTTATCAAAATTGATCTGTAGCAATTACATTACATATTAATACTAAGAAGATTAATATTAATAAAGATATATATCAATTACGATCATTCCATATTTTCAACATTTCTTATATAACTTTTATCAGAAGTATTTGAAAGAATAAAATGGGAAGCTACTATAATAAAAATACATAGAAATTATTTAGGTTATTTAGATTTTTTATATTGTGTTGTAGTTTTTTGAAAATAATGCTTCAGAGTACAGGGAAGTAAGAAAGTACAATTAAAGATAAATGCTAAAAAATCTAAAGTAATGCTGAGAAAATTTTCTCAGAAGAAGAAAATAAAGATTCATAGTTATGAATTAGAAAGTTATCTAATCAGATTTTTAATTCATATGAAAACATAATAGATGGAATTAATCACAGAATTAAATCTAGATGGATCTTTTAATAAAAAAAATCCTTAATATTAAAAGATAATAAGCTATGTGTTTGAAAAAAGTTTTTTATGGATATATTTAGTGGAAAGATTTATGGTGAAACTAACAAAATGAGACCGAAAGCAATATACATTAAGATTTGAAAGAGTTAAAACACTAAAATGAACTGGGCTGATTATATTACTAAAAAAGATTACAATAAATAGGCAATTGAAATCAAAACTGAATCGTAAGAGCTAGTAATAAAAGACCTATAAAGAAGCCTCATGTAGATGGATGGAAACAATTAGAAAGTTTATTGGTGCAATGAGGCGAGACTAGTGTTGGGAGAATGCAGATTAAACTTGGTGAGAACCTCATCCTGCAGTGGGCTGTTAATGTTTGAAAATAATGATAATTAATAATAATTATTAAAATTTTAAATATTTGGTATAGTGTTTCATTAAAAATTATAAAAAAATTATCCTTATTCTATTTTTAATCTAGATTAATGAGAAAAATGATAAGAACACATTTTAAAGTATTCAAACTTTATAATCAAATTATTGAATTAAAGAACAAATCTCCCCGAATTAATGAAGGTCTACAAAAGTGTAGAAAAACATATATGAACATTTTAGTTAATGTTATTATTACTACAACGATAACTAATGAGCTCATAGATATACAATTAACATTTTCCTTACCTATGATTGATTGAAATCCGCTTATAGTAGTATCATTTTGTGGCCAGCCTATCAACATTTATTTGAGCAATTGTGATTATCTTGGACTCTTTAACTAAATATAACTGTTATTACTTAACTATATTAAATAGGCGAAATAATAAAATATGTATTTTTTTTCAAATTGTTATTGAAATAATCATATCACCTTTATTACATATATTGTTTTCCTGGCTTTATTTAATTCAGCAGCTGAAAAATCTTGATCATCAGGTGTTAATATTTTAGCATAAATTATTCTTTACTTAATTTTATTTAAATTTGTATGATAGCACATTAAGAAACGATTATAATTCAGTAAATATATTAACAAATTTTTATTTGAATTATTAACTAGATTGCCATATTTTATTTTCTCTAGGGCGAAGAATAATAGAATAACGAACTTATATATATATATATATATTGAAGTTAATTCTTAAAAACGTTTTTAATTTAATTGCTAAATCTTAAAGAAAATAAATCAATGGAAACAAAATTAAATCACTAAATAAAGTAATATAGGGGATTTGAACTCGGACTTTCAAACCACTTTACTATCTGCACTATCTTATACTACTGATACACATGACCACACACATGCAGAAAAGATAAATAATCACCAATATATGTATTTCATGCTACACCAGCACTTATCAGTTGGTCCAGATTACCACTTCTCAGTTTATATTAAGATAGCAAATCCTCACACCCTTTAATGGACAGGCTTCAACCTACTTCAATCTCAAAATCTTCAGCCATCCATACCATTGAAAATTTGATGATAGAAATCCCAAATCCCATGCTGATGCCAATATTGTTGTTGGCATGGGATTTGGCAATTCTATCATCAGATTTTCAATGGTATGTATGGCTGAAGAGTTGAAATAGGTTGAAGCCTGTTCATTAAAGTGTGAGGATTTGCTATCTTAATATAAACTGAGCACTGATTATATATGTATATTTATTTTTTAGTAATATACGAATCAACAAAATTTCACCAAAAGGAAGATATATATATATGAGAGATGGTAATCTGGACCAACTGATGAGCATAAAATACGTATATTGAGATTATTTGTCTTTTCTGCATGTGTGTGGTCATGTGTATCAGTAGTATGAGATAGTGTGGATAGTGAAGTGGCTCGAAAGTCTGAGTTCAAATCCTCTATATTTACAATTAGGTTCAAGGTTTAAGAGTGCCTGGTATTTCAAATCTTAAATAAAGTAATCTGAATTTTAAACCAAATAATGAAGGAAGTATTCATTTATTTCACTAATAAAAAATATAATTTTTAAATGAATAGCAATATAATAGATTATTGAGAAGCGTGCTAAATGGCAAATGTTTAGATTACTACTGTATAATGGTACTATCACTACCATCAATCATTAGCAATCCACTGCAGGATGAAGGTCTCCAAGTTTAAACCATCTTCTCTAATCTTTAGTTTATCTTCTCCACATCACCCCTGCACACTTTCTTATTTCATCCATCCATCTCACATGTGGTTTCTTTCTGGGTCTTTTAACTCTCTTGGAATCCAGTATAAGATTTCAATTGTTCATCTATTATCATCTCTTCTAGCAATATGTTCAGCCCAACTCCAGTCTTTTATTTTTTTCAATGAGGTCAGTAACACCTGTTTGTTCTCTTACCCATATATTGCATTTTCAATCTCTTCTTGTTACTCCTAACATACATCTCTCCATACTTCTTTGAATGATGTGAAGTCTCTATATTCTATTAAGTGTCCAAGTCTCAGATCTATAATAAGAACTGTTAAAACACATTTATTAAAAATCTTCCTTTTCAAATACATAGACATATTTCCTTTTAGTATCAGGTCCAACCAAGTTTAATTCTATGATTAATTTCATCTATTATGTTTTCATCTGTATTAATAATCTGACCAAGATATTTGTAGCTGTTAACTTCTTCTAACTCATCATAATAAATCTATTTTCATATTTTGGGAAAATCCATTGATCATTACTTTAATATTTTTAACATTTATCTTTAGTCCTACTTTCCTACAATAACTCCTGCAACTTTAAAGCATTATTTGCAAAAACAACTACATCACCTGCAAAATATAAATGACTTAAATAATCTCCATTTACTTTCACTCCTTTAGATTCCCATTTTAATCTACAAAATACTTCTTGAAGCACTGCTGTAAAACGTTTTGGAGATATGGAGTCACCCTATCTCACACTCTCTCAATGTTGACTTTCCTAGTATCATTATGTAATCTAATTGTTGCTATTGCATTTTTATAAATATTTTTTAAAATATGACATTATCCTGGATCTATACCTTGATGATCCAATGCTTTAATCACTGCAGAAATGTTTATAGAATCAAATGCCTTTTCATAATCTACAAATCCAAAGCATAATGGCAATTTATTCATTTGTCCTTTCTATAACTTCTCTCAATACCCAGATATGATCTACTGTACTAAAACCACTTTTAAATCCAGCTTGTTCTCTTGGTTTGTGAAAATCCAATGTTCTCTGTAGATGAGTCGTAATTAACTTGGTAAAAGTTTTGTATAAAACTAATAGGTCAAGAAGTGGTGGTCGAGAGGTCAGCGATAGCTGCTTTACAAGCAGTTGTCCCAGGTTAGCGGGTTCACTTCCCAGATAATGCTATGATACATGAGAAAAAATAGCTGATAGGTCTTTAATTTATAACATCTTTTTATCACCTTTTTTAAATATTAATATTAATACTGCATTCTTGTAATCATCTGGTACATCTTTATCATTTAGACATTTAGTATATAACTTTGCTAAAAAATTTTCTATTTCTTCACCTGCTTCTTTTAATATATCAATTATAATTCCATCATTACCTGGAGCCTTTCCTTTCTTCGTAAATTTAATTGCATGTTTCCCTTCTTCATTTAACATTCTGGGCAATTTGGAAGATTTAATAGATATAGGAGGTACTTGTTCTTTATTACTGCATCATTCTTGATAGAAGTCTTCTACCCATTTCATGATGTCATCTCTTTTTTTAGTAATAGTTCCATCTTTTTTTCTTGATATAAATTTCCTACCAATACCAAAATGTTGTTTTACATTCTTTAGACTTTTATTCTCTTCTACATATTTTCTTGCTAGTTCATAGTTATACTTTCTTATAACATTTTTGACTCTTTTCTGCACCATTTTACAGAATTCGAGGTATTCAATCCTTTTTAATGCATTTTTGTATGTCTTCATATTTCCTTTTTTCTTCATAAATTCTCTAGTCTCAGTAGAAATTTTATTGGTCAATTGCTGCTTTTTTCTACCAGCTATGTTTGTTGCAGTTTTTAAAAGTGTATCAGTTATTTGCTTATTAATTTTATTCAAATCTGAATCATGTTCAAAATCTACTAATGCTTGAAACCAATTTGTAAGTTTTAATTTAAATTCATTAGAGTGTTTCTGAAAATTAGGAATATCAACTGTAAATATTATTTTTTTTAATAATTTTTGTCTCTCTAGTTTTGCATTAATGTGCATATTACATTTTACTGATCAATGATCACTTTCTGTGTTAATTTTATTAAGAACATTACAATCTTGAAATATGTATTTTCTGTTAGTCAAAATATGCTAATATAAAAATAAGCATAAATATTAGAGTTTTATGTTATTATTAAAAAGTACATTTAATATAAAACAATTTGTAAATTATTATATCCTGTGCAATATTAATGTTTTCAACAACATATGACTGATTTTGTGCATAGTTAAAGGACTTAAATGCTCAAATATATTGTTTAGGGTGCAGCTAGAAAATCCATTGTAATGCTCTATTGCTTAATTATCCCTTGCTTTAGAACAAAGAAACTTATTCTTCTTCTATACATGAGTTTCTTTACAAATTAAACTACTTAAAATGAAAGGGTTAGACATATTGTGGAATTATTTTATTATGTTTGCTTAATCTGACAAAATTGTTATCCAGGAATGCTACAAAATCAAGTGCCTGTCTTTACTGATTTTTTTTCAGTAATCATTTTAAAAAGATATATATATATATATTAATCTCTTCTTTAATCAACATGATTTGCTTCCATGATTTGAGTATGGATGCTAAAATTTTTGTTTAGTAATGAACTATATATAGCGTATATTTTAACTCACACAAATATTTATAGTACAGAAGTTTTCTTAATATGTAATAGCTTTATGTCATTCTTTTCAAAAGATCCATTGCTGAAGTTTTTATTTAGAGTGAATGCTTTCTAATTTACTATGTTATTGTCTACCAAAAGAGTATTTTAGTTTGTATTCTACATCTTCAAATTTTTGGCTTTTCCATTTCTACTAATTACTTATTATACCATGTGAATGCAACATTAGCAGTTTGGGGAATCTACATAATCCTAGTATGCTTTATTTTTCATTCTTATTATAAAAGTGATCATCTATTTATTTATTTTAGAAATAATCTTTTTTTCTCACACAAAAGAAGCACTTCATGGTTTTTTTTTTACATTTGGAAGAATTGCTACCACCATTGACTTTACATTCTAAGGTCTTTGTAAGAACGTTTAAACTTTTAAAAGCTTTCATAAATATATACTATAACCCATGCAGGAACATTGTTTTTTTTATTTAAAAATGAATATTAAACTTTGAGATATTGATGAGACAACAAATATAGGTGAGTAAAAAGTTATGCATGCATTTTTTCAAATTTTAGATTAATTTATGAATTTTTTATTTAATATCTTTTTTTAAAGTATGGATTACTGAATCATGGTTATTAAAAATATGGATGTAGAAAATAACAGTCACATATAAACTCATATATGTACAAATGCAAATTCATATAGTTATATATTCACTGTAATGTATGAGTAATTGAGAAATTCATGTTTTAATATTACTTTTTTGTGATTTTTCTATTTTACTTGAATTAATTCTTATGATGGAGTTATACATTCATAAAAGAATATATCCAAACATTCATAAATATGTTTATATCAAGTTTTACAAGGATTTGTTAGTTTATATTGTTTATTTTCAATCACTAAGAAGTATGAAAATATTACTATAACTGCTAATCACCTGCAGGAGCATTAAAAAACATTTTATTTCATAAGCGAATAGAAGATAATGGAAGTGATTATCTCAAATTGATGATTTTAGTAAATGAATTGATTTTTTATGAGCATTTTAAGACTAAATTGTATTCAATGATAATTGTATAGTTTTATTTTATCTGATAATCATTATTTTTGTTATTTTAAATAAAGATTTATCACATATTGAATTTATATTTGAAAATCTTGAACGTGTTTAAAAAAAGATAAAAATATCTATGGACTTTTACTTATAGGATTACCACATGAATTCTATATCATAGTATAATCATATTATTTTTAAAGTCATTGCATAGGTACTTCAGCAGATCAGTCCAAATTAATCTTTGACCATTATCTTTTCAATAAATATTCAAATACTGGCCACTGTTGAATGGATGACTAGATTAATTATGGACCTTTTATTGGAAAAATTCTAGTCCTGTTTGGAATAAGAAAACATTCCAGAGTTCACCTGATTTTGACTCTAATGCCAAATTGTGGACAGGACAGGTGGAAGATGCTTTATGTAATTTAATTTTTGTTAAAGGATTGTTGAATTACAAAATATTTCTTTATTAGTTAAAATGATTACTTATCTCTAATGTAGCTTTATTACACTTTGAGATTTTGTATCATACTATACATGCTGCTTTCTTTTTTCATTGTTGCCACTGTATTTTTTTATAAATTTTATGAAGAAAAAAAATCATTCTTGAAATGTGTTGCTTCATTTTATGTCTTCTTAATGCTTAATGACATCTTCCAATTGCATCTTGGTCAGTCCACAAATCTTTGCATAAATTTCTCTATTTTCTTCTCAAGCCCTTTTTGAATGCCCTCTTATTATTTTTCTACTGGCATACAGTTTAATATTTATTTTGGTAATATTTCCAGAGATATCTTCTGCAATGTATTGCTAATTATTATAAATGATTTTAAGATGGTTGCTATAGTAATGAAATTACTAAGCCTTATTGCAGAAAAAAATCATTTATGAATTTTCTACTTTGTGACAATGTGTCTGGTTGAATATACTGATGATGTTCTTCGCAAATAAAAAAATAATTGCAAAATATTTTGACTCAAAAGAAACATATATAGATAAAACAATTCAATAACAAACAATTACTAAAATCCAATTTTTAATTTTTTTTTTTTTAATCTTTGCAAATAAGTATGCTATATGGTTGCTGTAGATTTAAATTGAATTTTGAATTTTTTTTTTTAAATTTCCAATAATTTGACATTTAAAATGTCATGTGGATTATTGACTAGGTGAATATTAAATAAAACACTAATAGAAGAAATGGGAGTACTGAAATTCATATATGGCTTTCTTAAAAATCTTATCTTCTGTGTTGTTGCTGTTTAATTTGATATTGCATGTAGAGGAAATTATTTTGAATGTGCAAAAATTGTTATTTAATATGAGAATATTATATTTCTCTCTTTAGAAATCCTACAAGATAAATTTTTTCAAATTTTTATTAGTGTATAAAATACTTATATATATATAATTTAAAGAAATATATTTAAAATCTAATGTTGCCCCCATCCTCCTTAAAAATGAAAGGGTTAGTGGGTGAAGTATTAATTTGACAGGTATTTTTGTATTTGTTGACAGAAGCAATTGATCAATATTTATTGATAGTAATAAATTATTAAACAAGTGATAGGAAGCTTTTAACAACACTTTTATGAATTCATTTAATATTTAATTTTTTTTTCTATTGAGAAAGTTTAAACTTAGTTTTATTTAATTATAACTGTTAAGAAAAAATTATTGTAATAAATAAAATTGTAAACTTTTGTTATTTTCATTCTCATTATTGTTAATAATAAAGGTGTATTTACTACAAATATAAATTCAATATAAGACTTTTATATGTAAATAATACTGAAATTTTATTTTTCTGAATCAGTTTATATTATGTTTTGATCAATTTTTATGGCTTTTTTAAAGGTAATATGTATGTACGTTTTTCTTATATATATATACCTGTTTTTTAAATGCATATTTTTGGGAAACAACATTGAAAATGCTCAATACAATCTTAGTCCATTTTTAGTGCTGAGAACTCTTATCAAAAGCAACTGTTATATTCAAAACAATAATAGTCGCATTAATGTTGTTCATCACTGATAATGCATTAAAGTTGTATTGCATATTTTGAGTATTTCTTTCAAATATTTTGTATTAGTATTGTCTTTAGTTTATTACATTTTAATGATAGATTGCAAGCTATTGACAATGTTTATGGAATTATACATTTAATCGAAAACACATTTAACTGTTGGTTGCATATCTCACATTTATATCAATAACACCAGAAAGGTGGGGGACTTTTTTTAAAAAAAAAAAACAACAAAACCAGCAATTAGATTTTTTTTAAACATTACTTGATATAAAATTATTTATTAAATTAACACTATATAAATTTATGTTTTTAATAAGAATATTTTAAAATATATTTGTGTAAACATGTTGTATATTATAAATTGAATTAAATATTGGCTTTCTTTTGTATCTCATGGAAAATTGAAATATTTTTTTATCTTTTGTTGTATCAAATGTTTATATTAATTTTTTTTTAGATAATTAATATTTTACTTATTTAAATTTTCAAAAATCAATATTTACACTCAATATTTGACAATTAATCAAAATTAAGCATTATATTTTCTTCCAAAAAGAATGTTTCATATATCAAAATAAATCACTTTCCCTACATTTTAGTATTTTACTTTCTTTAACATAATCAGTTGGTTTTTTTATTTATCTATATGAGTCTCTTCTAAAACATTTTTTTGTAATATCCATGTATTGAAATCAAAATTATCCCAATTTCACAACTCAACCAAACTAGCCAAAAAATAAAACACTTGCAATGGTTTCACTGCTACAAGCAGATTTTTCAAATGTAAAGAACTACAAAATAACAACTTATTTAAACTAAACATTACCCATAATTCTCTTACCTCCCGTACACCCTTAATATTAAAACAACTTTTAAATAAATTAATTGCTTCAGAATCATACATTTTTAAAAATAAAGATTCTTTAATTCTGTTTATTTTATTTCTCTCAAATAAGATAACCTTAGCTTCATCAAAATTAATCATCTTTTTGATAGTTACAGCTAAAAATGTGACCGCATCCCGTCGTTCAAATCCCGTCATTTTTAACATTACGGTAAAGATTTTATCGGCCTTTGAAAGGTTATAAAAAGTTCCGTAAGATGCTGCCCTCTCTTGAATTATTTTACAAGTAAAAAATCAATAAAACTGACATTTTATGTCTAACAAAAGAATAAGACAGTCTTTTCTTGAATCTGATTGGCTGTTAAATTTTGACAACAAAGAAAATGGTTGTCAATAACATCCACTATTATGATTTCTTTTGTTTAATTTTGAAAATGATAAACGAATGTTATAGACGATTTTAAAAGTATTTTTTGACAAATTATAAATTATTTTGATAAATTATGCTAAAAATAAAATTATTTTAGAAAAATAGTTAAGACTTTAGCAAAAATTATTTACTTATCCACAACATAAAATTGGGAAAGAAATCACTGATGTCAACAAAACTTTTTGGTTGGTGAGTAACATTCATTTTAGATTTGCCACTATCGAATATTTTTATAATTATAAATAAAAATTTATTTTTGAAAAAACTTTTGTTCACTTTCATAACCTGACAAATTATTAATATATTTTTTACAAACGAAATTAAAGTGAATATAATATTAAAAGATGAATATATTTTGATGCTTGAGTTTGTGAATTGACCAATTAAAAGTTTAGACTTTTACCTCACTCGGCCAATAAAATAATCAGCAAAAAAGAGGTTAATAGTGTGGCCTATTTATTTTCATGAAAATATAAAGCAGAACTAAGATATTTATTTTGATCCCATCTTTATTTTTTCATTTAAGCTCCAGCTATTCTGACCTATATATACCTTCTTACAAAAACAAGGGATGACTTACACTACTCCAGGAATAGTCTTTCTATCAAAAATTTCCTTTATATTATTTAATAAATTATTCAAAGTAATACCCATTTTCCAAGTAATTTTTTTATTTCCAAACAAATTACTATTTCTATGTGCAATTTTATAAATAGATAATTTAAATGGCAATAAATAAAATCACATTTTTCTTTATCTATTGCATCATTACAAATATTATTAAATAAAATACTTTTAATATATTTATCAGAATAGTCAACTCTCAAATAATCTTTATAAAATTGATCTTTTTGAAACAAAAGTACCCCACTAGAATTATTTAATCTCTTATTTCTATAACAATAATTTCTTAAAGCAGCTACTTTATGAGGTTTCTGATAAGATTAATAATTTTAAAATGGAAAGTAATTGGGTATTTGGTAGTTTGGATATTGAGAATATGTATCAGTCTGTTAACAGATTAAGTAGTATTGATGTTCTTATATTTGTGTTGGTTAAACCTGGATCTTTGTCAAATAATAAAATTAAAGTTATTAAAGATTTGCTTTTATTATTGGAGGATTCTATATATATATATTTTACTTATAATGATAATTTTTATAAGATTAAGGAAAATTGGATAATAGATTATACTATTATTCCTTTAATTGGTTCAGTTTATATTAATTATTTGGAAGAGGAAATTATTATTAAGAAGGATTGATTATATTTAAAATTATTTGTTAAATATGTGGATGATTGTTTGTTTGCAGTTAAGAATGATAAATTGAAAAGTAAATAAATTAGTTTAATTGTTTTGATTCTATAATAAAATATATAATTATATACACATCTTTTCACTTCTTTTTCTTTTTAAATTATAGCTCCATGATAATAAATATATAAATTCAACATTCCTTTTCTTTTTAAAACTTGTTTTTATTCCAACTATAATTTTCTTTCTCCTTCCAATACAACGTTTCAACTACATTCTGTAGTCATTATCAAGTTTCCTTAAAAAATAATAATAATAATAAAATAAATAAATAAAAATAAAAAACAAAAATAATAACACAAATAAATAAAATATTAATACATTCCAAATACATAATATTCAATTAAAACCATAATATTATTATAATCTACAAATACAATTATTTACCTCCTTCCCTATCTTTAATTATTTCTTTTAAATTACCTTTATAAATTAATACTCTTCTTATATAAATTTATTATCTTTTCTCTAAATCTTTACCCATTAACATTCTTTTTATAATCCCCCCCCCCCTTTTATTTTTATATATTATTCTTATATTATCTTATTTTTTATCTCTATTTATTAACATTCTATTTAATACTGGTTTATAATGATCTATATATACTTCCTCTTTTTTTATTCTCTCTTTAAAATTTGTAACGCATTCCAATGGCCTTATATCAAAATTTTTATGCTTAAATTCCTTTTTATGAATATATATAGCAGATTTTTTATCATATAAATGCTGCCTTAATCTAGTTTTTAATTTATTCTTACTTGTTCCTATATAATTCATATTTATATTACTTTTTTCACAATCCATACATTTAATTATATATACTGAATTTATACATTCTAAAATATCAATTTTATCAATTTTATCATAATCATTTATTAACTCACCCAAACATTGTTTCCTTTTATAAACAGGGCAAATTAATGTATTATATCTCCTATTAAAATACCTAAAAAATTTCTTAATTTTAAAAAATAAATGTCTTGATACCCTAAATCCTATATAAATTATTTTATTTTCTCCATTTTTATTCAATTTAATCTTTCTTTTTATATTTTCAATATTATAATTAGATATCAATTTTTTTACAATATATTCAGGATAATCATTTTTAATACATTCCCCCCTAATATTATTTATTTCATTCTTAAAAAACATTTCATTTGAACATACCTTAACAGCCCTAATAATCTTATTATTAACAATATTAAGTTTTTAATACATTCCCCCCTAATATTATTTATTTCATTCTTAATATTGTTAATAATAAGATTATTAGGGCTGTTAAGGTATGTTCAAATGAAATGTTTTTTAAGAATGAAATAAATAATATTAGGGGGGAATGTATTAAAAATGATTATCCTGAATATATTGTAAAAAAATTGATATCTAATTATAATATTGAAAATATAAAAAGAAAGATTAAATTGAATAAAAATGGAGAAAATAAAATAATTTATATAGGATTTAGGGTATCAAGACATTTATTTTTTAAAATTAAGAAATTTTTTAGGTATTTTAATAGGAGATATAATACATTAATTTGCCCTGTTTATAAAAGGAAACAATGTTTGGGTGAGTTAATAAATGATTATGATAAAATTGATAAAATTGATATTTTAGAATGTATAAATTCAGTATATATAATTAAATGTATGGATTGTGAAAAAAGTAATATAAATATGAATTATATAGGAACAAGTAAGAATAAATTAAAAACTAGATTAAGGCAGCATTTATATGATAAAAAATCTGCTATATATATTCATAAAAAGGAATTTAAGCATAAAAATTTTGATATAAGGCCATTGGAATGCGTTACAAATTTTAAAGAGAGAATAAAAAAAGAGGAAGTATATATAGATCATTATAAACCAGTATTAAATAGAATGTTAATAAATAGAGATAAAAAATAAGATAATATAAGAATAATATATAAAAATAAAAGGGGGGGGGGATTATAAAAAGAATGTTAATGGGTAAAGATTTAGAGAAAAGATAATAAATTTATATAAGAAGAGTATTAATTTATAAAGGTAATTTAAAAGAAATAATTAAAGATAGGGAAGGAGGTAAATAATTGTATTTGTAGATTATAATAATATTATGGTTTTAATTGAATATTATGTATTTGGAATGTATTAATATTTTATTTATTTGTGTTATTATTTTTGTTTTTTATTTTTATTTATTTATTTTATTATTATTATTATTTTTTAAGGAAACTTGATAATGACTACAGAATGTAGTTGAAACGTTGTATTGGAAGGAGAAAGAAAATTATAGTTGGAATAAAAACAAGTTTTAAAAAGAAAAGGAATGTTGAATTTATATATTTATAATAAAATATGTGGTAGAAAGAGAGGGGGGGGGTAGATTTTGTTGAATTAAAATTGTAGATATATTGGTCATTTGAAATGTAAAGAATAATTGTTTATGTATTTAGTCATTACATTAAAAATAAAGTGTTATGGTCTACAATTAAACCTGATAGATATCAATTATCTCATAAAGAAGCTGCTTTAAGAAATTATTGTATGTAAAAAATAGTACTTTGTTTGGAAATAAGAAAATTGTTTAGAAAAGGGGTATTATTTTGAATAATTTATTGTCTTTTCCTGGAGTAGTGTATATTATCCCTTGTTTTTGTAAGAAGATATATATATATATATATTGTAACATTCAGAATCGTATGATTAGCCAACAAGATTCAGAGACCTAGCAAAAGTACTTCAAACCCAGTATGTTCGGGATATGGTAGTCGCGGAACAGTACTAAGCTTTAACCTATTTGCCAGTGCTCCAAAATCTCCACTATCCAACCAACGCTCCTGATGCTACTAATGGTTATCATTTTTCTTCGGTCCCGGTGGTCAGGGTAGAAACAAGGACTCTCAATTCAAACCTAGCCTATCATGCACTAGACTTTATTAATTTAATCTCAGATATTCACTAAATACTATGATATAGCTTAAACTATTATTATTAATATTTCATAGGTTTTGAATACATACATATGATTTAATCAAGTGTGGATGTAGATGAGTGGATATGATGAACCAGGGAATGACATGACAACTGTATAGATATATATACAATTTATTAATACAATTAGAGAATATAATTAATAACCATCATGTTTGGATCTAATCATGATCCATGTATGGGATTACATTTTTTTTTAAAACCAAAAATAAATAACAATTACATTTGATGATCAATAGTGATAATAGTACATAATTTCAATATCCCCAGAATAAATATATGGTTTTACAAGAGGTCACCTGACAATGACAATTAAGGTTGTGAAATATATAAAAATAATAATTACAATAATGAACCTCAGTATTAGATGTATGTGTGTACATTACAATGAAATCATACTGGATTCCATGACAATAACAATTGTGATTCAATACAAAAAAAAATTAATTAACTAGAAATGATAGTTACACGCCCAGTAAATAATCAGTATTATACTGTGTGCCAGCATAAAACGAAATTTTATATTGAGAGTGATAATATTTTATCAAGAAATATGCCACTATAAAATTAATATGCCAATTTTTGGAGAGCAAACACAATACCTGGTTATATTAAGTTAGAGGCCAAATGAATATATATAATAAATTTATGCGTGTGTTTACATACATAGGGGAAGTAGAGTATATATGTATTTGTCATTACAATATTTTATTGTTAGTCTTCTCAGCAGGAGTTATGGACAAAAGCATAATTTTATTACCCTTTATTATTAATAATTATATGAAAAATATGGCTTATCTATTTCCCACAGAATTAACAACAGGTATGATTAAGAAATCTAATTACAGCGTTCAGTAGCGTCAGGGTTTGAATCCTGTGCTGGCTATATTATTAGCATTGGCAAACGTGGGCCAATCTTCTTTGTCGAGCAGTAATGTATATTCCTATAGTAACACATCCGCATTCAGCTTGGCTTGTGTAGGAAATAATAGAGCGTGGGTTTTGAATCACTATCTTTATAGAGTATACCCATTCATCGGCTCAAAGAAAGGCATGTCTATCTCGTATCGCCAAGATCGGTAAAATATCCGCGTGGCAGACCGCATAGCAATACTCGACATATTTTTATTATTAAAAGCCATATAGGCACAGATCAATGTATTAAGCTACTGATATATTTGCCCATTAAAAGCATTAATTTATATCTGCATAGATGTTTTTCCTAAACCTGTCTTTAATAAGTAATAATGGAGAAATCCGACAACCATATCTTATAGGCTATAAAATGCCCAAGTATTTCAAATATGAATCTAAACTATAAAATGCTAAGGAGGCAAAAAAAAAATACTACTGCTGAGATATTTCTTTCCCCAAATGCATGCCTCACTAAATATACATATAGAGTGAGATGAACTCATATCTTTGCAATAAGTAATATTGCCTATTTTAAATTTTAAAAGAAGAACTAGCATTATTATCATTATTATTTTTACATTTAGATAAACGCATACACACTTATATATATATACCATTCTACCTTCTTTAATTGTCACAAAGAATCTTAATTTAAATCAAATAAAATAATTTGAACACATTTATATTTTTAATTTCTTTACCAAGATACTGTGATTATGCATATACGGGAAGAGGGCGGATTTTTTTTATATATTTGATTTCTTTTCTATCTCTTTTTTTATTATTAAATAAATGACATTTTTCACTAAGTCAGAATTAGACGGATTTAAGAAATTTAACTTTGACTGATTCTTATTTTATCATTCAAAATGAATCGTTACCCCTTTCCCACTTTAGATTCGGGATAAAACAAACAAATTTATATATAAATTAGTTTCATAGTGTAATATCATTTATACCCATATTTAACTAAATTGGCACAAAGAAATTAATCAATCAAATATATATTATACTTAAAAGAACATACCGGCATATCTCAAAATAAAACATAGAAAAGCTGCAATTTTAAACTCTCTAATAATCTTTTTGTTCTACTTAGAATTATACATTACACTTTTTTTCTGTTGTTTGAACCATTAATAAGTAATGGTTAAAATTTAAATTGACTTGTTAAAACAATAATAAAAATAAACTAAACACTCATATATATATAACCGTCCTATTGAAACACATTTTCTTAAGATAGTCTTTTGCGAATTTTATGAATCTAATGAAATTAAATGTTCGCATTTTTTTTTTTTATAGAAGGTATTTTTAAGATATAAATAATTTTTTCTTTTTTAAAGATAGAAAGTTTATACTTGCGATCGATTACGGTGTCACTTTGCTTGATGCAGATTTTTTTTACCGATTCATTCATTGACAGGGTCGACCTTGGGCTTCACTGGACTCAGAATAGACTGGCTTCAGGTTGCTTCTCTATTTTTCTTCGATGGATCATTGTGTCACTTTGATTGAGGCAGATATTTTTTACAGGTTCATTCATTATTAGGATTGATCTTTGGCTTTATTGGACTCAGGATAGGCTGGCTTCAGGTTGCTTCTCTTTTTCTTTCATAGCAGCAGCATGGGATTTGTCTCTCCTCCTCTTCTTTCGATGCATTTTTCTGGAGACTTTCCAGAGAAAGGAAAAGTAATTTGTACTACTCAAAAGCCATATCGTGGGTCTTTTCTCTGCATAAAATGTAGTCAATTGCACTAGTAGTTGAGACTCACTTTTCTTAAAAAACACCAACTTTCTTACTACCAACAATTTTTTTTTCTCTAACTGCTTGACTTTTTTTTTTTTTAATAACTTGAATCAATTACTCTCACTGCTTGACTTTGAATAATTTGAATCAATTACTCTCCCTGCTTGACTTTGAATAATTTGAATTTTCTATTACTCTCCCTGCTTGACTTTGAAGAATTTGAATTGAATTCCCTGGTTCTTTTTCTTTGCTCTATTTATAATAACTTTTTTTTAAGCAAGGCTTTGTTTTCCATATATATATATTTTTAACACCTATAATATATTTTCCTTGGTTAGAAATGAAAACAGATCGCATGATTGATTTTTCCTTTTTTTAATTACATCAGTTTAAAAATTTTTAGGATTTACATCAGTTTGAAGATAAGAAAACAATTCAACACTCCCATGCAACTAGCTGAGTTGATCTTTCAGTTTAAAGATAAGAAAAACAATTCAACACTTCCTTGCAACTAGCTGAGTTGATCTTTTACCAAAAATAGGTGACACAATCGAGATAAGATTACACAAAGTTATAAAATCTTACTTGCCTTTTAATTGCCTCAAGGATGAGAAAAATGAATTCACACTTACATGCAACTATATTTTTCAGAATGTTTATGAAAAAAAAGCAGAGTCATCAAAATGTTATTCGCAAGGAACGAACTGCCTTTAGGATAAAGATATACGACAATGGAAATATATTTTTCTTTCCAAAAATATATACATAAAAAAATGCACTTCAATAGAACAATTTACACATACATAAGTCCACTCATTCGTAAAGTCATACACCTGCACCTGCATATATCCCCTTTAGCAAACAAGCAAAAATAAAAAAAATGAAAAATTAAATATGAGTTTTAAAATATATATATGTATACTAATTTTACCAACTAACATGAAGCTCTGTGTGTTCATACACACTGAATGCTTCAATATATATATATATATATATATATATATATATATATATATATATATATATATATATATATATATATATATATATATATATATATATATATATATATATATGTCAGAGTATCTTGAGTAGTGTTAGAAATAAATATCTTAGTTTTGTTTTACATATCCATGAAAAAGATACAGGTCACACTATTAATTTTGATGAAGCTAAGGTTATCTTCCTTGAGAGAAGTGAAATAAAAGAGTGAATTCTGAAGCAATTAACTTATTTAAAAATTATTTTAATATTAAGGGTTTATGAGAGGGAAATAGAATTGTGAGTAATGTTTAATTTAAAGATACTGTTATTTTGTAATTTTTTACTCTTGAGAAGTCTTCTTGTAGAAGTAAAACGATTAGTAGTGTTTTAAGAGTTTATTTTTTGACTAGTCTGTTGAGTTGTGAATTTGGGAGGTAATTTTGATAATTTATTGACTAGTTTACCTTTATGCTTTTAATGTTGTATTGAAATAAATACCTAATGCAGTTTTTCATCACAAATTTCGTTATAAATAGTCTTCAAACAAAAACATTTAACAGGCCTTTTTTCTAATTTCCAAGCTTAATAAACTACAAATAACTTTCTATATTTCTTTAAAATCTATTTATTTTTATTTCATTCTAATATTTTGATGACTAAAATATATAGTAAGTTATTTATTAAATATCAACATGTTCAAAACTTTATTGTCCAAATTTGTTTTAATTTATTTTTATCTCAAATTTTTTGGAATTTTTATCAGCCATAAATAATATTTTGATAAATTTATTTTCCCAGCACAAATGTAGCTATTTCTTTAAGAAATCTGTGATGGTAAACTTATGTAATGTCTCATCTAAATATATATATCAATTGAATAATATTTCTTACCTTACATCTGTCTTTATATTTATTTCTTCTATAAATAGGTCATATTTTTATTTAATGATTAAAAAAAATTAGCTGTTTACAACTAAATGTTTGCATTGTTTATTTTATACTGTAATAATAAATGCATTAATTTGAATTCTAATTATTAAACATTGGTAATTTAAAAGTGACCGGCAAAACTGGAAATGCTTAAAAATTATTTATAAACTTATTATATTTTTAAAATATTATTAAAAATGAATGAAATTTAAATATTAATAAATGAATAAAATGAATTTTTAAAAAAAAATTGACAAAATTAAATGAATTAGCATAATTTATTACAAATTAATTAAGGATAGATGTATTAATTTATGGTTTACATTTATTTGATTACAAATAAGTTTTGTATATGACAGAAAATTTATAATAAAAATGCATTTGTTTTGCATTGATGGTCGAGAGGTCAGCGAGACTGCCTTGCACTTGCAGGCAGTTACCCGGGTTGCGGGTTTGTGTCCCGGCTGATGCTATGACACTTAAAAAAAAAAAAAATGCATTTTTTAAAATTCTATTTTTGTCTAACATAAAAATGATTGAATGGACAATTCACCAACATTGTCTTTCTGTTGGTATTTGTGAATCAATAGAGATAAAATCAATCCTATCTTTTCTTAAAATTATGGTATGGATTCTAAACTTTTTGTTTACATATGTTTGCTGCATCACAATGATTGACATAACTGTGCCCAGATATTTAAAGCTTTTTGCATTATATTTTTCACAGAGTTGAGAATCAATAATAGATGAAATAGCATAATTTTTAAACAGCTCAACATTTTCACAAAAAAAAAAAACTATGTTCTAAGGAGATGTTTAGCTACATTGAGGTAACACAACTGTACTCATATGTTAAAAGCTACTGCCATATTTTTTCTGGCACAATTTAAAAAATTGAAACAATATTTAGCCTTAGTTACACAGAATACAGATGAATTCAACTTTTGTTTAAAATATGCTGTGGACTGAGGTAAATGGTGTTATATATGTTTATATATTTGCAATTGGTTCTATACTTTTTCATAGAGTGTTTTGAAAAGAAGTTTTCATTATAGAATTTTCGAATATTTTGCTTTTATATGTCATACATAATTGTAAATTAGTACATATAGCTTATAGATAAAAATTCAATTTTTTCATAAGAGTGTGCTACCCATACTAAACTTCTTTTTGAGCACATTTTGTTCAATTGAATGATTGACATCTGAATATCATAAACTGTTTTTATTTGTTTGGATATGAATTTTTAGTGTAGAATTTTAATTTTTTTTTTTAATGTATCGTACATAATTGAGATTCAGTATATACAATTTCATAGATATTTACATAGTTTATAGATAAACACATTTTGACTTGGATTTTTTAGCCATTCAAATTCTTTATTGATATATGCTCTAGAGTAGGGGTTCTCAACCTTTTTGTTGCTTGGTCACATTCAAGATTGCAAAAAATAGTGGTGGGTGCACAGGTTAAAAAATAAATAAATAAATAAAAAGGTATTACATCCTTTATTATAAATACATTTTGTAAAATATATTTACTATAACATATTATATATTTATTATAAAAGTCGAATTAATGCGATCTCTGACACTGCATTCTCATTTGCTAATTTTTCACTGTTGGGAGTGTAAGATGATAATCCCAATCGTAAACAATCATCAAGGTTGGCATTAGTAAGTTGAGATCTGATTTTTGATTTTATAATATTTATGGTGGAAAATAAAGATTTGCACAAATATGTGGAACCAAAACAGAATTTGATTTTGAAAGGTCCTTTTTTCAAAAGATTCTGATTTTTATGGTCAACTAAATCCCAAAAATTTTCATCTGTATCATGAGATTTTAATATGATGTCATTTTGAAAATCTAAAATCTCTTCTTCACTTTTTAATGTTTCTTTTTGAAGATGTTCTGTTATAGATTTAGCCGTTTTAGTGATGTCTACTTGTGCGGGAATAGGATTTATAAAAAATGTGGTCGATAATCGTAAATTGCTGAAATCTACTTTCAATCTGTTCCAAAAGTTTTTTAAGATGAATGATAAATAATGTTAGGTCAAAATTGTTTTCACCAATCATTTTTTTCATCCTTGGAAAGTACAAGAGAATTTTTCGACAAATTACTTATCCAAAACTATATTTCAGCTTTAAATGCTTTTATAGAGCTAATCATTTCAGCTAAATGTTTATTTTTGCCCTAGAGATACAGGTTTAAACTGTTCAATTTTTCACATATGTCAATTAAAAAAGCCAAGCCGGTCAAACAATGTAGGTTATCTAATTGTGGAAATGTTTGATTTTTTGGAATAAGGAATTTTTTTTCTCTTCCAAAAGATCAAAAAATTGGGCAAGTGCTTTGCCTCTACTTAACCATCTTATATTTGTATGTAAGATAATGTTATCTTGGGAAAATTTGTTTTTTTTTTTTTTTTGACAAGGGCTTTAAACAATCTGTGTGATAAAGGATTTCCTTGAATTTTTTTAATTGTTCTAACAATAACATTCATAATATGTTCGAAGGATAATATTTTGGCACATAATGATTCTTGATGTATGGTGCAGTGATAACACATAATGTTCAGAAAAGATTCATATTTCTTGCAATGGGAAATGAATCCATTATTGCAGCCCACCATTGCTGGGGCACCTTCAGTAATTATTGCTGATAATTTGTGCAAAGGCATATTAATTTCTTTTGAGTAATTTGTAAAGTTTTTATAAATATCTTTACCCCTTGTTTACTCTTGCATTGATAGTAACTTTAATAGTTCTTCTTTCACACTAAAATCATTGAATACCATTTGTATCATTACTGTCAATTGTGCTGTATCTGATATATCTGTTGATTCATCTAATTGTAATGAGAAATATCCACATTCTTCCAAATCATTTTTCAACTGACTTTTTACATCTTGAAATCACCTGGATTCTTTTTGTATTTGTATTGTTTGATAATGGTAAATCTTGTATTTCTGAAATAATTTTTCACTTATTAGAAAATCCTTCAAATAATGAATCAGCTCCAATAAGAAATGCTTCCTTAATTAGTTCACTTTCTAAAAATGTTTCTTTTTTTTTTTTCATTTTCCAACAAATGAGAAAGTTTAAAGGAAGCAATGGTAGCATTTTTATTTTTATTTATATGGCTGGTAAAAAAAAATGCTTGCTGGGTAAATAACCCTGATTTTAGTTGATTAAATTTTACTTTTTCTTAACTCGGATTTAGGCAGTAATTAATCTCAAAAGAATTGTAATGGGTTTTGTAATGACATTCAACATTATGTTTTTTTGCCACTGACACAACACTGTTGTAAATTAAGCAAATACATTTCTTCTTAGTTTCAAGAAGAAAATAGTCTTCTTCCCAATCTTTGTTAAAATGATAGGTTCATTGTTTTTTACTTGGATTACTTATTTTGGGGTGAAATTTTGATATAAAAGAAAAATGGGTGTGAATACTTATGTATGCATGTTAGAAGTTATACTTCTTTGGCATGATTAAAAAGTTTCAGCATTAGTTTTAGCCATCTCGAAGACTAAAATAAAAACAAAATTATATATTAAAAACTTTTAAATTAAGAAACAAAAAAATTAAAAAATAATAATAAACAACCATGCAAGTAGCAGACGTATGATAATATATTAAATTTTTAAATAAATAAATCAAATAACAATAGTTGTAGACATTTTAAAATCTTTATGTGCATATTTTTAACTTTTTTTAATAATAATAATTTAAGTTTTGTTAAAAAATATCAAACTATTACCAGACATCTGTTATTTTTAGATTATATAATAATTACAAAATTATTATTATTAAATTAATAATTATTATTTTACTAATAACGAATAATACTTATGGTAACTTAACCTCAAATCTTGAAACACTTATTGATATTTATGTTCAGAATTTTTATCATTAAAGAGTAAATAAATAAGATTGTATTAACAACAATATTCACAATATAAAATATTAATCACTTCTCAGTCTTTTACAAGAGAACTTAGCTAAAGTATATATAAAACAAACTCTGTTTAACAGATAACTTCAATATATTTATGTTTTTCGTATGACAGTGTGCTTGCGCATGTTAAAATTTCACTCTCATCTTTTTTACCTAATCGTGTAAAAGAAGTATAACTTTAAAAAAACACAACACCTCAATAGGCATGTCTTAACAACCATACAAATTTACAACAAGGAGCATGTGATGACAATTAATACCATACTACTAATACAACAAAGTTGCCAATGGAGGCATGATTATAATAGGCAGTCAGTGTAGCCAGTTTAGTGAATTTCTCACTAGCAGAATTTCAAAAACTAAAGTAACTTTTTATTTATTTATTTTTAAATTTACAATTTATTTATTTTTATTATTATTTCAACACGTTGCCATGTGTGCATGTAAATAGCTCCAAGGGTGCATGTGTGTCCACAGCACTCCAGCTCTAGATGAATTATAGTCTGTGTATATTTTTGCATATCATGGTAGGTGACCTAAAAGTATTTGTAAAATAGAAGTTTTTACATTCATGGGTTTCAAAATAATGTTATCTTAATTATATGTGAATATATCAATCAATCAATCCATACTATTCTGCCACATGGACAGGTCCAGAGATTAGTCCACCAATTCATCCATTTTTCATTCCATTCTGTTTATTGTCCAGCTCTTCAATTCCACCTAATTCTTCCCTCATATATCATCCAACAATGCCAAACTTTTTCCTCTTTTCTTCTTGCTTTCCCTCCCCATTTTTCTCCAAAACATCTTTCATTAAACTATATTTTCTTTTTAATATATGTTCAGTTCAGTTTCCTTTTCTATTTTTAATTTCTTCAATCAATATTTTTTTTTTATTTACTCTTTTTAAAACTTCTTCATTTGTTATTTATTCATCCAAATTATTTTTTCCATTCTTTTCCACGTTCACATCTTAAAGGCTTCCTATTTGTTCTTAATTTTATTGGCAATATTACAACCATACAGTAGTACACTCCACACATAACATTTAATTAATTTTTTTTAATTCTCTCTTCAAAGGTCCACAGAATATTTTTTTTCTCTTAATAAATGCATCTTTTGCAAATGCTATTTTTCTTTTAACTTCATCTTTGCTTCTTCCATCTTCATTCAATCAGAATTATTTAAAGAATTCTCTTGTCTATATTTGACATCTTATCATCTCAGTGAATTCAATCTTAATCCATAAGAGAACAACACAGTCTTTTCTTGATTTACTAAAATTTTCCCGAGAAGGAATTTACAAACAGTGGTTAATGCAGCTGTATATAATATTACCCTTTATTTAATAACAATAATTATCAGACCTTCTTATAGTTCTACAGAAGTTAATAGACCATGGGAATATTCTTTTTTTATATTAATTATTAATGAATTTCGATGGATTTAATAACTGCAAGTGAGTGTCACTATCGTCATAACAGTATAAGTATTAGCATCACTATTTGAATCTTGAATAGTTTCATGGACAATGGTATTGCTTGTTTATGTAATATTTGTCCTTTTATTGCAGCATAATAAATCTGTTACCGATCTTTTCCTTTTTTTTTTTTTAACTTTTCATCTTTTGTCCTTTTTTTTGCATCAAATACAGAGGATTTTTTTTCCATAAACATTTCAGTTATTTCAAATATAAACTCATACACCTATTTTTTAAGGCTGTAAAATACTTAAATTATTTTATTCACTCTTTCATTCAAACATTACTCATGTGTGTATAAGTAAACTTCTAATATCCAATAGAAATAGCTTTAAAACATGAGAGTTTGTGATTAATAAATGCTAGATTTATCCATCAATAAATAAAGATAATATTGGATAGTTAGAAAAGTGCAAATCTTCAAAATTATTTTGGAAAAACTTCATTTTTACAAGATTTTGCAGTTTTACCAGTTCCAATTCTATGGTAAATTTTGTATAAGTCATATAATTTTAAAAGTGTGTTTTTAAAATTTGATATCTTAATTTATTTATTTTTTTACAGATGTTCCTTTAGATGGTTTTCCTAAAGAAAAAAAGATTAACATAAGTGCCCTGATTTCCTGGAGTTAAGGGCAGTGCTATTAATTATTTTTCTATTACAAAAAAAAAAAACAAAGAAATAAAATTTGACTAATAACAAAATTGATATCACCAGAATGGCATCAAGTTGGCATTCTAATTGTGATTAATTACTGTTAAAGCTTAGAAGAATAAAACATGTTTTACATAGCACAAATTATTTTAATCTTAGCTTTTTATAATTGCTTTTATAGTAAAAATAAATGATAATTTATTTTATAGATACTTTGAGTTTTATTGCATTTTAATACTTTGGCTTATATAAAACTCATGTGCTCATATGTTTAAAGCTTATAAATATATTGTAAGATGCGGTTTGCATTTTACCAAAAACCACTAAACACCCCCAGCTACTTGAATCCCAAATATCCACAATAACAACATTCCCTACATGTAATATAAAGTAAATTATATGTATAAAAATAATGTAAACCAGATAAAATGTATTGCTGAAAACTGAAATGGTCTCCAACATTGTAACTGAGAAACGTTTAATTGTTCCTTGGATTGAATAAATTAACAAACGTGTGATAAAGTACATAATCCAAAGTAAACTGTAAAACTTAAATATTGATACTTATCCTTATTATAAAAACCTCTCATTATTATTGTTTAATATACACATATTACAACAATATAAGAAAAAAATGATCACATTTAGACACAAGTGAGAAAATCATAAAAAACCGTAAAGGAAGGAAATAATAAATACAATTTTATTATTATTAATCCACCATATATATGTATATAAATCATAACACATGATATAAATAATTCACTCAATACAAAGAGTCGAATTAACATTAAAAAGAGCAACCTTGTTTTGATGATCAGCAAAATATATATACAAATGATCTTAAAAATCATTTGAACAAAAAGGTCTGCAGCTGTCAAAGTAAAAACCTTAAATGAGAATATCTCATTGAATATGGATAAAAGTTAGGATAAAAATATACAGATTTAAAGCCCACAAACTAAGGGATTTTAAATTAAAAATCCCAGAAATAGCTTTAAATTTATTCAATATTTCAAGAGTATTTTCAATCTTGAGCCAGAGAGTTAGCCAATACCTTGCTATTCAACAATCTCTAGGACTTTGATCAACTGTGTATATTGAAGCGGAAAATATGTTATACACATTTTTGCTTCACTGTCTGGTGATTCAAAACCTTGAATCAGAGGTTTAAACCCAGCTATATATGTCTTAAATCAATAGAGAGTGAAAGGACACACATACAAGTTTTAAAATCCTCCTTTGTTTTGTACTTTCAGAAGTTAAACATTTTATTATAAAAGAATATTTAATAATTTTAAGTCGGAAATATTTAAATTTCCATTCTTTTTAAATAGTTATGTATGTGTGTTCGATATTACTAAAATATATATATTTCGTAATTAAATATTATGTATATTTATTTTATAGTTCATGTATTTTAATTTATGATGCAATACCAATGAAAATTCTAAGAGTGATTAAAATAACTCTGAAACTTATAAATAAAACAATATTCTAGATTTAATTTAAAAAGGATAATTAATAAATTAAAATCCCTTAGCAAACAAAATATTAATGGAAATTATATCTTTTGAATCTATTTCCATTCTCAAAATAGATTAAAACAATACTCTCTAGAACTTGTTGCATTATCATTGAAAATAAACAATAAGTGCATTCAGGCCACTTAATGGATATCTGGGCCTTATCAAGCAGAAAGAGAGAATATTCGAGAAGGTCTTGCTAACATATAAATAGAGCTGAAATTTTAGGCTGTCTCTTAGTGTACCATTTTAATCAGTGTTGCAGAACAGACCCACATCAATCAAAATTTTGAAATATGAATCTGGAGTAGAGGGACTAAATTTGCTTCCCCTTTCTTCTCCAAAAATCTTTCCATACTGCTATTCTAACCTGCCATCTCCACTTATGGACTGCCTAAATTAAATGCTGAAATAACTGTCTCAAGATGCCAGTCATTATTTTTTCAAACTTTGCCTTGCTAACCATGCTTTCCTCATTTTATAATTTTATACTTACCAATCCGTACGGACATCAAGTACTGGAAGGTAAATCCTAATCATGCCGCTAATATGAACTCTTTCAAAACATTCATTTTAAAACCTAAATCATTTATAATGTAATTGTTTTTCTATTTAAACATGGCATTGTAATGCTAATTGTAACAATTCTATAAAGTAATGACTTTCTCTTTCTGTTATAAAAATCTAATGCACGAATCTATAACTTTATTTTTTTTAATGCATTTCTTTAATGGGTGTCACAATTTCTATTTTTAATATTTTAAATGCGGCAAACTTTTAATTTCAATATTATAAATTTTGTATTATTTAATTTAATATGCTAATAGTTCAATCTAGTGAACTGATCCTAAATTTTGTTATTAGATATCCTCGATATTATGGGATGTTAAATCATATTTGTAAACTTTCTTACCTAACTAAAAGTTCGCTCGATTGATTAATATTTTTTTTAAGTTATTCTATTTGCTTAGTGGCAGATTATTCACTGCTACATTTAATATGTCACTTCATTACCATGTTTGCGCTATTGATTTTATTTTCATATTATATTTTAAAGTAAACTTAATGACCTTTCCTGTGCTGTTTTTTTTTTTTATAATATGGTCAATCATTTCCCATCATACCATCTAGTATAGTAATTATTTTATGGAATTAATTATTAGTTAGCGTATTAATATTTGTTTAATGATAGGAACAGTATTCCCTCTTTTATGTTTTGACATCCTAACCAATTAAAGGTCATTTGTGTACTTTTCGAGAGGAATCAAATTATGTCATATCATTACACTAGATTCTATTAAATTACAAGGGCCTTAATTCACCTATCACCACCATTAAGAACCTGATTTATTGTTTTCTTATTAGCATTGCTTGGCTTAGATAGTGTTACAAAATTTCCTCTTCTTGCTTCATCAAATTTAAAACCCAAAGGACCGGGATTATTTTACTTATGGCATATCCTTGAATGGGGTTTGGAAGCACCGACTCCAGGATACTGTCAGGTGGTTATTTAGGCTCTGCATGGGTTAACACTGGAAAAACAGACCATGGAATTCCTATGCCATCTCCTCTTCAAATGCTGATCTGTCACATGTACAGGCACATTTCAGATTCTTATATAATTGATGAAGCGTTCATCCTAAAATGGACTCAACCTTTTCTAGCGTTATGATTTAGTCAGCACCACCATTCTTGTTTAAAATTCTTATATTTGCCCATTTTAAATCTGTAAGGTGTAATGCCATGATTTCTAAATCCATCTCATATTTTTGTTTATATTATAAGTTAGGAAATGTCATTTTAAAGCTTATTTAAGCTACCCACCCTCTCATTGAAACAATATTTGAGTGCTCTAACAAACAATGTTAAATAAATAATGTCCAGTTAGAAAAGATTAGAATAAAATACAAATCACTTTTCTGTCTGAACATTTTAAGATCTAATGACTGTTTAAGTAAATAATGTAATTATAAAATATTTTTGTATGTGGTTCAAATGAACCATAGTAGATTGATATAACTTAGATTGATGTAACTTATATCCCTTTCTCTGTTTTTAAGGTCATTTATTTTTCATAAAATAATCATAGCATCCAAGTTATAATATGGTAAAATTGGTATCTATTGTTAGCATATTAAACCGCATTTTTTGACTATTTGTATATTTTTTTTGAATCATCGTATTCAATTGTGGATTTGCGTAGTAATTAATCATTGATTTATGTGCTATTATTATGTAATTCCTTCAATATGCAAATCAGCCTTCACAAACAGGTGAAACCCAAAATACTATTAGTGTCATAGATAAATAGATTCGTGACTTTTTATTAAATTGTATATTATTTGTTTATTCATTTTCTCATAATATTAATAAATTATTAACAATATAATTAGTATTTAATTCTGCTTTGCCTCTTGATTTATGCATACACATCATTAATTAGATTGTATTATGTATAGCTCATTTCCATTGACTTTAGGCCAACCTAGATTTATTAATGAATTTTGATAAAAAATCTAATTATAATCTTAAGCTATTTTATTCTGTTTGGAGTGTGAGTTCAAAGCCTAGTAATATTATCATTCTCTATAGATCTCTTGTTTCTCCACTGTTGCTCTGGGACAAGAATGAATAAAATTTCATTTGTTATCATCAGAAATGTTGTTCGTAATGTTGTAGATCTGGAAAATAGAAAAGAGGGCAGAGTTCATGATTGTTCCTGACTTTTGTATCTTGTCCATGATTGGACTTGAGGTACTTTTGCCTAGATGCTAGCTCTTGTTAGACAAACATTGCTCCGGGACAAGAATGAATAAAATTTCATTTGTTATTATTAGAAATGTTGTTCGTAATGTTGTAGATCTGGAAAATAGGCAAGAGGGCAGAGTTCATGATTGTTCCTGACTTATGTATCTTGCCCATGATTGGACTTGAGGTACTTTTGCCTAGATACTAGCTCTTGTTAGACAAGCATACAATTCTGACAGGTACAATATAGAAACACATGACAACCATGCGCTGCTAAATGAGATTACCTAGTGGTAAGAGATTCACCACCCATGGAGCTGTACCCACCAAAATCAAATTTGACTTGACACAGCATTTATTCATCTATACTGAAAGCACTACCAACTTTATTGCTTGAATGTGAAGCTCCAAACTTAACAACTCAAGGCATGCTATACAGAAGAGAGAATTCAGATCACCATCATGTACATTTTAGAACATTTGAACCTCACTTAGTGGATCATGAATTATAAAAAAAAGAAGAGATACAATCCTTTTAGGACATTTTCCTTTGTAAACAATTTATCTTAGGTTGATGTCATGTTCTTATTTTAGGTATTAATATTTTTGTCTATTTTCTTTCCTTTACCATAGAGCGGAATATAAATTCTTGATATATTAGAAAAGGGAAAAACATTAGCTTTATTTTTAAAATGAAATAATAGGGTCAGATATGAACTTGTTTGTAGATGAATTTGATCATAACCAGAATTAGAGATAAGATTTTATATTCTTACACATTAAATACTAACACTTATACAGTTACACTGTTATCTGTTGTTTGTTTTTTGATACTAATCATTTCATCATTTATTTTTTGATTTTCAGTATATATGATTAAAATTTTCTAGTGTGAATGGTTTTTCATATTATTGTAAAAACAAATCATATTAGAATGGGGATCCCATATTATCACCACTTTATGTTGTTAAGATGAATTAATCAATAAACATGTTGGAGACAATAATTTATGATTTATTAAAAGCTAGATTAGCAAGCAAATATATATATATATAAATAATAGCAAGTTTTATTTATTTTTTGTTAGTATTGATATTGAATGATTATTCTTAGAGAGGAAAAGAGTGATTGGGTTAATAAGTATTAACTGTACTAATCAAAGAATAGCCATAGATATCTAAGCAGATTAAATGCTTTTGTTATAATCTTTCACATAAATTGTAATAATTGTGAATAAATTTGTTAAACATGATTTCAAATTAAAGACTGTCGTTTGCATTTTTCTTTATTTATCAATTTATCACATGCTTGCACCATAAAGATTGTAATATTAATATTCCTTGAAATAGAATATTATGAGTATTCTCCCTAAATCTCGAATTCCATGGAAGTTAAGGATGGAGAAAAGAATGAGTTTATATGTAGATATTTGATGTATGTTCATATGCTAATACATCATCTTCTAGGAGTGAGATCTGGGTAGATATGGGTCTAGAAGTTTAAGAATCCTAGATACGCTTTCTCATCCACTCTGATGGCTTATCAAGTCTACTGTTATGCAAGGCCAGGACCCGTTCCATTACAATATACATACTTTTAATTATTTAAAATACTAATTTTTTATTCTATATGCAGATTGATATAGATATGCCTTCTTTTCAACTAGTTGCTATAAAAATTATTATATTTAAATTGCTTTTCCTTTGGAGACATTCAGATGTGAATTTAGTTTTTTTTTAAAAAAATTGATAAATAGATTTTTTTTTTTTTTTCAGGGAAAAAAAAGTGATATTTCTTCTTGTTTCATATTGTACTCGCCTTTTTGTTCAGTAAATAGATTTCTCTAAAATATTACAAAAGATAATATCTTTTTTTTTTTTAAAACACGTTTTATTATTATGTTTATATCTTTGTCAGATTATTTCCTATGCTGCATTTTTTTTTTTTTTTGGCAGTTGTTGATTAATAGAACATTTTATAGGTGTGTATTTTTAAAGTCTTTACATGAAATGTTTTTATCCTTTGTTATGATTGATTGCCTTTTAATGATTTTTTTTTTTTTTTTGTATATGCATTATGCTTAAGAGTTTTTGATAAGTTCATTACTTTACAGCAATATTTTTTAGTTGCACTCATGAGTTAATAAAACTATATTAAAATTTTGAGTTTTACGATTTCAGAGAAAGCAATTGAATTTATATAAATTGCAATATATTGTGGTTACATAATCACGTTATATGACTCATTATGGATAGATGAATTACGTAAATGGATTATTATATAAATCAATTGCTTAGAATTTATTTTATATACACTTAAAATTATAATTATATTTTTTGAAAAAAAAGAAAGAAAATGTTTTAATTGATGAAATATATTTGTTTTCCAATTAGAAAATGCCATATAATTGTGCCCCTTTGCATATATATATATATATATATATATATATAGGATATATTTATATATATATATATATATATATATATATATATATATATTAAGTGTAATAATGCTCAAGACTAAATGGGTTTATAAGTATTCATTAAAAACCAGTCAACTCTTAAACAATTCTAATAACAATTGATTGTTATTGATAGTGGGATTATCTAAATGATGATTGGTTTTTAATGACATATACATACACTCATACATATATATCAGTTGTTGCTAGTGCAATCTGATTTTTTTTTAAAGAATAAATATTAACTTTTTTTTTTACATTTAGAAATATATGTCTAAATATAATGTATTATCATTTGCTACTTAACACTAAAAATATTGCATGTATTTGATGAGCATTCCTGACTTATATACTGAAGCTTTAGAAATAAAATTATATTACTTTCATAATTAATTATAATTTGATGAATTTTTATATGGAATAATATTTTTATTTGTGCAACAAACTTGAAATTTATATATTGTAATATTATAAATTTAATTTAAACTTGATGTTATCTACATAAAAATTTTGTTAACTTATTTTTATTTTTTTAGATTTTCTAAATTATTTTAGAAGTAATCAAAATAGTTTGCTTTGTTATCAATTGATTTTTAAAAAATTGGTCTGTATATTTTTAACAAGCAATGAATTAAAAAATTATTTTTGTTTTATTTCATGGCAAAATTTTAATCTTTGATATTAGCTGTTTTGTTGTTATGATGGTATAATAACATTAATAGTGTGTCTTGCATTGGTGGTCGAGAGGTCAGCGTGACTGCCTTGCACTAGCAGGCAGTTGCCCGGGTTGCGCGTTCATATCCCTGCCGATGCTATGACACTTAATAAAAACAAACAAACATTAATAGTGTATATATTATGTTAGGAGTATATTAATAAAAGTATATAGTTTTATAGTATAACAATAACAAAATGAAGTATATATTGATAAATGTATTTGATGACATTTTATTTACTGTATGCATTTCAAAAATAAGTTTTAAACATAAACAAATAGGATGTTAAATTATTGTTAAAAGTATAGTATGCGTATATATATATATAATTTATATGTTTCAGGATTAATCAAAAGCATTAAAGGTACTTTGGTATTAGAGCTGTAACATGGAGCATGTATTGGACATACTGCATCTGTTCACATTCATATCAATCTGCTGATAACGTTGTAATCTTGGGATCTGATGAAAATAATGTGTAAGAATCTGGTGCATGCCTTTTTTGGCAAAAAAAAAAATATGTACATGGATCTTATAAATGGTATTTTGGCAAGATTTTCAAAGTTATTGAGAGGTTGATACGAATGTGAACAGGTGCAGTAGCTCCACATTGCTGGTCTAAAAATAAATAAAAGTAAAAACAATAAATATATTTATCATTTTTAATAAGAAATGTATAATTTTGAACAAGACATTCAAATATGTACAAGTTGGACAGTAACAACTTTTAAGACGACATTTGAAATAAAACTAAAAAATGTGATTTGCGTTCTTAATGAAATGATAGCATTACAAAAAAAATGTTAGTTTAAATATGCACTAAACAAAAAGAAAATGATTTTGGTTTTTAAATAGTATTTATAAAAAGACATTAACTATATGTACAAGTTTCACACTAACGGCTTTTAAGAATTACATTCCCAATCAAAAAAAAGTGATTTGTGATCTTAATGAAATGATACCATTACACAAAAAATTGTTACTAAACAAACAGATTCTGGTTTTCAAATCATATTTATAAAAAGACATTAAAGTTTCATTTATAAAAAGCAAATTAATAATTTGTCAGATTATGAATTAATAATTTGTCAGATTATGAAAGTGAATGAACATTTTTTCAAAAATAAATTTCTATTTATAATTATAAAAATATTCTATAGCAGTGAACCTAAAAAGAACATTTGTAACCTATTAGAAAATGCTCCGTACATCATTGATTTTTTTTTCAATTTACATTTGTGTAAAAATAAAGAATTTTTACTAAAATCTTAAACCTTTTTTTTAAAATCATTATATTGTTAGCATATTTTGTCAAAATAATTTATAATATGTAACAAAAATACTTTAAAAAATACTGTAAAACATTCATTTTTGTTTTAAAAATAAAAACAAAGAACTTGGAGTGGTGAAAATTGTTGACAAGCGCCTTTTCTTCAAAATGAGAAACAATCAATCAGCATCTTTAAAAGGCTGCCTTCTTCCATTGTTAAAACTTTAAATTTAAATATTATTGATTATTTACTTGTAAAATAATTCTAGAGAGGGCAGCATCTTACAGTATATTTTAAGCTTTAAAATGAGCATAAATTTACTACAATAACAGAAAAATTGTTTTTTAAGCCCATTCGATTAAAATCAAACCTGACAGTAAAATGGTTAATCTTTAAACTGTAAATTAAATATCAAGCTAGCTACTATAAATCTATGAACATTCATTCTTAATTATTAATTCCCTTTCAAATTAAATCATTTCTAAAGTTAAAGTATAAAACTTGCCTGATTCTTAACTAATGTAATTCATTACTGTAACAGTAGCTGGGTTTGAATACGGTACTAAAAGAATAAAAGCCACTAATGATTACAAAAGAGTGTTTATTGTGGTTGTTATTATGGATTAAATTAATAGATACAAGGAAATTTATAGATATACATTCAAACCCTGTTACAAGAGTGTGGGTGAAATACATTAACTATTTAAAGGCATGAACATATACATATATTTATTACATGTGTTGTAATATTGTGTAGAATTAATTACTAACAGATTTGATGTGAAGATGAAGAGGAGCAGTTATGTGCAGAGTTGTATTTTATATTTTTTTTGTTTTATATATTTTTGTTGTTTATAACCGTAAGTCATAGTTATTGAAATAATGTCATTAGCAGCGCACGTTTCTTAACCCTTAAATTCCGGCCGAAAGAAAGTTTTTCTTGTTTTTTTTTAAATTGAGAAAAAAATTTTTAATTTTTGTGTAAATTTTTTTTTTTTTTTTTTTTTATTTTTTTTTAAATTTTTTTATTGATTTAATTTTAGGGTATTTTTTAAAAGGTTTTTTGTGGGTGGCAAAAAAGATTGATTTTTTCACCAGAAAAGGTTGGGTTAAAAGCAAAATAAATATGAGGTTGGAGAGTAATAAAAGGGATTCAAGTTGTGCCACAGGTGATTTCTGTTAATGACATTTGTCAGAATTCTAAGAACTGGCCAATAAGTATTTTGGAACAATGGAACCCTGATTTCTGCTAAAAGCATTCCTGAGATAATGGTCATTGACGTATGGATAGACAAAAAAGGTGAGGTGAAAGAGATAAAAGAAAACTTTTTTTTTATTTTAGAATGATTGGGAAAAAATGACCATTATAGAGAAAGAAGCACGGAAAGTAAATTTTAATAAAGTGATTTTATTAATTAATAAAAATTAATAAGAATGGATTCCAATGAAATGCTGGGGTAAAAGGATCATGTGGATTCGTTAAACCGGCCCAGTGTATAGTTATTTGTGACCTGCATACCACTACTACCTCTATCTATGGAGATTTTAGTCATCTATTTCAAGCAAGTGAAGTGATCATGAAGCACTAACCAACAAGAACTTTCATACTCTCAATTTTAGAACCACCTACTTAACACCTCTAGGATGGATTATCATATGTGTAAATGTTATGGAATCTTTCATTATCTTTCAGACTGACAATTCTTGCCAAGACAATCATCATTGTAATGTTGTAAGCTTATAGACTCTCTGCCTTAAACCCACAAATGTTTGTTCTTAAAGGAGGTAACTGACTTTCTATAAATTGAATGAACATATAATTTGGTAATAAATTAAGAAATATGTGCTTTGTCCCAACTTAAAGAAAGAATTATAGAAAATAGATGAAATTATTTAATAAATACAATTCTGATGCATAGTTGCACTCTTTCATGAATGTGTCTATTGATATTATACATATATGTTGTATGATTGAGTTATTAGTATATATGTGTATTAATAAATATTAGAATTTTAATCTATAACTTGTGTATTTATTTGAATTATGAGATTCTTATTATTTCTGGGTTAGTATTTATAAAAGCTTACTGATATTTGTGACCGTATATCTCTAAAAGAAATAAAATAAGGTTTATAGGGCAGATAGGAAAATTATAAATGTATATAAATGACGTTTCTTTGTAAGATAACCTTGGCATTGTTCTCCCGATAGACATTGTTTCTCAGACCTTGAGACTGAGATAGTCTGGTTAAGGCACCCAAAAAGATCCATTGGACTTTTTTTTATGTTTTTGAGGGGTATAATTCTTATTAAGTGATAAGATTGGTGCTTGAGGTTGGACTTGTTTGATGCTCATAAATATATTGTACTGAGGTACATCATGACCGAATGTTTTAGTATTTTTTAAGATTAAAAATATTTAAGAAATTTTATTTTAAAAGACAAAGTAAAATAAAAGTTTTAAAAGTTGAGAACATAAGATTAGGATAGGGGGGGGGGGTATTGTTAAAGAAATGAAATAAATGATTGTAAAAGGAGGGTAAGATTTTATAAATAAAAGAAAAAAAGGAATTGAAATAAAAAATGATTTAATATTACTTTTTTTTAATTCGTAATAAAATAAAAGAAAAAGGATGGAATTTGTTTTGTCTTATAATAAAAGGATTGATGTATAAATAGATTTTGAATAAAGGAAAGGAATTTTTAAAGGCAACGGAGAGCTAATGTAATAAAACAAAGGAAATCTAATTAAATGGCTAAGAAAAAATAGCAAAGAAACTAAATATTAATATTCACTTAAACCATTGACCAATGCAAAGAGTCAGAGACTTTAAATAAAAGAAACAGAAGTCCAATCGGAGTGAAATCGAATGTATGATGGATCTGCAAGATAAAAAGCACTGGGTATAAAAGAAGCAAACTTTGTATTGTTAGATTAATTAATCAAAAAAAAAAAAAAAAAGAAATATAAAAATAAAAAGAATATAATTAAAGAGAATAAAAAAATCATTATTAATTCAATTAGAAAATAAAATTGATTGGAAATAAATTGGATCAAATAAATTATTAACAAAAGTAGAAAGAAATTTGATCAGAAATAAACTGATTGATTCCAGAAAATTGCAGAAGCTACTATTCAAAGCAAATGATGCATTTCTGAACTCATCTTATTGTGCAGCTGGCCGGAGTCATCTCTGCAGCACCATCAGCAGATAGTTTGAAGGACAAACCATGTTCGGGAGAAATATAGGGAACAGTGGAGTGTCCATGCAGAGATCCATTAGTGTTCATATAATATCACAAATTAAGGAAAGATGTACGAGGAATTAGTGCTAACTGGTTGAAACCAACATTTTACAGGAGCTACATTTTGTCATACTCGCGTCAAATCAAATTCAAATCCTAGGTAACATTTAATTTTTTTTATTTTCTAATTCTTGATCTTTAAGGCATGGTAGATAAGTAAATAAAAACTTTTAACTTCTTACAAACTATTAACTTCTTACAAACTATTATCTTCAGGGTATAAATTATATTAGCTCCATTGTCCAACTTTTATTCAGAGTTATTAATTGTGTGTATGTGTGAATTTTAACTAGAAAATTTTGTAGGCATCATTCATTCAGACATGGTAAAGAATAATTTAAAGTGATTGGTTTTTCTTCATGCTTTCATTTCCAGTGCTTAAGATTTGCTCATACTTAAGCATTTGGGTTGAAAGAATATGTGGATTCATTCTTTCATAAAAAAGCACATGTACATTAGCTTGAAATGCTGATCTTTAGTTTATTACTAAATATGTTTTGTATTTTTTATTTTATTTCAAAAGTATTAAAATTAACATGAAAAGAGTGTGCATGGTTGTATTGTGAGACAAAGTGATTATTTTAAGAAAAGAGAGTGGGGGTTAAATTAGTATTGAAATATTTATGTTAATAGAACAAACACACACTTTTATTATGAGATAATGCATTTAATTTATGGAAATAGAGCAGGGATTGAAATATTTAGTCATTATTAAGAAGTGATTTAAGTTGAAACTAAAAGAGTAGGGAGTATCTTTTGAAATAAGGATTTTTAATGACACAAAAGTTTTATCGTGCAGAAAGTAATTTTTTTATTTATTAAGAAATTGAATTTTAGAGTGGGTGGAGTTTTTTAAGACATCAACAATTTGATGAGCTATCTGGGATTTCAGGTACTAGATTTGTTGTGGGGTGAGCAAACATGTTAATTACTTCATGATTAACTGGTGTCTAAAGGGATCTCCTTAAAATAAATAATGTGTTTGGTTAGCCAGTGTTTTAATTTAGTAGCTGAGTGTTTATATTATTGGTAGCTTGCTGCCAATGATATTACTCACTCCACCTGAGGGACTAGAAACCTTCAGAGATAGGATAGTTTAATGAGGGAAGTGCAAAAATATATTTCTATTTTTATTACTATTAAAAAAAGAAGGTGGGCAGTTCAATATATACTCGAAGCATGGGTAATAACCGGTTCTCACTTAAATTCTTAGAATAGGATCACGGGTAGACTGTTAAATTACTTAATCTCAATAATTGTATTCAGTTATTAGTTTAAACTCTATAAACTGCGGTCATGCCTATTATTACTGTTTTAAATTATTTCATTTTGTGTATTTCAATATATATGTTATGTCAATATTTTGAAGCAGTGAATAATTATTTTAGTAAACTTTTAAGGAGAGATCATCATTAAGCTCTTTAGCTTAATTAACATTGTTGCTTGGTTTAAGTAAATTGCTGCTTCGAAATCTTATTCTAATAGATAACCGATCATTACACGCTCATTATTATTATATTATTGATATTATAGTGTTTAAGGTTTGCATGACAAGTTATTAAACTCATGATTTTATCTTAGTTAGAAGTAGGATGCTAGCTAAGGATGATATTTAAAGTATATTTTTAAATGTTGTTAAGGCCATTAAATATACTTTCTCCTTCCTAACTTAATCACATATTTATGAATATAGATCCAGTGTATTAAGTAAATTAATCATTTAATTAGCTTTTTTTAGCATGATTACTATATGCTAAACTAAGAACCAGATTTAGTTTTAGCAGATAAAAACTATCTGTTTAGGTGCATTAGTTAACTAATTCTATATATATATATGCATCAATTTTTCCTTTGCTGAGTGTATTCTTATTAAGCACCCGTTGGTGTATTAATGTCTTTCTATGTCTTGAAGGGTTAGCAGTGGAGGTTGCTCTCATCCACCCCTGTTTGGGTTAGAGCACCAAGCATGTTACTGATTTTAAGGCCAGAACACTTGAGTAGCTGATCTGAGTTCCTGAACAAATGTTTTTATTTAATTGTAGCAAGCCATTCAGTTTTAGGATACTGATTATTTGGTATTGAAATCTGTGAACGTATTCACCCATACTGTGACTTTATTTTATTATTTTATTAGTGCTATAGTCTATAGATGTGACCCTAAAGGTAACCAGGTCTCATTATTAACACTTCAGCATAAATCTGAATCTGTAATCTAGATTACCAGGTTGAAACTGTACATTACGTTTATAAATTTTGCTCATTTGTCATGTACTTATATAACAATCAGCTTAATGCTGTACCTAATGATCATCCTGGTTAATGTTCTAGCTTGTAATGTTGGAAAACCAAGGAATAGCTTGACATATCAAAATATAACAGGCTTGACTCATTGACCACAAACATTTGTATAAATTAAGTCAACATATTGAAGATGAGATCGCTGTATATAATTAATCTTGTCATCTTTGGAGTTTTTATGTGCATTATTATACACATCCCAACACTAAATAATTAATGTTCTTTTGTTTTATTTTATATATATATATATCACTATTTCTAACAATAAACTTGTTAGACTGAACTTTTCAGCCCACGAAGTACTATACTGCATGACATCATTTCTGTATATCTAACTATTCTCCCTAAAATCCATTTTATTATATATATCCTGATTTTTATTCTTGAGACAAAAAATATATAACACTTTAATATTATTATTTTTTAATTCTCATTATTCTCTACCCCTAACACTCACTACTCTTCAAAGCCCCAGTGTTGGGAGACCATTGTAACAGGTTCAGACCCATCTCCATTGTACTGAGATGAACATATTATTTTTATTAAAATATTTCTATATAACGTATTATTAAATGATATTAATGATTAATATATAAACAAAACATTTGATTTGCTGAGATAAACTTGTAACAGCCATAGCCTGGAGACAAGTTATTTTAAAATTTTGTTTCCTCAGCAATAAAAAAGGACCAAATAACAGACATAATTATATAGGTGTGGGAATACTCAGCCTTAGTTTTTATTAACCACTAATTAATATTTCCCCAAGCAATATATTTATGGACACCAGTGTTTTCTAACTCCACACGCCAATCCTATGGTCATAAGAATTTTATTGAAGGGATTTAATTAGAATAATAATAATGTATTATTTAATGCATGGCCACTAGTTACCTCATTTATCATCGGTAGTCCTGATACTGACAGAGATGTGTTACTTTGGGGCAGTACACATTAAATTGTTTAATAAGGAAAACATATAAATATTTTAATTAAATGAATAACTATGAAATAATGAAAATAAAAAAAAAGAATGATAGTGCTTAATCGTTTAATGGAAATATAAGTATAAATATATATTTTGACAGATTAAATTCTTATTAATTACGCAGATTAAATATTTTATCTTTACAATCATCTATGAGATTTAATAGAAATAGTTACAGGCCATACTATGAAATTAATAATATGCACATGTATTCATTTGAAATAAAATATATTGTTATTTTTGGATCCCTGGGGAAATTAGATTGTCCATATCCACAAATAGAGTAAGCTTACTTAATAATGTGGTAGCCTTAAAGATTGTCCATAAAGGAAGTCTTTGGTTTAACTCCTGGTGAAATGATAGTGAATCAAAATGTTTGATGCAGTGAAAGTATATGGATGCAGATTTCTGAAGTTTGACCAATTTTGGGATCATGGAACAGCTTTCATTTCCTTCATGAAACAGTGTGAATGAAAAACTGAATACATTTACAGTTTCACCCCAACCTACTCATGTTGGCCAGCATATATATTTTACTTGCAGTATCGTAGGTCAGAAAAATTGACAGCAATTACAATAATGACAGTATAAAATTCTAATCAATGCAAAAAAAAAAATAGGAAGCAAAACACCCTCCTTTATTCTCATTGGTTATAGATATCATTTTTATTTTTCTAGAAGGTTTTTTTTATCTTACAGCTTCATTTCCCATCACTCCAAAAGTTTTACATTTTAACTTTATCCTGTACAATGCATTTTCCTTTGTCTTCAGATTTTTTCTTGCAAAAGAAAAGCTTTTACTTTTTATTAGATTCAAAGTTCCATTAAAGCATTTTAAAAACAATAACTTCCAACAGGATTTACATTAAAAGCATTCCATAGACAAAAACAAAAGCTGTTTCATTCTAGATATTTTTATCTTATTAACAAAATTAGATACGATAAAAATTATATGCATACATACGCTAAATATTTTCTGAAAATTTCTTTAGACATTATATATATATATACATATGCACATACTAAACAAAATGTGCACAAGTACCTCCTTAAGACTGCTTTGGTCAATTCATTCAATCAAATATGTACATAATATATCTACATATATGTGGCTATGTAAACTCATTTTTACCTTGCAATAGAGTTTAAACCCAGTCCCTGTTATAATATATTTGATTTCTGCATATTTTAAAGGTTTTTGAAGGGAAATATAAAAATCCCAATAGTGATTAAAGAAATAATTTTTTGACTGAGTGGAAATTTCCAATTTATATACAAATATTTGTGTCTAAATTGTTTTTTAAATCGTTTGATTGTGATTTAATTATTATTACTTGAAAACATTTTTGAAGACTAATTTATTCTGTCTAAGATGATCAAGATTTTATTAATGAAAAAGAATATTTATTTTATCTTTGAATTATGATTGACAAAGAATAAGAATATCATGTCTTTTGGATACTGCTGAAAATTAATAATTGACATTCAAACTGACATTTTTTGTTCTCTTTTAGATTTTAATCAAGATTATATGTTTAGATTTTTTTTTACTCAGTATTAAGTAAATGTTTGATTAAATAAATATTATGAATTATTAGAGGAAAAAAATACAACTCTGCAGTTTTTTTAATACTTTATATAACAATAATAGCAATCAGTAATAATAATTAAAAATTATGAGTTTTTATGGAAAAAATAATATTTTTTTATTTTAAATTCAATATATATATAAATTGATTTAAAAAATAAAGCTTAAATTGAAAA
The DNA here is from genome assembly GCA_028023455.1 of Epiperipatus broadwayi. Lineage (NCBI taxonomy): Eukaryota > Metazoa > Onychophora > Udeonychophora > Euonychophora > Peripatidae > Epiperipatus > Epiperipatus broadwayi. Next base: position 6,323,716 of record JAQFVV010012445.1, on the reverse strand, counting down.
AACTGTTAATTAATGAGTAAACATTTTACTTAGCTTATTAAAAAAACATACTGAGTAAATATACTATTTAAAAACATCTGGTAACTATAATTTTAAAAGAAAAAGGAAATTTTCTAATGCTGATTGCCAATTTGTTTCTTACATAGCTGCAGAATGATATTTCTTTAATCATGATGTGGTGGATTAAAATAAAGCACGAAGAAAAAATAACTCACCATAATGTATATCTTAAAATTTAATTAAAAAAATTAATAAACTATACATTTTAAAATTTATTTTTTATGCACTTTACTTTTAATTATTAATTTTTTTTTATAATTTCTAACTAATGACACTGAATTTTTTGCTGGGCTATTGTTTATTTATTTTTAAATCACATCTTTTTTATTTTACATAAATGCAGTGAAATTAAGTAAAATGTAGAGGAAAATGTTATTTACAATTGATGGCTATAGTTTTTATCTTATTTTTTTGTTGTTCCTTTACATTTATGATAAAACTGGCTATCATCTTCAATAAATTACAAAAAAATTATAAGTTTATTAATTTAGAATTGAAAAAGTAAATGGTGTTTTAAATTTAGACAGTAATCTTGAGCATATAAAATTGATTATTAGCTGCACAGTATATGAAATCATTTTTTCTCAAAATAATTTACAATTGCTATAGGTATTATGATTGTCATATTTTTATAGTGACAAAATAATGTTTATAAGAAATTTAATCCATAAGTGATTGAATGAATATATATATATATATATATTAGCTAAAATACACATTGTACAAGTAAATATTAACAGATTTGGTATTGTACATGTTCAACATATGTTATTTACTATCTGACTAAAACTAGCATTTTTTTTTATTTTATCTGTTATTTAAGATGAAACTTCTTTAATTTGGATATGTTACAAATGAAATCATCGAATTTTTTGTAAAGTCATTGGATCAAAAGTAAATAAAGTTGCACTAATCATATGCTAATTTTATAAGCAAAACAATATAGTATACTGTATAATGAACAAATTATACTTTACATTTTTAAATGAATTTTGCCATTTTGATTTCAGAAAACATAGGTTTAATGAAGTCCTATCTTATAACATCATCAATTTTACAAAATGACTGCTATTTTTTACTACTATCTTGAAAAAATGATAGATATTTTTTAAAAAAAAAATATTTTTTTAAAAGATCATAATAGTGAATAATCCATTGGGAATCAAAATAGTGGGTACAAATTGATATTTATTATAGATGAATCCTCACCTAAAAATTCATTACTAACCATGATAGAGGGGTATAGCTCATGTATATTTTTTGAAATTTTTTTCCAAATAGAACCATGTATAGAATTTTTTTGTAAGAAGGAATTTAAACTATGTGCAAAAATTAAAAAGAAAAATATTTTTTTATTACTGTGGAAATTTTATTTTCTGCAGTATAATGTATTTTAATTTATTATTACTGAAACTTTTATATATTACAAACATTTTAAAAGTTGATCAAAATATTTTACAATTAATGTTTCTAGTTAATAATAATAATGATGATGATGAGATTGATGTTTTCATGATAAACATTAAACTTCATTAAAAATGATTATGAAAATTGTACTTACATTAGTGAAGTCATAAGCGTAAATGCAGAATGATTGTATTATATATGATGATTTGAATTATCTGCACTTATTGTTTTATATTATCTAAATCATATTTGACAAGGGGAATATTTGAAAAAATATTTAACATGACAAATTTTAGTATAATGGTTTCAATAATACATTATGGACAGTCCCAGATATTACAGTTTTCTGTGGCTATGTAATTGATAGTGATAGTATGTCTTATTTATCACATTGGTAGAAGTTTTTCATAAACATAAAATTTCTAAAATTTGTTACAGTTGCAGTTTGTCAGAATAATTGCTTTGGAAGGGAGAAAATAAAAAAAGCTTAAACTGGAATGTTTATATGCTTAGTATGGTGAGCATGCTTTCAATATTTCTAAAATATCATAATCATAGCAATACAACTGCAAAGTAGAAGTGGGTAATGTAATTTAAAGAGTGTGTAAATGATATATAAATGAGTGGGTTTAAATGATCCATTTTTTAGAGAAAGGGGAACAGGATTTTTTTTTATTGATGGGATTCAATTACTGAAGATATGTCAGACTTCTTTTCCTTTGCATTTTGCATTGCTGCATTCCAAACATACCACACCATTAGCTTTTGTAGATTCAAAGGTATGGATGAGTTTATTTTCATGGCCTAAAGCTATGGATTTGTGGTCAGAATTGTACATGTATCGATGCTGTATGACTCTTAGTCTTGGGTTAGCACAGGATTCCTCAATGTAGACCACATTGCAGTTTGTATGATTGCAGAATATTTTATATATAATTTGGAGGGTCAGTTTGGAATTGAGTCTTTTTTAAGAGATATTAATTGATAGTTTAAGGTGAGTGGGTATGGAGGTTGATTCTGTAATTGTCAAAGCAAATGCTGTTTATACTTCTGGATATATATTGTATGTATGGAAATGATATCCAACATTTGATGTTGTTTGGTAGAGGTCTGGATTTGATTTTAGTATAAGATTCTTGAACTATATTAATGAGTGACTTATATTTTTATCCAAAGTGGCACAAGTCCTTTATATAATTGTCAATATTGTTTTTTGTGATCTGATTCATATTTGCGCAAATTGAGGTTTCTATTTAGGAATGTTTTAAGGCCTACGAATTTATGCAAATTAGGTGTAAGAGATTCTGGGAATATTATGTCTCGAACCTGGATAGGTTTACTATCATTTTGTAGTTTAATTGGTCACTGTCTTTCTGGATGGAGAGATTAAGGAAATTTATGCCTTTGAGATGTCTTCATACATGATAATCTAGGTGAGCAATGCTTTTGTGCTATCTCCTGTTTTATGTTATTAATTTGAAATTCTGGAGGACAATAAAGATGTCACCAAAATATCTCATATATAAAACCAGGTGTGATTTGGAGGTCTTTTGGTAGAACTTTGATTTCTTAACTGCTTAACACAATGCTAGATATTATGCATTGGTGGGCAGTCCCATTGGCTGTCTGTGTTACATTCTATAATAAGATCAGTTTGGCTATTGGGACTGCCTGCTGGTAGCATAATATCTAGCATTGTGTTAAACAGTTTCAAAATCTAGGTTCTCCCAAAAAAAAACCTTTAATTCATGCATGGTATTATATATGAGATACATTGACAACACTCTAGAATATCAAATTAATAACATAAAACAGGACCTAGCACAAAAATCATTGTGTATCTGTACCATGTTTCCTATATCATCAAGCATGAACACACCCTCAAAAGCATAACATTTTTCCCTCTACATCCAGAGAGACTTTAATGAATTAAATTACAAAATGATAATAAAATCTATCTAGGTTAGAGGCATAATATTCCCAGAATTCCTTACATCTAATTTGCATAAATTTGTTGGCCTTAAAGCATTCTTACATAGAAACCTCAATTGTGCTAATGTAGGAAATTAGAATGAAAATTAGACCAGAAAAGAAATAAAAAACATTTAAAAAAGAAAAGTAGAAAATTATAGGATTGAGCATATAATTGATACGTGATTGAGAACAAATATAGATTAAAGGTGTTACTAACTAATTTCTTAACATAGTAATTTGATTGTCATGAAAGCATTCTAGTATGCATACTTATATGTTATTTGATATTTGATTTATAATTCAATTGTATTCTTATATTCTTTCATGTTCTTATAACTTCTATCATCATGCATCTTTCATTCCATTAGTTATCTCTCTGGCATTTACTGTGACAATAGGATTCAACATGCACACAATTCTGATTGACTTTTTTTTTGTATGTAGGTATATAATCTATTTTGGGTTATGCTTCTTTATTATTTTATTTTTTGTTATTATCATGACCATACTCATTTAATTGGTAATGATGATGATGGTAAATGTTGTAAGTAAGTTATTTTTAATTATAAAAAAGTTTGATTAATTATTTTTGACTTAATGAAAAATATATATTTTATAAAGAAATTGTTTATAAAAAAAATATTAAAAATGAATTGATGTTAAATCGTTAACAGTTTTTTTTATTAAAATTGTGTAAGAATTAATTAATAATAATCTTTGCTTTAAAATAATTATTTAAATTAATTAATTTGTTTAATTAATATAGAATATTTTTTATTTATGTATTCTTTCTCTGTATATTAAATAATATTTTGAGAATATAAAATGTTTAGAAACATGGTCAGTTAAATGATACACTTTTCATAAATCTAAGGAGTTTCAGATTGAACTGTGCTTTTTTTTTTTTTTTAGTAAACTATAAAACAAAAATAGAAGTGAAATAAAAAATTGAGTTGAACAATATTACTGATCATTATTTTTTTTATTACTCATATAAATTAAACAAGTATTCAGTGATCTAATAGGTAAACATAATGTATTAAATTAAATAAGATCTCTAATAAGACAAGGTTTTTTGGCTACTATGCCAAGGTATGATAATAAATTGGCTTAATACTTCAATTGTAATTTATATCATTACTTTCAGAAAATTATTACTATTATGTTGACATGTACAATACATAAATACAATAGCTTTTATAAATAATATATATTTCTAAAACAAATACACTTATTTGGTTAACAATAAAAATTTTCTCTTTGGTTAGTAAGAATAATATCAACAACAATATGGCTGTAAAGTAGAATGAAGAGAATTTATTTTATAAGTATATGGATAAGCATTGATGTTAACATAATCCTTCCTAAGTTGCCTACAATAGTAAGTAAACTGGAGTCTTTAAAATAGGAACTAATCTGGTGTCAGATTTATATGACAATTCAAGTTAGTTGGTTTGGTTCAAAATTGTATGCCCTTTTTTTTATGAATTTCAGGTTATTTGCTAGTCTAGTGTAAATGTGTAAAAATATTGACTTCTAGATATAAATAGATAAAGTATGTTCTATCTTTTTACCCTAGTCCTTACTAAGTCCAAAACAGATTTCGGATTGAGATATTATAGTACTATATGATCTTCTCTTTGTTAATTATGTAATCTTACAGGAAATTGTTCTAAAGTAAGATGAAGAGGTCATACCTTAAAAACATATAAGCAAGCATGTGAGAAAGTCATGTGACATTGATATCATTATAAATAAATGGTAAAGATAGTTTTCTTGACTTATTTAAACAGTCACTACATAATTCCTGTGTATCTTAATCATATAAAAGTATCTTTAATGTTTATAGTGCAGTTCTAAATATTAAAGTACTAGCCTAAAGGGATAGTACCTTGATAAATTATCACCATTGAAGTTCATGTGCTATTATTTGTTCATTATATCTGACAGTCATGTGTCTTATTCTATCTCTTTTGCATAGATAATTTAAAATTCATGTTTACACAGAATTAAATACTATATATATTAATTGATTTTAAAAATGGAAGTAAATAATAATTTAACCTATGTATATATAATGATAAGGGAAATAAAAATCGAACCAAGTGATATAGTTTGCTAAAAATCCCTAATGTAAATTTCTTTAATCTGGCTACCATTAGAAAAAAGAATAAACTATTGTTAAAAATCTTGCAAAAACAAAGCATCTGCAGTAAAACAATATAGTATTTTGAAAAAGTATTAATAATTATTTATATTTAACAATAAACTTGCTTTAGTCCATTTAAATATATGTTAAAGAAAAAAAAGTTGCATTTTATGAAATAGTTAATGCATACTTATTTAATACTAGGAGAAAATAGAATTTAATTTATAAGTAATTTTATGGTTTTTGTTAAAATATATAAATGTAATTTATAGAGTTTTTTTAAAAAATTTCTTTAAATTAAATATTCTATTAGAGTCTTTATATAGGTAATAGTTTTACATAATGTATTAGATTATGGTTGAAAGTTGGGAAAAGTTAAGATATGTAATTCCCACACTGTTTTTTGTAAATTTTTGGAACAAAATAATTTGAAAGTATTTAGCAATAAGTAATCTGCTTTTAGAAATAGAGCTTAGAAATATATGTATACTTTAACAAGTTTATAAGTGGCGATTTCATGTAATGCATTATACCAGGAAAATTATAAATCTTATATACATGTGTTAGGTGCCATTCTTTTCTAATTTCATCCAACTTTAATATAATACTGTTGGAATTTTAAATATGCCCTATATATATTGTGGGGAAGGAAGTGTTTGGAATAAATATTTTTTCTATAATCTCTGTTGAAAAGGTGTGTGTGTGTGTGTGTAGCAAACCCTAAAAGGTTGGGTATTGAAGATATCAGGGGGCTGGACTCCCCTAGTAGTATATAAAAAAATAATATTACTGCACTGTTTAAAAAAACAATGTATTTCCAAGACTGTATTTTTATTAATATTAATATATATATTATAACTTTTTTAATTTATTTTCTGGATGATTTTCATAAGTTGCCAACAGCATGGATAATAAAGACAATTTGCATGTTATTTTCGAATTAAAACTGTTATTGCAGTATTTGGTTGCCTTATTCAATTTCTATTCATGTATTTCATCAAGTTAAACTAAGAAATGCAACATTAACAGTGAGTTTTATGAGCCTCAAAATTATGATCTGGAGATAACAGGAGAATTTCAAAGATTACAAGTTTGAACCTAGGTTGCTAGTGGTACCATTCTGAGCCTTTAGCAATAAAACCATCCAAAACTAAAAAAACATTCTAATCACCTTAGGTAACATGGTTTATATCCATATGTTAAGCAGGAAATATTAGTGTGTGGAGTTAACATCACCAATAGACCATAAGTCTATAATGATCTTCAGTGTGCTCAGTTCTAGTAAGTCTGTACAATTGTAACCTAGTATCATGCTAGTGTAAAGAGGTCCACATTGTAGTACATTTAACATTTTATTGAAAATGTTTTATCAATAGACTTTTTTAATTTTGAAACTTTGAAATAGACAATTTTATCTTTTTCAGTAAGTTGTGACATTTAACACTTGTCTTTTGAATGTAATGAGATTTCCAAACCTAAACAGACCATAGTGCAGAAACTAATTTCCTGCTTAATAGTAATATAAATTCATCAAAATCTAACAATAACCACAGAGGTCAAAGTATAGTTTTTGATAAAGCAAGGTGTATGGTGCCATTTTATATTTTACATTAAGATGTGTTAAATTAAATACACATTTAAACTGAAATTCCAAAAGTTTATCAAATTCATTATTATAACTGATCTAAATTGTCGTTATTCAAATGTGAAATTAAATGCATGATTACAAATACAATTAAATTAATTTAAAATATATTTATGGCCATAATTTAGTTTTATCTATTATATTATCAATACATGTATAAAATAGGACATTCACATACATTTTCGTAAAACTCAATCAATAATTCAGTTAAGAGCCTAAAATGAAATACAATTTTTTTTAATCTTAAACTTAAAGCTATAAAAGCCATGAAACTTACCATTGTGATTGATGTCTATATATGAACAAGTCATCCATGTTTGACAAGTATATATGGAATGTACATCATGAATATGCTGTACTTGGTTTATTTAGAGTCTTAAAAGGGAATCAAAGAGTCTAGTCAATTATCACCTAGCGTTTTTCATCAGTCCATTTTATAAACTGTTATATTTATAATTTAGGTTGCCCCAGGTATCAGGATTAATATAATTTGAGGAAATATAAAGTAAAAGAATAAATTCGGGTTGTTTTGATTTGATGAATGTTATATTTTTAAAAATTCAAAAGCCACGATTATACTTGTCAAATATATCATTATTTATATAAGAATTTAATATATATATATGTGTAATGATAAATAATATTTTAATATGAATAACTATAACAACAAGTGAAAATTTTTACAAACGTATTTAAATAATAATTGAACTGCCCTCTAGCTGCCAAGTTCGATAGCTTTTTACAATAAGAGAGTAACCACCTCTTACTGTCTTTTAGATCTTTTTATGTACAGCCATCCAGAACAATGCCAGTCAGAGTTCCAATTTAAATCAGTCTTTATATTTTTTAATGTAAATTGATCTTTAACTAACTGATATTAAATGTATAGAAGTGAGTGATGCATTTAATATCGGTTAGTTAAAGATCACTTTACAATAAAAAATATAAAGACTGATTTAAATTGGAACTCTGACTGGTAATAGTTCTGGATGGCTGTACATAAAAAGATCTAAAAGACAGTAAGAGATGGTCACTCTCTTATTGTAAAAAGCTATCGAACTTTGCAGCTAGAGGGCAGTTCAATTATTATTTAAATACGTTTGTAAAAACTTTCACGTGTTGTTATAATTATATATCTTTTATTTTTAACACCTATGATTTCATGTTTTTTTTTCCTAAGTGATGCTAAGTTTAATTTTTTTTCTTGTTATTATATTAAAATCAAGAAGCATGTTTCTTAGCATTTAGTACTAGTCCATGTTGAGCATAAGACTTATGTGAATATTGACAGTTTTTTTTTATTCACTACTTGATAAACTATTAAGTAAACATTAAAAGTGAAAAATGCCTGTTAAACAACATTGATTTTTCTTAATAACTCTTAAACGTCTATTGCATAAAAATTATGAAATATTGCTGAGGAAAAAATATTTGAATTCTTTTTATTTCAAGTTGAAATATATTATTTTTTAAAAAGAAATAAAAAGCTGCATCTTTCCTTTATTTAATAATAGTTTAAACTTTTTTTTTTCTAAAGATCTTTAAAAATATTTATATAGTTATTAATTCAGGGGAAAAAAAAGTTTTTTTTTTGCAAAAGTAATTTTTTTGTTTGTTTTAAACTTACAAGTAAATGCTTATAATTTTAAAAATGAATTGTATTTTCTTTAAAACTATCCAAAATGATATAATATATATGATAATAATAATTTAAAAAATATCTGTATATAAAAAAGGAATTAATATATATTATCTTATATTTTATCCACCTCACATTCCTTTATCAGAGAGCAAAAAGACTCAACTCACTACTACTTATTCAAATTACTAATAAAATGGATTCAACATCAGTGAATGATAAAATCAATTTTCAAAATGAGCAAATAGGATAAGAACCCAAAATATTTGTATGTATATGAAATTCGAGTAAATATTGTAGAAAAATGCAAGACTATACCATTTATAAATGATAATTAAAAAACATTTCACACATACCTAATGTTTGAACGCTTTTTTTTTTGCTTTTTATCTGTCATTGTTGATTATTATGTATATTGGGATTGTCTAAGTGTGGATTGATTTCTAATATATATATATATATATATATATATATATTTATAAAAATGCAACAACAACAATTAGATTACATAATGACACTGGGAAAGTCAACATTGAGAAAGGTGTAAGACAAGGTGACTCCATATCTCCAAAACTTTTTACAGCAGTGCTGCATGAAGTATTTTGTGGCTTAAAATGGGAAACTGAAGGAGTGAAAGTAAATGGTGATTATTTAAGTCATTTAGATTTCGCAGATGATGTAGTTGTTTTTGCAAATAATGCTTCAGATCTGCAGGAAATGTTGCAGGAATTATCAGGTGAAAGTAGGAAAGTAGGACTAAAGATAAATGTTAAAAAGACTAAAGTAATGTTTAATCGATTTGCTCAAAATATGAAAATAAAGATTGATTATGATGAATTAGAAGAAGTTAACAGTTACAAATACCTTGGTCAGATTATTAATACAGATGGAAACATAATGGAGGAAATTAATCATAGAATTAAACTTGGTTGGAGTGCTTTTGGTAGAAATAACTTGATACTAAAAGGAAATATGCCTATGTGTTTGAAAAGGAAGGTTTTTAACAAATGTGTTTTACCAGTTCTTACTTATGGATCTGAGACTTGGACACTTAATAGAAGAGCAATTCAGAGACTTCAGACCACTCAAAGAAGTATAGAGAGATGTATGTTGGGAGTAACAAGAAGAGATCGTAAACACAATGTATGGGTAAGAGAACAAACAGGTGTTACTGACCTCATTGAAAAAATTAAAAGATTGAAGTGGAGTTGGGCTGGTCATATTGTTAGAAGAGATGATAATAGATGGACAATTGAAATTTTAAACTGGATTCCAAGAGATTGTAAAAGACCCAGAAAGAGACCACATGTGAGATGGATGGATGAAATAAGAAAGTGTGCAGGGGTGATGTGGAGAAGAGAAGCTAAAGATCGGAGAAGATGGATTAAACTTGGAGAGACATTCATCCTGCAGTGGATTGATAATGGTTGATAATGATATATATATATATATATATATATATATATGCATTATTGATAATGGTTGATAATGATATATATATATATATATATATATAGTAATGATTCAGGTTTCCCATCAGAAGGGGAATGCATCTGACTACAGTTGGTCTAGGGTCTTCTGGTAAGATGGTGTGATGAAGTACTTAACCAATGATTGTAGTTACCTCCAATGGGCTAGCTCTAAATTCACACTTTAATTCAGATACAATTTAGGCTAGTCCATCCATATCTCATCCCTCTTTCAGATTCCATTACACCCCAGTATTCAAACTCAGATTGAATGTTGCCTTCGGCTCTCTTCAGGGGTGAATTTACTTTATGTAGCAACTACTGCACCTCTATATAGGTTTTCATTAATTTAAGACACATCCAACCCTATTGATGTGTTATCATATAATAATAAATGTGTGTGCACATATATATAATCAATTAAGTTGATGGGTGAGTGTATGAGAGATTTGATAAACTAGAGACCAATTTGATTAAAAACTCATTAACAGTTTTTATTTATAACATCAAAAATCCATACTCTATTAACATAGTAAAACATGTAATCATATGTGTCCAATATGCATCTCTACCACATCAATGATTAAAATTATCCATTACTCCAGCCCATACCCATGGTAGATATGCTTTAATAGAGACTCCCTATTTGCAATGCAAATAAAGTTAGCTAAATCAAAAAAAAATTGTTATCATAATGATCACGAAGCTCACTAACTATATTACAGTATTATATCAATGTATGTACAATAGCTCCATTATCCAATTCCAGCTGTAGAGATTTCATCTTTTTTCAGTATCCCACTATCTGTATACAAGTTGTCTAAAGTTGATAGAAAAAGACATTTATGTATTTAATAATATGCTGCTGTGTTGCAATGAAACTTTTATATAATTTGTAGGCTTTTTTTAATATTATAATTTCTGCAGACTTATAAAAAATGAATTTCATTTATAGGTTTATGACAATTCAAATATATAATTTTTTATACAAGCATATCTGCATGCTGATATATGTGTTTTGTGTAAATCTATCATGCGATATTTGTAAATCACAAAGTGATCGTTTATTTTATTAGTATTAATCAAAATCGGAAGACTTTATATATATATAATCATATTTTATAGACCTTAATTTAGTTTTATTTTTATTAATAAATTTATATTTCATTGTTAAAGTTATTCCAGTGAATTTATTCAATCTGAAATGGTTTTAGAATATTATATGTTTGTATTATATCTCGTGACCACAGTAATAGTTATAGAGCTTTTGCTCTCTGAGCTGGATTCATGAATAATGGTCTGTTATATAAAAGAGGGTTATGTTTAGCATTATGGACATCTAGATGATAATGGGATATCCATTAAAGTTCATGCATTACATTTTATTTTATTTAGTATTTATTTAGAAATTAAGTTTATAGATGACCAGTACATTAATGATACTAAGTCGCTAGGGTATTGGTGATGATCAGCATGTTTTTATATCCCATGATTATTTTTTAATTGTTATATTCTTATGGATTAGCAATTAAAGGTATGCATTGAAATTATCTTATATTACTGCACTATGCTGGCAAGGGCTAAATAGTTAGCCTTGGGTATAATAGACTTTTCAAATTTAGTCACAAGATTGACTGCTAATTTATTTTTATTATTGATTATTCATGATAATGAATGATTATTCCTTTTGATAAATGTTGGTGAACTTATGGTTATTTTTCAGGCACATCCTTATATTCATGACCATTGTTATGTCATTGAGTTTGGATTGATGATGATTGAAATCCCCATAAGCCCAGTTAATGCTGGAGAATTCATACCATTACCAATGGCTACTCTATTGTTTGATGATCAAGTACTGGTGGCCATGACTACAAAATTGCCATTGAACTGGATCTCAAATATAGCCACAGCTGAGAAAGAAAGAAGTATCATTTTATGCAAAATTAATATAAAAAATTACTGTGAAATATGTGACAAAAGTATTGATGATTGTAAATTTACAATAATATAGTTTTAATAAATGTTTAAAGAGTTCATATTTTAGAATTGAATAGAAAATCTGTGAGTTTGGAAATGAGATTGTTTTTTTGACTGTTGGAGTTTGTTTAGCTGTATTTTCTGTTTTGATGATGGATGGAGGATTTTGTCATTGGCTTGATGATGCAATGTCTTAATGCAACTTTATAGAGTGTTATATTTCAGGCATTTCTCCAATTCACTGTCTGATTTTTTATTGTTTATCATGGTGCAGTTAATGTAGTCCTGCTATAATCCTAACCTTTAAGTCTCTAAGAAAAGGAGAAAGGTATAGTTTTGTATTTTCCAGCCCTTAAGAATGAAAGGAGCAGGACCTTGCAAATATTTTTGCATTTTGATTTTATATCAAGATTTGTGTTAGATTATAGTGTAAATTGAAATAGTTCTCTTGTGGTGTTCATGGTGCTTTGTGTGCTTATAGTCCAGTGGCTGAAGCTTTTACTATCTCAGAATTGCAGGTCACTATTTATTTTGTTAGCTATCAGATACATGTCATATCCCTATAAAAATTGCTGAATCTGTAATTTGAGGTATGAACTTTGTTTTAATTATACATGTATATTATGTAAAATATTGTTTGGTTGATGTTTTCTTCCTCTTTTCCTTTTTCCTATGAAGTAGGGATATGAGACCATTATGTGTCACATGGAATAGTAGTGTGTGTGCATATATATATATATATATATATATATATATATATATATATATATATAAAAAAAAAAATAGATTAAGATGGGTAATGCAAGTTTTTATTTTTGTACGTTTGTATTAACAGTTGATAAAGATTGTCAGTAAACAATTGAAAGTACTTCTGGTAAAGAATAGATTATTTAATTTTGAATACTGTGTTAAATATATTTGTTTGAATTATTATTATATAATTTAAAAATACAGACATTTAATGGTAGTGTGTGTGCATATATATATACACACAGTTGAAAGGAAAAGTAGAAATAAACACTAATGTGTTGTCCCCCCCCCCTTCTCATAGTGTTTGGTTAGACTTACACTATTTCTACAAAATATTTTTTCTTTGTATTATTACATTTATTATTGGCAAGATTTATTCGTGACAGAAACCATTTAATCTATAGAGATGGACTTACAGTAGCCATAAATCTGGAGGCAAGGTATTTTAAAACTTCATCTCCCAAAGAACAAAATTAAATAGTAGACATAATCATGTATATATATAATATTTTTTATTGATTCAATCCTCATTTTAATTATCCTCTTTGGTTATTAATAATCGTATTCAGGGAATATGAATCCACTAGAGGCTAATACATGGTGGGTTTTATAATAGAGTTCTCCTTTTTCTTATAGCATAGTTGTCATCTTATAAACAGTCAAATCTGTAATTTATTCACCATCAACATTCCTACTGGATAAAACTAAAAGTGTATATAATATTTAAAAATGTTTTTTTAGCAGTCCGAAAGTAAAGCTATTCCAGGAGAAAATATTTTAACTAGTGAATTTCCTTTTCAACATTTTACTTCTCCATCAGCATTTTTTCTCTTTTTATGGAATCAATGTGCACTGCTGTTTTCTTGATTCTAGATTAAACTAATGCGTTTTTTCAGATTCATTTCTATTTGTGCCCTTATAGCAAGTACATCACATCCTATTGTTCTAAGTTTTTAATAGAATCCACTTGTTTATAGCATTTGACACATAATTAATTCTGTATTAATTTATAGCAATGTTTTTTTTGTTTGTTTTTTATAAAATATGTTTGTCTAGATTTATTATCAGATTTAATATAATTTTACAAAACATGGTTTTTAAAAAAAAAAATTTATATTCAAATAATTATTGTACAAATAATTATAAAATACTTTTTTTATTTATGCAGGCTAGAAAGAATGAAAAATAAAACAAAATTATTACTGAAGTTTAAATTCCTTTTCCAGCTGTTTTAATTTTGATGTTTTATAGTTTTTAATAACATCTTTTGATTTACTTTAAGATTTACTATAAGAAAAAGGCAAAGTGTTTAAGCCTCTTGCAGTAGGCAAATCTGAAAGTTCACAAAATATAATCCAATTTCTTAAACTATATAATTCATTTATGTGCAGTAAAAACTTAAATTAATTAATTAATTTCTCATTCTTCCCTTACATTACAAGAGTTATCATTTTATTGGTTTTAATTTTATGCAATATATATTTTTTACCAAATGTTCCATGGTATTATTAAATCTATATAATTTTAATTTCTTAAACTGCTGTAATTAAGTTATGCATATATATATCTAATATGCATGCATAATCTTTAAAATTTCAAATCAATTTAATATATTCTTTGTCAAGCATTGGTGGTCCAGAGGTCAGCAACTGCTGCTTTACAAGCAGTTATCTTTGGATAGCGGGTTCGCTTCTCGGTTGATGCTATGACAAATGAGAAAAAAAATTTAATATATTCTTATATTAAGCTGTCCGTAATAATTTAATGAAAAGAAAGCTTTGTAATACCAATGATTCTAACTGCAATCAAATTTGTACTATTATAATATATATAAACTTTTATAACATTTTTAAACTATTAGGAATTTTAAACTTCTCTCTAGATATTATAATATATAAAATTAAAAGTGTGTGAAGCGTTTGAAAGAGAAGCTATAGAGAGTGCAAAAAATATTAAACACTAAGTGCTTTCGAGGCCATTTGCCTCATATTCATAGCGATAATGCAAAATGCTTAGCGTTTAATATTTTTTGCATTCTCTATAGCTTCTTTTTCAAGCGCTTCACACACTTTTAATTTTATATATTATAACATATTTAAATATTTTAATTTTCCTACATTCCCTGTATTTAGTGATAAAAATTTTATCACAAAGATAACATACCTAAAATCTGTTTTAAAAATTTAACAACAATAAAATATTAAAAAAACAAATATTATGATGTGCATTTATTCGCTTCCAAATAAAAGATTAATTTATTTAGTTTTTAAATAATAAATAGCTGGGCAATACACACAACCTAGAAAGTCATATTTATAGTGCGGGCAATACACACAACCTAGAAAGTCATATTTATAGTGTTTAAACTCAAAATAATGACTTAATAGTTTAAGCATTATGAATATGACATTCTAAGTTGAAAGAATTGTTTAACTATTTATTATTTAAAGTCTAAATAAATTAGTGTTTTATTTGAAGTGAATAAATGTTTATCATAGAATTATATAATAAAAGACAAGAAGTAAAAATTGTCATAGAAAACAAATTTCATTATTCAAATTATTTAAATATATTTTTTACTATCTTTATCATTACATTCAAATATCAGCCTTTCAAGCTAATTGTGCATATGCTTTTGTGAGTGTTAATAATAATAAATGAATACTTTAATCTTTGAGAGATACTTTTTATTCTAAGATTAATATTTATTTTGTTAGTAATGGTTTTCAACTTGATTAATAAAAAAATGTCTCACTTATAATCATGTCATCACTTCCAATGTAGCTGGCTCTTCAAAATTTTCTTGGAATATTAATAATTTTTTATGTGTAGTCTTTTATAAGTAAATACTACAAAATAGTACTATACACCATCTAATTATGTATATCATATTAATGCAGAAAATCTTTTTCTAGCAAATATTTTTTCCTTCTATGTCAATGTAATCTATTTTAATCTTTAATTTACATTACTTACATAGCAATTTATCTATTTTTACATAAATAAAATTAATCAAAATCAATAATAAACATGCATTAATACAATCAAAATATATTAAAGTAACAAAAGTAAAATATATTAATTATACAGCACAAAACAGTTATATAATATATGAAAAACATAGACTATATAAATATATATTATGTGATTTTCTGTTCCATTTTTAATTGATCAATTTTTAATTAAATTTATATTTTCTATATATTCATACAATTATCCTTAGTGTAGTTTCATATATTTTCATTCTATTCAGTTTTTAATGTAGATTACAGATTTAATTTTTTTATAAAATTTATTTTATGTTATGCAGTAAATATATAGATTTATTATGTTTTCTATTAATTGCATTGTTTTGTTGTTGTTGTTTTTTTTGCTTTTTTTATATTGTCTTACAATTTTCACAATTAATTTTATATATTCTTTTTTATATTTTACATCATTTTCTATTTTATAATTACATATGCATTTATATTGATATAATAGTTGACCATCCTATATTTCTGTTTTTATCTATATAATTTAAAATAAAGGCAATACAAAAGCTATATTTTTACATTATATCCATAGTTTTTATATAACTCAATCAACTTAGTTGTATTTATATGTTGGACTATTTTCATCATCCAGTATTAAAAATTAAACTTTGTTTAATTTTTCCAATTATATTTAATTGTTGGAATAGCACATAAGTTAGTATATGCACAACATTTTGAGAGGTATTATTTTCCTCTCTTCTTCAGGTATTGCTGGTCTGACCAGTGTCAGTACTATCATGGGAAGCAAATGAGTTTTAGATTCTTGAATATTAAATTTATGGTAACATTCTAACTAACTAAGCCATCCTGTCACAGACAACAGTAAGTTGAAATTTTATATACTTATCTATGAGTTTCCTGATTTCTGCACTTTTGCCTAAGAGCAAAGTTGATTAGTATGTTCCATACATTATGTATAATCACACTAAGTTGACTTGTTGGTTTATTCATCAATGTCATGTGAAAAGCTTTTTTGAATTTTCTTTTTTGTATCTTTTCTCTATCCAATACTTTTGTATATTCCCAATTGAACATATATTCATTGGTGCATACATGGTCTGCTATTTTAGACACCTGTTTTCTTTTTTCTAATCATCAGTTATTCCTCTTGCAATCACTTTTCAATGGGGTGATTGCTCTCAATAATACACATTTTTCCATATTCACATTGTATTTCATAGATGCAGTTTTTTTCTTTTTAGCATTTCCAGTTTAGGCTCTGTCAACATTATAATTCCTCATAATATGATATGGCTCTGTAAAGCTGTTCTAATGTTATACTGATTGCAAATTTTCATTAATTTGTCTACTATTTTTGATATGTATGGATGTGATACAGTCCTAGTAATTGTTTTTTCATTTGATGGTTCTTTTTGTTGTCTATTATGAGTTTTTTAATAACAACTGTTGGGGAATCGTTTTTCATAAGATTGTTTTCTACATAGATCTTTTCTTTTTACAATTCATTGGTTTCTGAACTAACTTCTATTGCTGTTTTGAAAACATAATATATCTAATATATAACCAGACCACATACATTAATCATTTGTTTGATTAATGAGGAATATAATATTAAACAATAATCTTAGATTAAAAAATATATTGATATTATAATAAATAGATACATAGAAAAATATATGATACAATGATGTTGAATAATAATAAGTGAATGTGCAATTTATTTTTTAAATGCACTTTGCTACATATTTTAACAAAAATAAAACACAGAATACAAAAATAGACAACTTAATCAATAACTGCTTAGTAAGTATTTTAATTGTAAAAAAAATTCAATACACTAAAATTGATATACAATCGTTCAGTTTAGATATTAATGACCATCTTGATAGCCCCTTTTGTAAACATTTTAATTTTTCAAATTATTCTCTAGAACAGTAAGTAGTTCTCAAAGTCATTGTTATAAAGGTTCTCTTGAAATATGTATGTCTTCCCCTCCAAAAAAAAATTTAGTTGTTAGTATACAATTTTATTGTATTTGTATTTAGTTTATTTAAATAATTTTTATTTATATAATACAAAATACTTAATGAATTATAAATATTACAAAGTTCATAAAATATGAAATACAAAACTCATTAATAATCCTAACAAATATTGGATAATAGAACAAAAGAGATTTTATAACAATTTAATGCAATGGATGTGTTTGAATACCACTGAATAAAAAAAAAGTCAATAGCATGTGAAATATTTTACACAGCAGTTTTTGGATTTTTGTCCATTATTTACCATTGATAAGCAAGATCTATGCCTATTTGTAATTAGTAACAATAATGAAAATGCAGTTTTGCAAAGAAAGAATATTTAAGCCTGTATTTATCAATGGAAGAATATTCTCTTTGCTGCTGGATCCAAAATTCTGACAAATACTTATTACAAAATTCCATTTCAAAAATTGAATCAGTTCTCAAGTCAGTTAATTTTTCTTGAGTTACATTGGAACTTTTGCTAAATTGTAGGAATGGTGCAAATGACTCTTTTATCCAATCATATTTTTTGTTGTCATTTAATTTAGAATTTTTTTTTTCAAAACATGGTTTGTTATTAATCTATTACTTTCCTGCTGATAATGAAATATTATTTTCTTCAAGAAATTGGTGAAGAGAAGCAAACATTTTCGGTTATTATTCCTAAAACTTTTTAACTATGCAAAAAAATTATTTTGAAATAATTGTATTTTTTTGTGTTTTCTTGAAGGTTTGTGATGATGGTGTTTTAGTTATATATATTTATTGGATTATTTCCATTATCTATTATGTGTATTGAATGTCTTTTGAAAAATTTAACTGTATTTAAATATTCCAAATACATTTAACTGTTAGTAACAACACACAGGTTAGTATATGCACAATGTTTTGAGAGGTGTTATTCTCTTCTCTTTATTCAGGTGTTACTGGCCTGACCATTGACAGTACCAGCATGGGAATCACTTTTGGACCCTTAGATTCTAAATTATTGATTTTTAAGGTAACACTCTAACCAACTGAGCCATTCTGTCAAAAGCAACAGTCATCAGAAATCTATGAGGTTCCTCCTGATTTGTCTAATTTTTCCTAAGAGCAAAGTTGATTAGTGGTTTGCATCCATCATGTGTAGTCACACTACGTTGACTTATGGGATTGTTTGCCATTCTCATGTAAGCAGTTTTTTAAAATTTCTTCTTTGTACCTTTTCTTCTCTATCCAATATTTTTGTATTTTCTCAATTGAACATACATGGTCTGCTACCTTAGACACATCTGTTTTTTCTCTTCTAATCATCGGTTTATATTCTTGCAAGTGCTTTTCAATATACATTCTTCCACATTCACATGATATTTCATAGATGCAGTTTTTTTCTTTTTCAACATTTCACATTTAGGCTTTGTAGATGTTAGAATTTCTCATAGTGTTATATGGCTTTAGAAAGCTATTCTCATATTATACTGATTGCAGATTTTCCTTAACTGGCCTGCTATTTTTGGTATGTATGGGTACACTACAATACAAATAATTGTTGTTTTTTTTTTTTGATGTTTTTTTTTGTTGTTGTCTGTTTAAGGTATTCTTAATAACAGCTGATGGATAACCATTTTTACAAGAGTTTGTTTTATATAGATCTTTTCTTTTTTCTAATCGCTGGTTTCTGAAACTTCTTTTGCTCTGTTCCATAGTGATAGTATAATTCAATGTTTTATGTTTCTGGTGTGATTGGATGCATAGGCAAGTATTTTCTTATATATGTGGTTGTTTTGGTAAACTATAGTTTTGATTGTGCCATGAGAGAATCTTGTCACAAGAATATCTAAGAATGGCTATTTTTGTTCTTGTTCTGATTCTATTGTGAATTTAATTGATGGCGATATGTTGTTGATGTGTTTCCAGAAATTTTGTAGTAGTGCTTCACCATGTGGCCATATAAAAATTCGTTTACATAGCAAAGCCAAAATTTATGTGGGTATGGAGTAGTTTTATGGCTGTGGTTTTACATTCTTCCATGTAAGTATTACAAATCAGCCTTTAGCCATTTCTTGATTTGGTTGGAAGAATTCTTTGTTATTATGAAAGTAGATTGAATATGTTGAATTATTAGGTTTTCTCTGTGATTAATGCAATGAACATGTCTTCCATTCATACAAATCTTTTAGTGTTTTTGTATAAATCCTGAAATCATGACTGCAGTTCTATCAATGCAAACCCAAATTTCACTTTTGCTATTCAAGCTTGTTTTTTTTTTAAAAAACTATTCACTTTTTCAAATATATCTCTTCCTTTAATTGCACTGGAAATATTTTTACAAAACAGCAAATCTTCATGAATTTTCAAATTATATAAATATCTGACAAAATCCATTAAATTAGTACCATTTATATTATCAGTCGATTCATAAAGTTATATGGCAAATATAACAAAATCATGATATTGACAATGTTATTTATTCTTTCAGTATATTATTGGACGCATGATTTTTTTAAAGGATTTGCTATTTTGAAGTCAAGAATAATTTCACAATTTTTTATTACTGCTGGAAAAATGAGTTTTTCACCAATTGTATATGACTTTTTTTTTGTTTTATCGATTAATAATGTTAATTAATCATTTAATTTAGTGTGCTTTTTAAAATACTTAGTCTGCTATTTTAATTTTTCAGCCTTTGATTAAAAATTCAATTGTCATATTTTTAAATTCACTATACTCAGGATCTAAATAGTGATTATGTTTACCAGGTCTTTTGTAATGATTGACAACTGGTTTTGGTAGATTGCACACTTAGGCTTGTTTGGAGTATTAAATGAAATCACAATTCTGTACTTCAAGTAAGAAGTACTATATTTATCGATTTTTCATGGTATTTTCTGCCTCTTACCACTTACTATAGAAAATTATGTGAGCAGTTATGCTTGTTTTAATAAAATATGACACTGTCTCTTGTGACTCAGATTGACTTTGACTTATTGACTTTTACTAATATATTTTGTTTTCATTAGCCATTTACCCACCTCATTGTTAATTTTTTAAAGAAGAATTATGAAATGCACTATTGTCAGATACTCATCACAAAAGTGAAACTGGTAAACTATCATATAAGAGTATTCTCTGGTGATTATATTGCTGTTATATATGAATTGTAAAATATCAAAAATAGAAAAAAGTAAATCAATTATGCTGTTTTTTATATAAATTTATTCTAATGTAATATAAACATTAATATATAAAAGCAATTAAAAAAAATTATAATTATGTAGAAATGTCTTATCTCATAATTTTATGCTCTTTTCAATGTTAGATGTTATCTGTTTTGTTTTATAAAAAAAAAAAAGTAGCAATAATAATAAATAAATAAAATATGAATAAAAATAAAATTATGATACAGCAAACTAAATTGTTTGAAATTCAATAAAGATTAAAACAATAATATAACAAAAACACAATTTGAATAAAAACATTTTTATATAAGCTTATATATACTACTTTATTATATTTGTAAAATAAGCAGAATGATTTTAGAGTGCACTACATAGCATAAAGTGTAAATTTTCATATTAAAATTGAAAATATATATTATCTACTTGTCAATTAAAATTTTGAAATTTATTTTTCTGACCCTTGTCAAGATCTACAAACTCAGTTTGGTAAGTTCTTCTCTAGAATTTTTTTAAGTTTCATAATAGATAACAATATTTTAATTATGGAAAAAGCAGAAATTGTTTATTGATATTGAAGTTCAAGCTTTCATTTTTTTGGCTTAAGAAATTCAATTTTTTTTCAACATGTAATTGTTCTTTGTTTTATCTAGTATCTATAATGCATGGGCATCATATTTTTGATAAACATTTCTATACATCATGTATTTACATATCCTTTATTAAAATTAAATATTTATTTTTATCTGTCTTTTTTGAGTGTTGTTAATATCATTGCACCATTATTACATATTAACATGCCAGTAAGTATAAAACAATTGGTTATTGTACTTATGATCTCAGAACTTGTAGAGATAGGCAGTCCAACAAATAATATTAATAAGCATCAAATTTAAATCCACACAAGATATAATGAAACCTCATTCATTTAAGCCAATAAATAAACAAAGTAAGACAGTCATTTTTAATAAAACTCATAATTGTGATATTAATATATGCAGTACTTTCAACCTATAAGTAAGAAAGTATAAGTAAGAAAGTAAAGTGACTTGCTTTTCTGGATTGTCAATATTATTATACAATACTTTATTTGTTAGTCAGCAAATGCAAAATGATCATTTACATTTGCAATCTCAGAGCTTATGCAGCTGAGCAATTCAACAAATAATATTAATAAGAGACAAGTTAAAAAAATAAACAAAATCCCATTTTATACAGACATTAAATATGCAATGTA
This sequence comes from Epiperipatus broadwayi, assembly GCA_028023455.1. Taxonomy (NCBI): domain Eukaryota; kingdom Metazoa; phylum Onychophora; class Udeonychophora; order Euonychophora; family Peripatidae; genus Epiperipatus; species Epiperipatus broadwayi. The sequence continues at coordinate 6,301,228 of JAQFVV010012445.1, read as the reverse complement.
AGATAGAATCATTTTTATTATCAAGGAAGTAGGAATAGAACAGTGATATTGGCAGTTCTCAAAAACAAAATAATTTTCATTACTTATAGTTTGAAAGTGGCTTCTTCATTAATATTATGAATATGTCTACTTTTCTCCAGGTGTTTTATGAAATGAATGAAATACCAAATGAATTTTTGTCTTTTTTTTTTTTTATTTGGAGATACTTCTTTATTATTTTTTTATATTTTAATATCTGCTTTAAGTTTTTATTTGCCATTGTAGAAAGTTGATCAATTCACCTGAGATATATCTATAAATAATCAAATGTTTAGATTTGCAGCATGCTCATTTGAAATCCTATTGATTCCTGAATTTTCTGAGAACAGTATTGAAATTCTAAAGATTTAATTGATTTAGAAATATCAACTAAATATAATCTCAGATATATTATTACCTGACTTTATTATATGTATATAAAATTTATTTATTTTAATGGATAACTTTTTGTTCTCTGATTACGATTTTATGGACCTATTTCCTTGTTGATAAGAAATATAAATAATCATAGAAGCTAGCCAATCATCTCTGACTAACAATAACTTTGCTGGATTTTTATAGTTATATCTTAATAAGTATCTTTGAAATATTTTCTGCTGTTGCTGCATCACATAATTAAGTTAATACATTGTATGTATGAAATGAAGGTTTTGTTGATACTTTTAGTTACTTTATGTTCAATTAGCAAACCTTCTAAGATTATTTTATTTGAATAAAAATTTTAATAAATTTTTTAATATGAATATTAATAACAAGATTTTTTTTTCTCAGGAGAATTTTAATTTCTATCCCATCAAATTTATATAAGCAAGAGCTAGTATACTTTTTAAAAAAATTAATATTTAAATATCTTATATTTTATTTAAAAACATTCTCAACAACTACCAAGAATAACATATACTTATATATCAACATGTTTTAGAGTTGGCAATATTAAATTAAAATAATCAAATGATTTAGTGTTTGGGAGTTCATAAGAAATTTGAGCATTGGAAGTAGAATGGTTGGAATAGCAAGTCATCATGGACCTTGAGTTTCAGAGTCTGCTTTTCTATTGCTATATCATATCACACAGGGATAGTTAGTAATTATAATGCTCTGTATGAAATACATATCATTTTTATTAAGTTTTGACAACAGTCTCATATTGCATTGATTAGTGCACCCACTTATCTTGCTGTAACATGATATTCATGGCTCAATTTTTTTCAGCCCACAAGCAGGTTCATCTCAACTTAGTTGGTCATTCAGTAGCAAGTGGAATTTATTGATGTTGCATGATGAAATACATATCATTTTTATTAAGTTTCTACAACAGTCCTATACTGTATTGGTTAGAACACCCACCAATTTTGTCATAACATGATTTTCAAAGCTCAATTTTTTTCTGACTACAAGCAGGTTAATCTTAGCCCAGTTAGTCATTCATTGGTGAGTGGGAAAAGGGGATTTATTTTTACCTATGAGTTTAAATATTCCAGGTTATTCTAAATTATCAGATAAGTGATGTTGCATGATATAAATCAATAAATTTGTTATTGTAATAAGAAGTAATTTTTATTACTAGTGAATGAAGTATTCTTACAGGAATCAAAATTATTCATCCTTATTTTTTTAGTATAGTATTTATATCTTTTTAATCTTATGTAAAGTTCTTTGAATTGTTTTTCTCCTGTATTAAAAATTCTTTTTTTTTTTAACTATTCACCTCTTTTTATTGATTGTGCACAAGATTTTATACTTATAGAAATTAGTTAATTTTTACACTTTAAGTATATTAGCATTTTTTTTTTGAGTATCTGAAACTGCCTGGTTGAAATGGAAGAACATTATCTCTTGTTTTTAGATATGCATAATCTATTTTATAATCTATTTTATTTAAACCTTATACATAGGTTTGACTTACTTTATATTTCTAGCTGATTAAGCATATGACACACTGCCTTAAGGCATTAATATAATCTTTGATTTTATTTATATTTATTTATGTTTCTCTCATACTTGCATTAATTAACTATCATGATTTTCTTATGCTGCTCTTGAAACTATGTTATTGATCTAATACAACTTTTGATTTTTCTATATACATGGCTTGCATACCACATTTATGTGTATACATTGAAACTTTCTTATTGACATAATTTTATCATATCATTGATTTCTTTTGTATCCACTCTAATGTGTAAATAAAGTTTTAATTTTTGAAAGTATAAAATAATTAGTGAAATGGAAGTAATACCAAATCCTAGATGTAAATTGTAAATAAGCAACTAAAATGACCACTTTTATAAAAAAAGAACAAAATTTTATTAAAAATCTGACAGGGTAGAGCATCTATAGTAAAAATACAATATTCTAAAAAATTATTAATAATTACTTATTTAACAATAAACTTGCTCAGGCACAATTATATATTTTATATTTCTTAAAGAAAAAGTTGCATTTTATGATATAGTTAGAGTCTTATTTGATTTATTTAATTTGACTTATGGATTTATTTACTTGTTTAATGCAGTGGGGGATGGGGTAGAATTTGAATTTCCCCTCATACATAAACATTTCATTATGAACATTTTTAGTAATTCTTTTATAAGATTCTAATATATATGATTTCAGAATTAGGTATGTGTAAAATAAAACTTTCAAGCAGAAAGAAACATCTGTAGTAAAAACCTTAATAATTATTTATTTAACAGGGAATTTGCTCTGACTCATTTAATAAAATAATAAAATGTAGTCTGTGCATGTTAAATAAAAGACAATAAAATCACAATCAGTATTTTATTTTTTGTCTTTGAAAAAAGTATAAAGGAATTTAATCAGTGCCTAAAGCATAGGGGGCAGATCTCATTGTATATTTTCATACTTTAATCACATAGTTGTTTACATTGGGAGGAAAATATGTAAATAATTCCTAATGCATATTTTCACTGAAACTTTCTCTTAAGTTAAGCCAGTCATCTTGTAAGATATCACAGGTTCAATAGTATTGTTTTTCTCTTTAATTTATACTGAAATGGTAAATCTGATTCAGATTTGCCATTTCACGGTCTGACCCACCTAATTATTTATTTACTAACATTTGCTTTTTTTTTATTATTCTAAAAAAATATTTTAACATTTTTGTAACCATCCTGAATCAATCCTAAAATTTATTTTGGATCGCATAATTATACTAACACACTGTTATTCTATTTATTATAAAAAAAAAATTCAAATAATTAACTTTGAATTTTTTTATATAGTTTAGATATATATATGTTTAAAATGTTTTATTTTTTCAGTATAAGAATCCAAGATGGCCTTTTTGAAAAGATTTGTACCTCCATAAGAAGTTTAAAATAAATGTTTAAATTAAAAGAATAGATAGATAAATTACCAAAACTCATTCACTGTGGAATCTCTATTCATTAATTAGTAGAGATTCTACATTGTTATCTAAAGTAAAAACTAATATAAAATTAGATTGAAATATATTAATCCTTATCGAGGTACAAACTTTCTAAAATTAGAATAAAAGAATAAGTTCTTTTGTTTCTAAAAGATCACCTGAGGCAGTAGGAAGTAATAGAGAGTGACCAGTGACCAGACAGAGTGACCAGAATTAGACAGAGAACAGACAGAGTTGTAGAAAGCAGGCTATGATGATCGAGTAAAACAGGGTAATCGCTGCCCTTTCCCTCCTGAGACCGAAATCTTTCATTATGCTGCTGCCAGAACATGCCATCAACTGCCATAAGCCATCAATGTTCGCCCGCAGAACTCATCCCAGGGAGCACCAAGGTAGTCATCCAGATTTGACCAAAGTATTATTAGAATGTAAATATAATTTCGTAAAGCTTTAAAATGTCAAAAGTTAATTTTTATTAAGAATCTTTTTTTTTAACTGTCTCTTTAACCTGTTCTTTTAAATTATTTATAATGTTTTTCCTTTTGATAACTCAAGCTCACAATAATTTTCTAATATTTTTAATTGAATATGAATTTATTTGTTTTATATTAATTTTAGCATGAGATTATTTCATGCTTTGATTTTTTTTTTGTATTTCGACAAGCTTCACTCGCTGGGGCTCAGAGTAATTTGCTAAGAGAGCAAATTATGTTTTATTAGGGGGAGTTTGGGAAAGAACAATTTGATTTTAAAAGTAAAGTAAGTTGATCTATTTTTGCGAGTGAGGTTATGTCGAATATATATATATATGTTTCTAAGCAAATCTACCGTAATTTCAAATAAATTTATTATAGATTTCCCACAATGGGATTCTATAATTTTATATTTCTGTAATTCAAAATAGAATAAAATATGCTATGGATTTTTGACCTAGTAACAGCGCCGCTGGATAGCGTCAGTTAATTATCATGCATTTTTTTTAAGTTAGGAAAGAGGGAAGGGGGGATTTTTTCGAGAATTAAATTCCCTTATTTCTATAAGTATGTTTTTTTTTTGTATGTTAAATATTTATATAAAGTAGTTGTTTACGCAGGTTGTTCTCTATGCAGTATTAGATCATTTTAAGGCTATTTAATTATAATTCGTTCCTATTTAATAATTATAAGATCTCGGGTTAATAAAGAATGCTTGGAGTCTCATGAACAGACCTAAAACGGTCATAGATTTTGTGATTTGGAGTTAGCTTCCGTTCTTTGCATACGCCTGTGAAACGGACAGCGTGTTTGAGATAGAGTTGGTGTGTCAGCAGAATTCGTAGAGGCGAATATGAGGGCTCTCTGTAATTCCTATCTCCTATCGATACATGGACACGACATGTGGACGTATCGATTTTCCTTTTATTCTTCGTTGGAATAGACATACGAGTGTCCATAATCCGGCTCGTATTTTCTTACTTACGTTTCTTCTCTCCATTTTGCATTCGTATATTTATTAACCCGACATTATGTTGCTTTTATTTTGCCTATCTTATACGTAAGCCATAGGGAAATGATTCTACCGATAGGATCTTTGACCAGAGTAATCGACTCTTTTGTTCGTTTGCGTAATTAGTTAAAATCATTTGGTTTTGGCTAATTCACGGTATATTTCATTATAGGTATGATTTTAGTTGTAAGTCCAACTAAAGTGACTTGTTTGCTTTGATAATTAACTGATAGATTTTTTTTATTATAATCGCTTACAGTTTTAAAGTTATTTATAAGCTATGCCAGCAAGGTCCACTAATGTCATAAAACATTAGTTGTTGAAAATCCAAATTATTAATTTTATAAAGATAAATAAAAATCAATTTTTTTTTATATATGTTAATGGAGTAAGACGTCAAATTAGTCTTACTACAATCGTCTATTTAATTAATATCTTTTTCAATAGAAATGTTTTTTTAAGTCATTCTTATATATGTGCGTTAGGCAGATGTTTAAACCTATCGCTATATTATAAGCTTGTAATAAATGTGCACGGGGGATTTTGAAATCCGTGGTCATTTAATTATGAAATAATTTTTGCTATTTTAAAAAAAAAAGAGAATAAATGTAAACACAATGAAAGATGTATAAACTTCACAAAATAAATTGTACAAAGTCAATAACGTCAATGCTGACCGCTAATAAAAATAAAGTCGTCAGGAACTCATATAATTATGAAGTTAATTTAAAAATTGTATTTTTTTTTTTTTTGAGCTTGAGTTTAAACTAATGTAAAATAACTAATGTAGAATGCCCAATGATTTTAAATATATATATAACTAAAACAAACTTCCAGTGTTCTCGAATCATTTTGTTTACTTTTATTTTAAATAAATTTTGATTTTTAAACATACATATCAACCAATCACCCAAGTTCTCATTTAAATGTAATAAAATCAAATCTCATGCTTTAAGACACAGCTGCCGGCACAGTGAAAATAAAGGAATTCGATCGTATCATCGAGAAAGGCCATTGATTAGATCTTTGACCTGGGGATATAGGTAAATAGGGCAGAATTCACGATGTACCTGATTTATCTATCTTGTACATAGTCGGACTCGAGGTACTTTACCTGTATTCAGGGTTTTGTTGATCGATGTGTGTTTTTCGACCGGTACATTGTATATATTTTTTTTCCCGGGTTTTTGGATGCCCATCGTGGTGCTATTGGATACTCCCACACCCTGTATAATGTTAAGCATTTATATATATATAAGGTTGTTTTTTTTAATAACACTAAATGATAAATATATGTAAGATTTTTTTTCCCAAGTTTGTATGATGTTTTGCACACACTGCAAAACTCTGAATAATGTTTAATGTATATAATGTGTTTTTTTGTTATGCTTTTTGACACAGTAATGAATAATGTATACGTGTAAAAAAAAATTTTTTTCCCGAGTTTTGATGCTCAAAAATGGTGGGGATTTTAGATAAATACCTACACCATGATGAATATGTTGATAAAATATGTGAAATACACATGTATTTTTTTGGCTGTATTTTGTGGTAGAGAATAAGAATAATGGGTCCACAAATAGCTGGTAACCAAAATTAAAAGTGTTATATGTACACAGACTCAAAATAGAAAGGAAAATATATGAGATTTTTTTTCTATCTGTGATTTTTCTTCATGTGTAACATGTAAAAGAAAAATAAACCAAATACTGTATGTTTTGGTATATAAATAAATCTTCAGTCTGTAAAATATTGTGATATAAAAAAATAACTAAATCAAAATTGTGTAATAGCAACAAATGTTTGTTAATAGAGCCTTGGGTGAATAAATTGTTAATAATAAAGCATATATATAATCTATTGGCTGGCGCCCAGACAAAAAAATTTGCCAATAGTTTAATTCAATATTTTCAAGCACAAAATAGTGTTATTTAAGGTTCAAACCTGGAAGAATGAAATGGTTACAGAGTCAGTAACAACTTAAATGTATTAGTAACAACTTAAATGTAAATTAAATCATGTAAACCAATTGTTCTCAACTAAGTGATGTATGATCAATGTCAAATCTGTCCAGGCACAGGAAAGCAACCAGAGGTAAAAAGAATAAATTTATTTTTTCACATAGGAAAATAGTTAAGTTTTTGCTAAAAAAATTTTTTTAGCTGAGTGGCAAATAAAATTTTAACTAAAGGCAGTAAACAGAGCAGGTAGTAGTAGGATGGGAGATGTTTTAGGAGGGAAGGATGGTGTAACCCGTTAAAGTCAGATAAATATATAGAGTTTTGTTTATCCCACAATACATTAAGAAAAAGAAAGAATAGTCTCAGAGTAAAAAAAAATATTTAAACAGTTTTTTTTTCTAAGTGAAGAAGAGGTCCAAATTTTAAGTGAAGTGTACAAAGAAATTTTTTTAAATAAAAAGATTTTTTGTTTTAGATGGAGTGTCCAAAAGAAGAGCAGACAGAGGAGCAACAGAAAGATGCTGAAGAGAAGGTGGATAATGACCCACTAAATATCAATAGTCCAGTAGTCACAATGAAAAACCCAGAGAGGTTGATGTATGAGGCAATGCCCATGATGATGGAAAATTTAAAAATGATGATGAACAGCTTCAGGGCAACAATTATGTCTGAAGTTAAGGAAGAGCTGCAAAAGCATCTTGAAGTGGTAGAAAAAAGACTACTGGTAATAGAAGAATGCCAGATGGAAAAGAAACTGGATATAACACAAGAACCGGTTGATAAAAACACCATAGCAAAGAAAGAAACTAAAAAAATCACTAATGATGCATCAGAAAAATTTCAGACACCAAATGATGATGACCAAAGCCAAGATCAAAGAACAAAAGGGCAAACTGAACCAAGAAGAATCACTAACCAGGTTCAAACCCTGTCAACTGGCTCACAGGGGTCATCAGTGATGTCCTGACTGATCCAAGTTCAGATGTTCCATGGCGAGCTTGGAAAAAGTCCATACAGCACTTAGAAAGCTTAAGAGAACTATTCCATTTTCAAGCAGTAGATGAAGCCGAGAAAGTGGCTGTTGCCAGCCATTATTTAAAGAGCACAGCAAAGAATTGGTGGAGATCATTAACACAGAAACCTACCAACTTCCCGGAATATGAGCAGGCCATAATAAGGCAGTTTTGGAGTGATGAGCGCCAAGAAGATATGATCCAGACCTTGACTGCTGAAAAGTATCAAGGTAGTCAGCAAAGAACCTTCACCCAATTTTTTCTAAAACAGGTGGCAAAGTTTCGAACCCTAACTGCATTTACATACCCTGATTTGTGCATAATACGCATTATAAAGGACAATATGCCCATATGGTTCCAGAGAATGATCATGAGTAGCAGGATTTCCACTATTGATGAAATGACAAAATTCCTTGCCGCGGTTGACCAAGGGAATCCAACTCTAGAAATAGGGAGTAAAGGGAATGGAGATTATAAGGCAAAACATTTAAAGCAATATGTCCCACCAGATCCAGGTTGATAGTATTAAATTAATTAATCCAGATGGATATTTTTGTTAATAACAGGAATTTGTAAATGGACCAAGAGATGGAAAAAAAATTTTAGATTTAGAAGACATTTCAGATTGTCACCAAAGACTAGGTATAAATATAATTATATACACAACTTTTCACTTCTTTTTCTTTTTAAATTATAGCTCCATGATAATAAATATATAAATTCAACATTCCTTTTCTTTTTAAAACTTGTTTTATTCCAAACTATATAGTTTGGAATAAAACAAGTTTTAAAAAGAAAAGGAATGTTGAATTTATATACAAAGAGTAGGTAGTATGAGAAATAGCTGGTTGGGACTCTGTGACCTGGAAAGTTTTAGAAATTTTGTATATGTGTTAAATATATATATATATATATATTATAACGGAAATGGTTATTCGTACGGTTGATTAATTATCTGTACTTTCAACTATATTTATTTCGATTATTTTATTCTACATTATACTTATTTATTATATCCATTTATTCCTTTCATAACTTTATTTCTATCCATTTATTGTTTACAACTTAGATTCTTTATTATCTTATTTATTATTTTAACCAAAGCCATTACAATACAAGCAGAGAGCTAATACAGATACAAATTTACCTTCATATCCATACCCTTGACTGAACCCCAAGGCAATACATACATATTATCTTGGTGTTATTTTTCCCAGCCAAGAACTCTCGGCTGCTGAACAGAGCAAACTATTTCAAAGAAACTTAACGAATTTCCAGCGCTTGCTATTTATTTTTTAGAATTGGGATTTCGCACGAACAAGCAGCACATGAATATTTTAAACAAATCAGTATGCCCTTTAGTCACTACTTACAGTTTCCCCCCTGTCGTAGCTTGGTGATAGGAGAATAAAGCAAGGATATGAAATTTAATGACAAATATGTTTAATAATAATATTCACACTTTATATAAAAAAATTACATTATAATAATAATAATAATAATAAACACACACTTATAAAATACATGGCTATAATAAATATATGAAAATAGATCACATATAAAAGTTTTTAAAGTCCTGTTAGTAGAGTTCTATTTTTCTCAAATCATTAATTTTATATTTAGTTATAAATAGTAGACAAATGAAAATGCATGCATGCTTTTACCTAGGCCTTGTTGTAATTGTCCCATGGGTATTTCTTCTGAGCGCTCTTGATTAACTTCCTCAGATTGTGGGGTCATTTTCGTTCCAGTTTTTGCTTGTTGATTCCTTAGGTTCTCCATTAACTTCCTCCATTTGTGGGGTTATTTTCATCCAGTTTGCTTGTTGATTCTTTAGGTTGAGTTTCAATCGACAGCTACAGAAGCGGCAGTCCCTCTAGCAGGTCAGGCAAAGATCTTACATTGTGAGTCAGTGATGAGACGGCTCGAATCCGAACCTACGTCCCTTTAACGCCACTAGCCATGCACTTCTTCCATTTTCTTTTTAGCTGTTGCTTCTCTCTAAAGTCTCTACTAGCAATGCCAGATAGAAATTGTAATTTTATTAATCTTTTTCTTTGTTCATTGTTTTTAAAAATTTTAATTAAGACTTAGATTTCCAACCAATTCTTATCATTATGTTACTTTATTTAATTAGTGGCTGGAATGTAAGTCCCAATTAATTTAACAGATCAGGCAAAGATCTTCCGTTGATAACATTTCTTTGTCTGTGGAATTTAATTTGTCCAACAGACTTTCACACCTACGCCATATTGTTTCTTTTTATATATCACATATTACATTTATTTTATTTAAAGTTTACAATTCATTCATTTTTTTCTTTCACATTTACGTTTTACATTTATTTTAATTTGTTATAATATATTTTTTAAAAGAGAGAAGAAACACATTTTTTTTTTATGCATCCACTTCCCCTCTCCCACAATAAACAAAAATAATTTCTAGCATTTGACTTATAAGAGAGAAAGAGACGCATTTCTTTATTTATGCAGCCCCCCTCCCCTTCTCTTACTATTACAAAATCCACAGTAATTTGACATTAGAATTTCAATTTTTCTTTTCCTTCCTTTTTTTTTTTAAAAAAAATTTATTAGCTAATTTATTTCACCTTTATTACTTTCTAATTTTATTAATAAATATATATGTGTGTCGACGACTTTACGTGGTCGTCACAATTTATATATGTATAGATATTTTTTTTTGTGAAGTGGGTGAGTGTGAAATGGTAAATCTGATTCAGATTTGCCGTTTTTTTATTATTCTAAAAAAATATTTTAACATTTTTGTAACCATCCTGAATCAATCCTAAAATTTATTTTGGATCGCATAATTATACTAACACACTGTTATTCTATTTATTATAAAAAAAAAATTCAAATAATTAACTTTGAATTTTTTTATATAGTTTATATATATATATATGTTTAAAATGTTTTATTTTTTCAGTATAAGAATCCAAGATGGCCTTTTTGAAAAGATTTATACCTCGATAAGAAGTTTAAAATAAATGTTTAAATTAAAAGAATAGATAAATTACCAAAATCCATTCACTGTGGAATCTCTATTCATTAATTAGTAGAGATTCTACATTGTTATCTAAAGTAAAAACTAATATAAAATTAGATTGAAATATATTAATCCTTATCGAGGTACAAACTTTCTAAAATTAGAATAAAACAATAAGTTCTTTTGTTTCTAAAAGATCACCTGAGGCAGTAGGAAATAATAGAGAGTGACCAGTGACCAGACAGAGTGATCAGAACTAGACAGAGAACAGACAGAGTTGTAGAAAGCACGCTATGATGATCAAGGAGTAAAACAGGGTAATCGCTGCCCTTTCTCTCCTGAGACCCGAAATCTTCCATTATGCTGCTGCCAGAACATGCCATCAACTGCCATAAGCCATCAATGTTCGCCCACAGAACTCATCCCGGGGAGCACCAAGGTAGTCATCCAGATTTGACCAAAGTATTATTAGAATGTAAATATAATTTCATAAAGCTTTAAAATGTCAAAAGTTAATTTTTATTAAGAATCTTTTTTTTAACTGTCTATTTAACCTGTTCTTTTAAATTATTTATAATGTTTTTCCTTTTGATAACTCAAGCTCACAATAATTTTGTAATATTTTTAATTGAATATGAATTTATTTGTTTTATATTAATTTTAGCATGAGATTATTTCATGCTTTGATTTTTTTTTTGTATTTCGACAAGCTTCACTTGCAGGGGCTCAGAGTAATTTGCTAAGAGAGCAAATTATGTTTTATTAGGGGGCGTTCGGAAAAGAACAATTTGATTTTAAAAGTAAAGTAAGTTGATCTATTTTTGCGAGTGAGGTTATGTCGAATATATATATGTTTCTAAGCAAATCTACCATAATTTCAAATAAATTTATTATAGATTTCCCACAATGGGATTCTATAATTTTATATTTCTGTAATTCAAAATAGAATAAAATATGCTATGGATTTTTGACTTAGTAACAGCGCCGCTGGATAGCGTCAGTTAATTATCATGCTTTTTTTTTAAGTTAGGAAAGAGGGAATGGGGGATTTTTTTGAGAATTAAATTTTCTTATTTCTATAAGTATGTTTTTTTTGTATGTTAAATATTTATATAAAGTAGTTGTTTACGCAGGTTGTTCTCTATGCAGTATTAGATCATTTTAAGGCTATTTAATTATAATTCGTTCCTATTTAATAATTATAAGATCTTGGGTTGATAAAGAATGCTTGGAGTCTCATGAACAGACCTAAAACGGTCATAGATTTTGTGATTTGGAGTTAGCTTCCATTCTTCGCATATGCCTGTGAAACGGACAGCGTATTTGAGATAGAGTTGGTGTGTCAGCAGAATTCGTAGAGGCGAATATGAGGGCTCTCTGTAATTCCTATCTCCTATCGATACATGGACACGACATGTTGACATATCAATTTTCTTTTTATTCTTCATTGGAATAGACATGCGAGTGTCTGTAATTCGGCTCGTATTTTCTTACTTACGTTTCTTCTCTCCATTTTGCATTCGCATATTTATTAACCCGACCTTATGTTGCTTTTATTTTGCCTATCTAATATGTAAGCCATAGGGAAATGATTCTACCGAAAGGATCGTCGACCTGAGTAATCGACTCTTTTGTTCGTTTGCGTAATTAGTTAAAATCGTTTGGTTTTGGCTAATTCACGGTATATTTCATTATAGGGATAATTTTAGTTGTAAGTCCAACTAAAGTGACTTGTTTGCTTTGATAATTAACTGATATATATATTTTTTATTATAATCGCTTACAGTTTTAAAGTTATTTATAAGCTATGCCAGCAAGGTCCACTAATGTCCTAAAACATTAGTTGTTGAAAATCCAAATTATTAATTTTATAAAGATAAATAAAAATCAATTTTTTTTTATATATGTTAATGGAGTAAGACGTCAAATTAGTCTTACTACAATCGTCTATTTAATTAATATCTTTTTCAATAGAAATGTTTTTTAAGTCATTCTTATATATGTGCGTTAGGCAGATGTTTAAACCTATCGCTATATTATAAGCTTGTAATAAATGTGCACGGGGGATTTTGAAATCCGTGGTCATTTAATTATGAAATAATTTTTGCTATTTAAAAAAAAAAAGGGAATAAATGTAAACACAATGAAAGGTGTATAAACTTCACAAAATAAATTGTACCAAGTCAATAACGTCAATGCTGACCACTAATAAAAATAAAGTCGTCAGGAACTCATATAATTATGAAGTTAATTTAAAAATTGTATTTTTGTTTTTTTTTGAGCTTGAGTTTAAACTAATGTAAAATAACTAATGTAGAATGCCCAATGATTTTAAATATATATATAACTAAAACAAACTTCCAGTGTTCTCGAATCATTTTGTTCACTTTTATTTTAAATAAATTTTGATTTTTAAACATACATATCAACCAATCACCCAAGTTCTCATTTAAATGTAATAAAATCGAGTCTCATGCTTTAAGACCCAGCTTCTGGCACAGTGAAAATAAAGGAATTCAATCGTATCATCGAGAAAGGCCATTGATTAGATCTTTGACCTGGGGATATAGGTAAATAGGGCAGAATTCATGATGTACCTGATTTATCTATCTTGTACATGGTCAGACTCGAGGTACTTTACCTGTATTCAGGGGTCGGTTGGATCGATGTGTGTGTGTTTCGACCAGTACAATACTAAATTTGTTTTGCATATGCTATATTTTAAAAGAGCACTCTGGCTATAACATCTTTTGAATAAATACATAATTAACTACTAAACACTTTTCCTCAAGTTATAAGTTATATTTCTTGACATATAGATTTTTTTTATATTTTTATCAAAGTTCAAACATATCTTTTTACTACTTACATATCGTAGCCCTCTTCCTTTTTATTTAACATTTCACTTCCTATTTATTGGTTGAGAATTTTGCTCAGTATTTCAAAAATTTATAGAGTATATATTAAATAAATACAGATGCAAAGGTATTTGATATTTAAGGACTTATGACAGGACTTAATTTAACTGAAGAGTTCTCATCAGTTAAAATGCACTTATTTTACCATATTTCTTTCATCTGTATATTGAAGTGTGATCGCAATTATCAGAATTTCTAGAAAAACTCAATAAGACTTTACTGTTAATTGGAGTAAGATAAATGGTTAAATGAAAATGAGATTATCATATCTTGTAAAAGATATATTTGATTATTAATAAAAAATAATTTAAAGTCACTATATAAGTTTAATAAATATGAAAATTTGTTACTTGATAAAAACTCATTACTAATTATCTATTCATTCAGTGAATGTTTGTTGTAGTCAAATATTGTTTGCTTAAAATATGGACTTTGTAATATGAATTTGTATATATTAAAATAAGATTTCCAAATTTTTTAGTTTTAAATTTAGAAATTTAATGGGAATTTCAATTAAATTTATGACATTTAAAAGTTATTTATATATATATTAATTTAATGGTTTTCATGAATATATTGATATATACATTGAAATATAGGGTATATGAGCACAGACTTTCACACCACCCACCTCTCTCCACTCTATCTAATAACACTGATACACCTAAACACATATATGCTGATAAGATAAATAGTCACCAATATACGTATTTCATGCTAAACTAGCAATCATCAGTTGGTCCAGACTATCATCTTTACACACATATATAGTATAAGTGCTCAGATATATATTAAGATAGACTATCCTCATAGTCTAATGGACAGGCTTCAATCCACACTCCAACTCTTCAACCGTCCATCCAATTGAAAATCTGATGATGGAATGCTCAAAGGCCACCCTGAGGCCGAGATTATTGTCACACCCATGTTGACCTAAGGTCAATCTGAACCCCACATGTACAGGACATAATCCATTTAATACATATGCAAGGATGGGCAGTTATTACATTATAGAGATGTCTGCCCATCCTTGCATATGTATTAAATGGATTATGTCCTGTACATGTGGGGTTCAGATTGACCTTAGGTCAACATGGGTGTGACAATAATCTTGGCCTCAGGGTGGCCTTTGAGCATTCCATCATCAGATTTTTAATTGGATGGACAGTTGAAGAGTTGGAGTGTGGAGTGGATTGAAGCCTGTCCATTAGACTATGAGGGTAGTCTATCTTAATATATATCTGAGCACTTATACTATATATGTGTGTAAAGATGATAGTCTGGACCAACTGATGATTGCTGGTTTAGCATGAAATACCTATATTGGTGATTATTTATCTTATCAGCATATATGTGTTTAGGTGTATCAGTGTTATTAGATAGAGTGGAGAGAGGTGGGTGGTGTGAAAGTCTGTGCTCATATACCCTGTATTACATATATATATATATATATATATATATATATATATATATATATATATATATATATATATATATATAGCCACAGGTATATAACAAGCCTGTGTTTCAGTTATTATATACATTGAAATAAATTGGGAATTTTTCCATATAATATTCTAGTTAAAATATCAGCTTCAGTGCAACCAGATAGTAACTAATTAAAGCTGAAATTGAAATGTGATTTCAAATTGCATTGTCAGTCTGAATTGGTAGTTAGCTTATTACATTACAGTTGATATTATACAATAAAAACCTTGTTATATTTCATTGTTTAAAATTACATATATATATATATACAAAAATCCACAAATTATCTTGACAGTTTTGATTCAAAGTAATCATTAAATTGAAGACGTGGTATCAGGTAGACTTTGCTTAAAGTTATTTAAATGAACTCTTCTCTAACTATTGATAAATAGTATTTGTAACACAGTTTATACATTTTAAAAGAAATCATGATGAGTTGAATGTTTTAGTAAAAAAAATATTCTGTAAAGAAGTGGTGAATGTTTAGATAACAGTCTAGGGAAATTCCACTATCAAAACCACCATCACTTGCATAGTATAAGAAAATTTGAGACTGCACACAAGTCTAAAATTTATTGGATACCTAGAAGCAAAATATTATAGTCACAATATTAATATTGAAATATTGTTTGTGTGTTTTCTAAATAACTAATATTATTTACATTGAATATAAAAATTTAATATTATTTACATTACTAGCACCAGTATGGGAATTGAACTAGGGAACTTTAGATTCATGAATATTGAATTTAAGGTAATACTCTAATTAACTAAACTCCCATTCTAGTAATATGATTGGAGAAGCCATCAAAACATGAGAGAGGGGGGAGAATAATACCATTTAAGACATTCTGCTATATACTAACTTGTGTGCCATTAGTAACGGAGGAAATTTTAAATTTTTGTAAAAATATTTAATATATTAGACAATGGTAATAGTCAAAGCATATAATTACAACTAAAATAATATTTTTGTTTATTTTTTCCTCTCTTAAAATTAAGCAATAATTTATATATATAATAATTATTTGAATTCTTTCAAAAACTGTTTTTTCTCACTTTTTGATTAGTGATATATTTATATAGCTGGAAATGTAATTGTAATTTTCTTTATTACATTTATTTTGGAAGTAAAAAGACCTGCACAACAAATTTTCAAATTTCTTTTTTTGCTTCCTGAATTTATTTTATGGACTATTTATTGACTTTTTTCTTCTAGTTTTATTCCCCTTTTTTGTATATATGTAGAAAGTCTTTTTAAGAAGTTTTTTTTTTTTTGTTAACAAAAAAATCTTTTTAAAAAAATCTTCACTTCACAGTTAAAGCAAAGTTTCTGTTTTAGATTAGTTTTTACAGTCTTGTTTTTAGCCTAAAAATACGTCTTTATCTATATAAATATTACTTGCATAATTTTTTATATAATAAAATCATTGGTTTTATTTTGATGTTTAACGTTTATTATAAAAACTGTAGCCCTTAATATTTATTGTATATTTTTAACATTTGTACATTTATTAACTTGTGTACCTAATGATAATTGAGGATAGTTAATATATAGTGTTTAAAGTTGATACTTTAGAAAAAAATTAGAGAATGGCAAGCTATGTCAAGTTATAGATCAAATGTTATTGTTTGATCAAAAGACTTCATTTTCATAGATATCATAATCAATCTTCAAGTAAGAAATTCAACATATCCCTTTGGCTGGTATGATATTTTTAAAGCAGTTTTTAGAGTGAAAAGAATGTCAATACCCATGCTTATATTATATAGTTATTTCTTATTTCAAACAAATTATGTGCTGCAAAAATAATCATGCTTGAATTTTTTTGACCTTAGATTCAAATGATAATTATAGATAGATGAGATAAAATGTTTTAACACTGAATAGCTTATGTGTTTATTTTGATTGATTAAATAGTTTATAATAATGTTTTTAATAGTTTTTGAATTAGCCAATGATAATAAGGTTAGATAATATAATTGACATCTATATAATATATCTTAAATTAAATATTTTATGGGGAAGTTAAGATATAAACAAAGGAACTTATTTCCATGTAATACCTAGAGAAATATGTTCAGCATTGTTGTTCATAAATAATTGCCAATTAAAATTAACATGCCCAATTTACAGTCAACAATAGCTTTTTCTAGTCTTTAGCTCAGAAGAGCAAATTGATTAGCTGAGGGCTATCAATTTTAATTGATTGCTACCTAGCAATATTATTTTGGATATTTGTCTTTAATTTTTTAATTGGAATTTTCTACTTATTTCTTTGTTCACTCTGTACAACATATATATGTATATACACACACAAATAATTACACTTGGAATGATAATTTATTTCAAAGAAAAATAAAATGACATTTTGTTTCTGTTGTAAAGTTACAATAGTAGGTATAATTTAGGTTGCTGGTGAAAATTAAAAGAAAATCCAGAAAAAATGATATATTTTCAGAATTGAGCACAATTATACCTACCTGTTTCAACTTTTGCAATAAAAATGTATTGTCAAAATAAATACATTGAATGTTAAACTAGAGTGTTGATCATAATTGTAAGAGATAAAATATTTAGATATTGTTTGACTTTGTGAAATTAAAAGAAATATTAGACCAGATGAGGTTATCCTTTAAAATAATCAAACTTCCTAAGACAAAAAGAAATAAACCATTAATAAATCAAATTGCAGTGTTACAAAATACTTTTTAGATTTCTTGGAAAAGTAAATATGTATGAATAGTGAGTGATTAGTGTATTGAAAAATCATATTTAAATTAAAAAGATGAATTTGTGTAATTATTATAATAAACATGGTAGACTATAAAATAAGTAAAATAAAATTCTTTCAAAGATAATGGGGAAATCTGAATTTTTTAGAAGATAGAACAATACTGTGAAACTGAGATCTATTACTGTGTCAAAGTACATGACATTAAATATATGCTACCCCCCCCCCAATATAAGCCAAAAACAAACAAAATACATTAAAATTTGCAAATTTCATGCATTTTATGATCTTGAACAGCCACTTTCCAATCTCTGAGCATTGTACATGATCATGTTTAAAAAAATTAAATAAAATTTATAAATAAATTTTTAATTATGCCAGCAGCCATTTTTCTGTCTCAGAGTGCCATAAATGATCACACTCATTAAAAATTTTTTTTTAGTTTATGTTGAAAGCACATACATTTTATTTTTCCTTTATTACCCTTTCTGAATTTGATATATATATATATGATAAACAAAAATGCAAGTTAAAAAACTTGCTAACGCTTGTATTTATGTCCACAGATGGCGTCCTACCAAGACTGCCAATCAAGCGTATGTTTTGTTTACATAAACGTCAGAGTAGTTAGTATTCACTATCTCTAACTATAATTCCACTTTCAGATCATGATTTCAAGCTATTTGCTATCGTCAGTGAAAGACAGGAATAAAGAAACTAGATCTGAATACAAACTCTGAGCGTTTATGAAACAATTTCTATCTCAGCTTGAGTGTGAATTTTTAGACACGTAATGTCTCAAACTCAGCATAGCAAACCAGATAGCTACATGGGTCTGATCTCAGTTCAGCATCACCACATAGTAGAGCTTCTGAATCTATATCATTGTAGAAGACCCTCAAAGGTACATTTTTGTTTATCATAAATGTACCTTTGAGGTCTTTCTTGCAATGATATAGATTGCAGAGGCTTCTACTATGTGGTGATGCTGAACTGAGATCAGACCCATGTAGCTATCTGGTTTGCTATGCTGAGTTTGAAGACATTACGTGTCTAAAAAATTCACGCTTGCAAGCTGAATAGAAATTGTTTCATAAACGCTCAGAGTTTGTATTCAGATCTAGTTTCTTTATTCCTGTCTTTCACTGACGATAGCAAATAGCTTGAAATCATGATCTGAAAGTGGAATTATAGTTAGAGATAGTGAATACTAACTACTCTGACGTTTATGTAAACAAAACATACGCTTGATTGGCAGTCTTGGTAGGACGCCATCTGTGGATATATATATATTTTCTAAGTGTAATGCTAAATGTTTTACAAAATCACAGTTTTTTTGATAAAGAGACTAATCTCTTATGTTTCTATAAAAGATAAAAGTTGTTGAAAACAAAATATTATAGCCTAGAGCATGTTTATTTGCAATGAAATTTAGACATTTTGTTGCAGTAAGGTTTTTATTTTAATTTTTTCAAGAATGAAAAAAATATATAAATGTGCCCTTTAAATTTACTACTAATAACTATATTACTATTATTATTATTATTATTATTTTTAAATATTTATGGTATAATTTTAATTTATAATTGGATACTATACATATAAAAAAGCATCTTTAAAAAATATTACAAAAATTGCAAAAAAATCAAGTCAGATGTCACATATATATGTGCATGTTGAAAAGTATTGTACACTTGCAGTTTAATAAACAATGAGTATTCTAATTATTAATGTTTATCAACAAATTGCAAGCCATTATACACTATATATGTTTGTACATGAAGAGGTGCTTAGAACAAAATATAACAGTTTAACAGTGAATAAAAATATTAAACAGATGAAGATGGAATAACTATTAGGAAGGGTGGTTTATATTTTATATATTGTGGAATAAAAGAATTTACTGAAAAATGTCACTGGAATAAGCCAATAATTGAAGAAGGAAATGGTAATTTATTAATAAAGACAGTGGATTATATTGAAAATGTAAGAAAATTTTGTAAGTGGAGCATTATTATTCAGTTGTTCTGCTTTATAGACATGTCATTAAAAATAATAGCTATATTTTAAACAACTGCTAACAACCTATTAAATATAAAAATACAGCTTTGCTTATAGTTTACTTTGTGATAGAATTCTATTATGTCAAAAAAATAAGATCTTAATTAAAAAAATATGTAGAATTAAGTTTTTTAAGTAAATTTATTAAAAGTATTGTAATAAAATCAGTGATATATATATATGAAACAAAGTCATTCAGATAAGAATAAATAAATTGTGCAGTACTGAAAGCTGAAGTAAAAATATTGACTAAGATGAAAATTATTAAGACCCAGTGAATTGGTAAGAATTCAATTGAATTATTGAAAGCTATGAGGGAAAGGATTTGAGTCAATTTGTTAATATTTGCAGTGCTGTTTATGATTCAGTAGAGTGGCTGGTATATATAATTTTTCAACATTTATTATAATTCAAGTTTTAAAAAAATTATAATTCAGTATAATGTGGGAAATGGAAATAATGGAAATTTTTCTGTCTTAAAAAGAATTTGGATTTAAGCCAGTCAGAGAGAATAAAGATACAATTCGAGTTAACTACACATTGTCTAGAAATAATATATTTCTCACAATAGATTATATATTAGTAGAGAAAGAGGGAATGAATAAAATACCAAAATTAAGATGTTTGATAATGAAGAGAGAGTAGTGATCATAACTTCTTTATAATAAAAATGGTTAGTAATGTGATGGAAAATAGAAATGAAAGTAGAAAGGATAGTGAAAGATGTGGATGGAGATTAAACAATTCAAAACAAAGCAAAACTCTCCATATAGTAGTGCCATCTTGTGATGGGGATGGAGAGTGAATGATATGAATAAGTTAGAACAGTATATAAAAGAGTTGGTTGGGGATGGTATAAGGACTGGTGTGGTGATAAAAAAAGCAACAAATATAGGTTTAGATGAGAATATTCAGAAGAATAAAAGTAATAGGAAAGTGAGAATTAGTAAAACTGTAAAAGAGAGGAAAAAAGCATGCAAAGAATATGTGTGCTGTTAAGAACAAAGAAAATGAAAAAGATGTTACTGCTAAATGGGAAAAGTTTTTAGAAAAAAAGAAGTTGGCTAAAATCGACAATTATAGAGAGAGATTGAAATTGAATAATAAACTGTTGGAAGATATTAAATAAAAGTAAAAGAGATGGAAGTAAAAAATTTTGGAAAAACAGAAAAAGAAGGAATGTAGGGGAGAGAGAAATAGTATTACTAAGTGATGAGGGAATAGAATGTAGCTCTAGAGAAGAATTAGACATAATCTTAAATAAGTATGTAATGGATATAGAAAAAAATATTAGATGTGAAGGAGACAGAATGATTGCAAACATGAAAGCATATAGTAATGGGAATATTAGGTTTACAGAAAATGAGCTGAACGAGGCAGGTAAGAAATTGAAAAGTGGAAAGGCAAGAGATTTGGATGAATGGGCGACAGAGATGGTAATGAATTTAGGGCATAGGGCCAAAACAAAACTGTTAATAAGATGTCACAGAAGAGATTTTCCAGGTAGTTGAATAATACAAGAGTAAGATTACTATTTAAAGGGAAGGGTAAGGATCATAGAAAGTTAAACAATTATAGACCAATAGCAGTAACATTAGTGCTATATAAAGTTTTTTCATATATGGTGGCTAGAAGTGTTGCTAAATGGATGGAAGAAAATAATATAGTGGGAGAAATGCAAGGTTTTTGATCAGATAGATGTTACACAACTTATGGATATGAGTATGGATACAGGTAGACAGTTATATATGGTTTTTATAGATATAGAGAAGGCATATGATAGAGTAAATAGAAATAGATTATGGGTAAGTTTAGAAAATTTGGGGATGGATGGAGCTTTAATGGATGTTATTAGGAAATTATATGAAAATAATTACTATACATATCAATTAGAAAATGTAGAATCAGTTGAAATTAAAAAT
This sequence comes from Epiperipatus broadwayi, assembly GCA_028023455.1. Lineage (NCBI taxonomy): Eukaryota > Metazoa > Onychophora > Udeonychophora > Euonychophora > Peripatidae > Epiperipatus > Epiperipatus broadwayi. The sequence goes on along the minus strand of JAQFVV010012445.1, from coordinate 6,279,209 downwards.
GGGGTGGGATCAAGGCAAGAATGCCCTATGTTACCTATTTTGTTTTTGTTATATTTGCGAGAAATGGAGAGAGCAGTAGAAAGACTAAGAAGAGGGATAGAGGTACCATTAATAGGTGGCAAGGGAGTATATACATTTTCGGGTCTTTTTTTTTTGCAGATGATATCTTTTTGTATGCAGAAAAAAGTGAAGATATGGAAGTTATGCTAAGGACATGCACAAGGGTAAATGAAGAGATGGGGATTAAATTTAGTGCCGAAAAATCAGAAGTAATGATGATTTATACTGGGGAAAGAAAAGACAAAGAATTTTTATTGGGGGATATAAAGTTAAGTGTGGTGGATAGATATAACTATTTGGGAATCATCTTAAGTAATCAGAGGAATTGCTTGGGTGAATGGAAGAAAAAAATGGTAATGAAACAAAGAACAGAAAAGGATTGATTAGGAATTTAACAGTGTTGTCATATAATAAGTATGATATAGCTATAATTGTATGGATGAGAGAGAGCAATACCAGGGTTAACATATGGTAATGATGCATTATGTATTAATAAAGGAATATTAGATTACTTAGAAAAAGTACAAAGAGAAGTAGGAAGACATGCATGAGATACAGATGCATGGATAGCAAAGGAGGCAATTCAAGGAGAAATGGGATGGTCATGTTTTTATATGAGAGATGCAAAAAGCAAATTAAAAGATTCAATAGATTGCAGCTTAAGGATAATAAAAGAATAGCCAAAATAGTATTTAATTGGTTCAAGAATAAAGGGCAGACAAGAAGATGGGTGATAAAGGTAATGTGATAGGCAGAAAATTTAGATAAGAATTTATGACAGTATACTTTTACAAAAGGTGGGATGATTGTGTTAGAAAAATTGTTGAGTGTTATAGTGTTAAGGAAAGGGATAGAAGAATAGATGCATTAATAAAGAATATGGAGTTGAAGAGATGGAAAATTAGTATGGAGAATAAAAAGAGTTTAAATATTTATAGAAGTAAACAGAATATTGGGTGCAAGTTAATTTATGATAATAGCAAGGAAAGTAGTTTACTATTTAAGGCTCGAACGGGATCTTTAGCAACAAAGGATTATACACATAAATGGAAAAATGTGAGTGATTTAGTCTGCAAGTTGTGTAAGGAAGTCATAGAAAATATTAGGCATCTGTTAATTGAATGTAAATGCCTGAAAGCAGAAAGGGTACAAATAATGAAGTTGTGGAAGAATAAATATAAACAAAGTGATTATATGGAAAATAGGTTATTCTTTTTTATATTGGATTTGGGAAAATTTAACGGAGATTTAGATATAAAGGCCATGGAGTTGATAAAGATTATGTTGTGGAATGATGGAGCAGGATAGAGAAAAATATAGAAAAACTTAGGGCAGGGAATGGAAAGGGAAGTTAAAGTGATTATCAGGTTTCACTGGGCATAATTGCTGAGAGATTTCTGACTGTATGAGAAGTCACAGTCCATCACTTCACATCATCAACTCATCTTAAAACAATATGAGCTAGATTATTTTTATGGCTATATTTTAAAAAAAGTGTAAATTGGAAACTTATATATTGAAACACTTCCACATAAATATATAATAAGTTCAATTGCTTTTCTTACAGAAGAGAGATGCAAAAAGAAATCGTTTCATATTTTATTACATATTGTCACTGCTACATAATTAATAATCCTTGTGTATTTACAAGTTTGATAAAATTAATACAATATTTAAACTAAATGAATATTGTTAGATATGCATAGAATTAGCATTGTGAGTAGTATGATTAATTGTACTAGATTCTGATGATGAGGCAGTATTTGAAAATAGTAGGATTACCACATTTGTAGAAGATTTCGAATGAAATAAAATGCTAGTAACATCTAAAGCAATTTTTAAAATAGATAATGACAAGAAGAGATTAATATTAATTAAGCTTTGGGCATGAATATAAATAAGGACATCAGTGCTTTTAAATATTTGAGATATTTTATAAGTATTGTAATTAAATGAGCATTTAACAATGATAGTAGATTATTTTGTAAATCATTGAAATTAGATTTGAAAAAAGGCAAATTCAGTAATTTGTTTGGAGTAGAAACATAAAAAAGTCAGAGAAATTGAAGGCTGTGTATGATGCGAAGTTCAAGGAGAAGAGAAAAGATGAGATCAGACATGTAAATTACTTGAAAAGAAGAAACAAAACTTTTGTGGAAATTATGAAAAGAGTGATGAAGTGGATAGAATAAACTCAGAGGCAAAGAATCATGCAAGAAGAATTATAAAATATATAAATGATAAAAAAGATGTAGGTTTGGAGAACAAAGTAGAGGAACGTTTGTAGAATTTCTTTTTCTCAAGTAGTTGATTATTTTTAAAATGGTCAAAAGTAATTATTTAATCAATATACAATTATTTAATCAATATACAATGGTTTTATTTATTTATTTCAATCATCATATAAATTAATTGCATTTAAAGCATTAACAAGTAAATTTGGGGAAATGGAAAATAAAAAAAGATAGATTGAAAAATAGGGAATCTAAAACTGCTTTTTAAATCATACAAAAGAAACAAAAAGACATCATAAACCTAAGATGAGAATTGTTTATAAAATTCTTTAAACTTGTGTTAAAGTTTATATTGGTGAGAATTCTCTTAATCATTTTGAAAGAATAGGATTCCGAAAAAGTATTTTAATATTGCTTTGTATATTCATGAGAGTATTTTAATGATGTTAGTATGAGGTTTTCTTAAAACATCAAAAGAACATTTTATATATATAATAATGAATTGAATTTAATGTAAACATCTTAAAATACAAAATTGAATTATGATGATATTTCACTATAGGTATAGTGTGAATAGTTTATTTATCACCTAGGTAATGGTTTCTAATATAATCAAAACCATTGTGAAAATTTTTGCAATAGTTATGATTTAGCCAAATAATATTATGAGCAAATAATTATTTTACAATTTATTTATTTTCTTTCATTCGTTTATATTTTGTTAGCAAGTTTTTATTTGCTTTATTTTTGATACAAAAGTTTTTGTTCACCAGTGTTCTTATCAAAAGAAAATCAACATTTTAGTCTGTTTGTTAAAATTGATTTATTGATTATCTGTCTTAATTTTATTGTATTTGTTATTTGGTAGAATTGTTTTGTTTGTCTATTGCGATATAATAGACATTAGTTTTGAATATTAATGTATTTTCTTTAAAGAAACACATACATACATATATTTACTAATTATTTGTGTTGTATAAATATGAGAGTGTTCTGGCTTTCTGGTATAGTGTGTGGTCATAATAATTGTTAAAAATTTAAAAAAAATCTCTTATATGTACTGTGCAATGATTGTTTATTTTTCACAAGGTATTAAAGATGGATAGAAACCATGCCCATTTTGCATGAGAGTGATATAATGAAAGATACAAGGTGTCAATACGAATATGAAGTTCAGGTGATTAATACATTGCCTGAAGAGTGGAGGTTATTTGCAGATTGCATATATATTGAGAGAGATTGACTTGGGTTTCTATGATAGTGGATGTTTATCATATGATAAAGTAGGATTATGGATATATTTTTCATCTTCCAGAGTTAAACTGGTTGCTTTAGTGGAAGATGGCTGAAGTAGAAAATAGACAGGCTTGAACATTGCTAATTATGATAATGTTATAAATAAAAGATGGAATAGTATACAACTAAATAATTACTGGAATATGTAAAATGGATATTAATTAGATAGTGCTTTTAATAGAATTAAAGCAGTATTGTGTGTATTTAATAATAGCCTAGATTATATTGCTCTGCATCAAAAATATATTATGCTAATATATATATATGATCAATAGATGGAGCTTTACCAAAACCTCCGAACAAGCATATTTTTGTTTACATAAACGTCAAAAGAGTCAGAATTAACTATCTCTTTCGTTGACTCCATCTTCAGATCAGCTGATTTCAAGCTAATTTGCTATCATCAGTGAAGGATAGGGCTAGAAACTAGATCTAAACACTAACTCCAAAGCGTTTATGCAACAAGTTCCTATCAGTTTGCAAACATGAATTTTTTAGACATGCAGTGTCTTCAAACCCAGCCTAACAAGTCAGATAGCTACATGGCTCTGATATCAGTTCAGTTTCACCACATAGTCAAAGCCTCTGCAATATATATTATTGCAAAAACATTTAAAGGTACATTTATGAAAAATAAGTTATAAATCATGTAACTTGCTATCATATATATATATATTACTACATTTATTTTAACAAAGGATTATCTGAATTATTCTTTCTTATGTGAAATAAATGCTGAAGAAAAATGTAAGAAAATCAACTTACATCATTTACCATAGAAATTAAATTTATGTTTTTTTTTTCATCACATGAATTTATAATATGGTTTTATTTTTTTTCTCATTTTTTAAGTGTTTGTTACTTATTTTACTTACTGAATGTGAATTTTTTTTATATTGAAGATAGTTAGAAGGTTTTCAATCTTGATAATGACCAATGAGACTTTCTTATTGATATTAATTTCCATATGTCCTTCATTATTTTATAAAATTAAATATTATTTTCGACTTTGCAGTAATTAAATATATTATTTACAAAAATCCCAAATTCAAATTGCTTATATTTTTTTCTTATATAGTAAATTCATTCATACTATAAAATATTATAAAACATCCATTCCTATCTATTTAATAAAGTCAATTTAAATTGTGGACATAAGTAAAGGGTCCACATTTTAAGTCCACATGTGATAAGATGTACAAGAAAATGCTTACACTTTTTATTGAGATGTATTTTTATTATTTATTTTTTCATTGTTGTTGATGAAAATTAAAAATTTCAGCATAGGCTTGCAAATATTGCATTAATGTAATTGAAAATGTTAAGATGGTTCAAATAATATATCCAGACTAAGGTAGTCAATAGTCATTCTTCATGGGATAATTGAATTTTCATACTTATAGTAACAGATATTTAATGTTTAACTTCAATCATTATTTTTATTTGCTATAGTATTATATAAATTTATTTAATGTGTTTTGCATAATTTTGTCATTTGTTTTCGATTGATGTTTTAAATTCATATTTCCCATTATGCCTTGCATAGTTTGGTGTGGTAGTTCATGAATAGATAAAATAATCCATAAATGATTTTGTAAAGAAGCCACATGATCAGAGCACACTAAATTTTGATTTAACCAGCTACCAAATATTGAATAATATTTACATGTGTTATTTTTTCATAAACAGAAAGAGTATACTATGTGTATATTTTATACAGTGTAAATATATTGCAAAAAGAGTAAATATTCAGAACCCTTGATGCCAATATCATAACTTTACTTTTTATTTGTATTTGGTCAGAAGTGATTTTTATTAAAATATATGTTAAAAAGATCTGTACTGAAGTGGTAAATCTGTAGTACATATTTAACTTCACTGCCTGATGACATTACTTACCTTTAAAGCAGGGTTTGAACCTGTTTATATGTTTATTTGGTCATACAGGAATGTTAAGCACGCACATATACACATATCACTTCCACCCTGTTTATTTAAGAAAAGGTTATGTGTAACCAGTTGAATTATTATTTTAGCTTAAGTATATTTTATTTTCAAGCTTGTAAATTCCCTTCACTTAGATAATTGTGTATGTGCGTATATGTATTATAGATATAAAAATAAATACAATTAATGTAGAGCTAAAGCAATGCCAGAAATTCTAAAAAATATTATTACAATTTAAAAATGTCATTCTCATTTCAAGTCAAACCAAAAATCATATTTTAAAGTTATTTGCAATTTTAAAAATACGTTTAAATAATCTGCTTTCTGGAACGTATTGTTTACATCTTCCAATATTGCTAAATTTCAAGTATAGGAGGAGCAGAAGTTCTAGGAACGCACGGAAGGAGTTCAAATCACTCTTCTCTCTGGTATTTGTGTAGAGAGTGGTAATAAAATGGACTGTGAGTAAAAGGAATTTGCCTCCCTGATCTTAAATCGTCTCTGTCCTGCCTTCTGCCATGCCATCGCTGCTTGAGAACTGTTATGTTTAATTGTAAAGAATATTGGAAGATGCCTACCATTATTTTATTAATATTGTGCTTTGCTAAACTTCGTATACGTTATTATAAGTGGCCACCATAACTTCTAAAGGTAATCCGTTTTGCCAAAGAATGAACTCTTAATTCTCCTCACTTCATTTCTGTCCTAAATCTTAATTGTAATCAGAATGTAATCTTTATTTAATTTATAACTGATTATAAACTTAATTATCGTTAAATTTATGATTTTCTCTTTTAAGTTTTTAAACTTGTTTTTTTTTTGAAACGCTAAGCACAGAATTATGTACTGTAAATTTATTATTAGTTTTTTTTAAGTTTCACACTTTAATTATTTTATTTCATGCGGCAAAACTTATTTTAAAAATATATCTTATTAAATTAGTTTTAGTATGCTAATGTTTTAATCTAGCGAACTTATATTATTTCAATTATCATTCCGATATTTTGGAATATTTAAATAGTTTAAACGTAAAATTTCTTATTGAACGCTGTTCGCTCGGTTAAATATTTTGAAATTATGGTTAATGGCGGATTGTTTAAAAATCATATCACTATCGATATTTAAATGCAATTTATGTTCTTTTAATAAATTTGATTATTAATATACTTTAATAACTATTTATTATTTATACGCCATTAAGAGTTAAATTAATTATAATATATTGTCATTTAAGAATACTTGGGCTTGTTAAATAGGAAAAATAATATTTTTCCCTCTTCTGTATTCGACATCCTAAATTTATTAAAGTTATACGTACGATGCTGAGTGGGTTATTATTTTATCATGGCGTTATGCATGCTATTATTGCTTTATTTAAGCTTAAATTATTTTATTAGTCATTTAAGACTTAAGCGATATTCGCGTTGCTTACTTACGATAGCATTTTAAAGTACTTACATTTTGCTTTATCATATTTATCATCCGAACTCCGGATTTTCTTCACGTAACTCGTCTAGGAATGAGGTTTGGTAGAACCGATCTTAGGATAAACATTAGAGTATTAAGGCTCTGCATGTGACACGTTGGAGGGCGTGCCATGGAATCCTTACCACTCATATTTTCAAATATCGCCTTGTGATAAATACAAGCGGAACCATATATGTGATAAAGCCTTCCAATCCAAAGACGGACATCTCCATTTTAAACGCTGTCATTATAGTTAGCACTGCGAGTTCATTTATATGTAGTTCTCATTTTATCTATAAGACGTGGCGCAGTGATGTTTATAAACCACTCATTTTATCATTAGTCGAATATTTTAGGATTGTCACGGTAAAGCTAATTTAGGCTAACCCATTCCTCATTTATACAGGCCCAAATATGCTCATAAACGATAAATTATTGACTATCATATCAAGAGTAAACCTCTCTTTAGAGATGAATTTGTAAACGTCCTTATCATTATTTAAAGTAATGATCACCGCATTGATAACATTAATTTATTATTATACTATAACTCATTAGCATACTAAATCAATTGCTTATATGCAAAGTAATAACCGCATTAAATCTGTGCTATGTTTTCTAATGTAAATTAAATTGTTTATATTTATTAAATTATTATGTTTTAATAATTACTCATGCGTTGTGTCTTACTGACTCTCACTCATTGAATTCCATTAAATATTTATAATAATGTCAGTAATATTTAGAAGTTATAACTGATTACTTCAAATAGATATTTATCTCTGGGTTATTCTGTTCTTGCTCATTCTGGATGGATACTATTTTATAATTCATGTTTCTTTTGCAATGCTAGCTGTGTGCAATTCATTTAAAATTTATAAATTGTCCCTTCACATAAGATATTTGATTGAGCCAATATTTGATATTATTTATTTACATTAATTACCCTATAGATCTCATGTTTCTCTGCTGTGTCTCTGGGACCAGAATGAATAAAATTTCATGTTATCATCAGAAGTGTTGTTTATAATGTTATAGTTTTAGAGAAGAGCAAATAGGGCAAAATTCATGATTGCTCCTGACCTGTGTATCTTGGGCATGAGTGGATTTAGGGTACTTTTGCTTAGATTCTAAACCTTGTTAAATGAACATACAATTCTGACCAGTATAGTACTAGTCAAACCGAAACAGAACTCTTAGGAACTCTAATGTTACTTTCAGCTAGATTAATAATTCATTTTGTTTTATAAAAAAAATTTCAAATAAAAATAAGTCAAATTGATAAAAGTAACTTTTTTTTAACAATATCTTATCATTTACCATATCAAAAATCTTAGAAATATTAATAGTACACTGATTTTAAACCTTCTCCAATAATTCACTAATATTGCTAAAATGATTATATAGAACTCTTAAGTGGATCAATTTGCTACCAACCCCATACTGAAATTTTGATTTGATTTTAATTTTTTTTTTTTATTATCAAAAATGGGATCATCCTTGACTTCAATGTTGATTGAAACACTTTTCAAAGTGAAGACAATAGTGCTATATTATTTTTTTAAAAACAATTACTTTTAGATACTTTAGAAAAATAGGTGAATGCAATGAACAATTAAATAAAAAATATCTTTACATGGTCTAATATATCTCTTTTTTTAATATTTAATCACTTATCCTATAAATACCAATTGATTTGATGGTTTTATCTAAATCTATAATATGTAATCATAAGAATGATTAGTTAATATTTGTAATATTTTTTTCTAATCAGTATCAGTTGAAAGTTTGGGATGTTATCAAAAGAAGCAAAATATTTATTTAATTAATGTGCATTGTCCAATAGCTCATTATTTATGAATACTTTTTTTTTTTTTTCATTACAGACGGTTTAAAATCTTTAATCAAATCATTTATGACTTTCCAATTTGTAACCATTTATTTATTTAATAAAATTCTAGAATTATAGTACTCGATATTTTTTTTTTATTTTATTGCTAAGCAGTTTAACACAAGCATTTTTAAATATCAACTCTTTTATTAAATCAATTGCTTTACTTATCTTTCTAAAAATATTATCTATTATCCAGACATCTGGAACTGTATTTTCTATTTGAAATCACAGTATAAGAAGCAGTATGTATTAATGATTTCAAATATATCAAAAACTTTATTACTGATGACCACAAGTATATTTGAATCCAAGATTGTTTAACAAAAATATTATGTAATTTTATATAGAAAATCCTGCTACTGTTATTTTTTTTTTAGCTATTATTATAATTATCTGTAAAAACATTAACAGTATGAACAATAAATTCATTTATTTGAATATTATTGTCTAAGTAACTAAAGACATTATCAAGTAATTACTTGGAGTTGTTATGCATTTAGATTTCATGGATAATCAACGAAAGCCAAAACTGTATAACATAGTTAAATAATCTTGTGTAGAAATACATAGGTTTACTTAATAAAAATATCACTCGTAAATATACACATTGGGAAATAATATTTTTTAAACATTTTACTGCTTTTGATTAGAACACAAATGGAAGAATTACATGCATATTATAAATGTTAATAATAAAAGTTCAAAAATATTCATTTTAATTGTAATAATTAAAATTTCACCTGTGAAAAAAGACCTGGTGATCTCAGCAAATATATCAGATTTAATAAAAATCATTACATCGTTGAATCTTGCTTTTCTAGCAGTCAAATGTCCTACATAAAAATTAATATTATACATTTTAGGTTCAGCCAACAATATGCAAATTTCTATAAAAAATAATATAACAGTTAGTAGCAGTTATTACTTTAAAATATCATTAATTTCTCAAAATGTTTCTGTATATTTCTAATATTAATGAAATATGTATCTTATTCAATTTAATCTCATAAATGATATTTCTCTCTTACAGATTAAATTTCAGTTTGTATTATCTATTGATATATATATATATATTTTTTACTTATACTTGGTCATTTCTAACATAAACCAGACCATCAACTGATTAAATTTTCTGACATAATAGCCATGCCAAATACTTTGCTGATATAGTAAGTTGCTTATTGATATAAATTCTATATTTGTATTAATCATCACTAATGATATGAGATACAAGAACTTTGTATGTGCTTATATAAAAATTGTTTAGCTCATTTACAAGATTTAAATCTAGCAACAATTAACTCTTTCCATTATATTTTAAACTAAAATGATATATTGTAGCTAAGGCTGTCAGGAGAATATTTGCTATGGGCAAACTTTCTAATGCTGCCACTTCCTGATATCGTAAACATTTTCTGACAAAATTAAGTTTCATATACTTTTTTTGTAATTTTTAAAAAAGTAATAAAGAAACAGAAATCACACAACACTTTCAATTATTTCCTTTTCAATTATTATAAGAAATTATAAAAGAATAAATATTTAGTAAAAAAAATAAAATGCATCACTCATCCAATGTCAAATTATATGATGTTTTTACTAGTTTATTTGCCTCTTTGTTGTAACTTAATGGATATGTAGTTTTGTATTAATTAATGATGAATTTTTATTTTTCTACCTTTGTGAAGTATCCCCCTCTGACTACATTTAGGTTGACTGAATGTTACCAATGCCTCTGATTGTATCAAAATCTTTTAGAATATCCTCTTCCACATGAAGAACTTGTAATACTTTGTATAATACTTGTGATAATAAAAAAAATCAGTAGATTTTTCAGGAATGTGTGATATCTTAATTTTATAATTGCAATTTTGATTCTCCAAAGTAATCTAATCTCTTTTTAAGATCTTTAATGAAAATAGCTTGGGTATTACATAAATATATCTAATAACTCTTCTTTCCATTATCCTCCATTTATTTCTTTACAGCATGTGAATCTGATTGCGCTTGATTAATTACCACAGACATATTCTTAAGTGTAGTATGTATAGCAAAAATAAGGTCTATTTTTTTTAGAAATATCCATTACAAATGAGTTAAGTGTATCAACATTTTTAGATAATTGACAATCCTTGTTTCTTCATTCTTGATATTTTTTAGCTAAAATCCTTTTATAGATAGTTTTTTCAATAGAAGAAGGCATAAAATGAAATGAATTGTTACTATAAAAAAAATGAAATAGTCAAGCGTTAGTGGCCGAGTGGTCAGCACAGCTGCCTTACAAACAGTTGTTCCAGGTTTGCGGATTCGCTTCCCTGCCGATGCTTTGACACATGAAAAAAAAATGAAATAATTATTATCCTTATAATTTTTTTCACAAAATAAGTAAATCATATTATAAATAATAAAATTATATATATATATATATATTGTTGAAAACAAAATTTTTGTATCCAATCTTACAATTTTAATATTTAATATAAATTTTTGTCCAAATAATTATATTCCCCACTTTATATAAAATCCAATAAACAGTAGTCCAGTCGTTATAGGAGAGATGAAGTATGAAAATAAAAATGTTATTCTGTTAACATTCCAAATTTTTTATATCTCAAACAATCTTGATCATATTTATAGTAGATGAAAAATCCAATAAAATTAATTTAATTAAAGTTGTGGAAAGCAATCTATAAATTAGAATATTTTAATAAATACCATCACAAGATACATCAACTTTATTTAAGATATTAATCTAATGTCTCTCTTGTTTGTTTCCTATGGCAAATTATCAATATTATTATTAATACAAATCTCATATAATTACTAAGATAAATATTTATACACTGTGAAATATTCCTCTATAATCTTATCTTCTTTAATAGTAGTGTAATTATATCTGTTAACAAGTGTACCCTATAATTTATCACTTATAGATCTATTTGATCAATGTTGTAACTTTTTTTAATAATTGATATCATACTTATTTGACCTGTCATGTGATTGTAACCCTGGCAAAACCATCGTAAAAATTCATATAACCGATTTATTATGCAATAAAGTATATTGTTGAAACATAATAATAACAAGTACAATCATAATAATCTAAAATTATCTCTCCTACAACCAGTGGGAATTGTTCTAAAAGAGATGTCACCTAGCAAGTGATCAAAATTACTACAAAATCTTAAAATATTAATCAATATTTTCAAATTTGTGCGTTTTCGTAATTAAAATAATATTTCTCTTAAGAAATTAATACTATATGATTTCATACTAAATTTATGGAGCAAAAATATTAATAAAAATATTTTTTACAGATAATTACAAGTTGAATACATATATATAATTATAGGGGATTTAAACCCATACTTTGAAACTACCTTTTGTCATCCACTCCATTTTATACAATTGATACACATAACCACATACATGTGAAAAAGGTAAATGATCTCCAATATATGCAGCCATCATCAGTTGGTTCAGATGATTATTATATATATATATGATCTTATGATAGATATATATATATATATATATATATGATCTTTTGAAGTATTACTTGACAAAAACTACAAGGATAGTTGAAAGTGCTCCTAAGTGACTTTTATAGATATATTTTTTTATAAACTTTTAAGTACTGTATTTTCTAATATTTATTTATAAATTAACGTATATTATTTTGAAGAAATACAGACATCGATTTGTAATATTATATATATATATATATATATATATATATATATATGATTATATATATATATATATATATATATATATAATCAGTGCTTGGTTTATATTTAGATAGCAAATCCTCAAACCCTAATGGATAGGCTTCAATGTTCTCTACTCTCAAATTCTTCAGCCATCTATATCATTGAAAATCTGATGATGGCATGTTCAAAACCTTTGTTTGCCATCATCAGATTTCCAATGATATAGATGGCTGAAGAGTTGCAGCGTGGAGAAAATTGAAGGCTGTCCATTAGAGTTTGAGGATATGCTATCTTAATATAAACCAAACATTGATTATATATATATGTATGGGGGATGATGATCTAGGCTATCTTTTCTCATCCACTCCATGTTACACAACCAATACACATAACCACATACATGTGAAAAAACTAAATGATCTCCAATATACACATTTCATACTGAACCAGCATTAATCAGTTAGCCTAGATCATCATCCCCCATATATATATATATATATATATAATCAATGTTTGGTTTATATTAAGATAGCATATCCTCAAACTCTAATGGACAGCCTTCAATTTTCTCCATGTTGCAACTCTTCAGCCATCTATATCATTGGAAATCAGATGATGGCAAACAAAGGTTTTGAACATGCCATCATCAGATTTTCAATATATTACAAATCGATGTCTGTATTTCTTTAAAATAATATACGTTAATTTATAAATAAATATTAGAAAATACAGTACTTAAAAGTTTATAAAAAAATGTATCTATAAAAGTCACTTAGGAGCACTTTCAACTATCCTTGTAGTTTTTGTCAAGTAATACTTCAAAAGATCATATATATATATATATATATAATAGTCATCTGAACCAACTGATGATGGCTGCATATATTAGAGATCATTTACCTTTTTCACATGTATGTGGTTATGTGTATCAAATGTATAAAATGGAGTGGATGACAAAAGGTAGTTTCAAAGTATGGGTTTAAATCCCCTATAATTATATATATGTATTCAACTTGTAATTATCTGTAAAAATTATTTTTATTAATATTTTTGCTCCATAAATTTAGTATGAAATCATATAGTATTAATTTCTTAAGAGAAATATTATTTTAATTACGAAAACGCACAAATTTGAAAATATTGATTAATATTTTAAGATTTTGTAGTAATTTTGATCACTTGCTAGGTGACATCTCTTTTAGAACAATTCCCACTGGTTGTAGGAGAGATAATTTTAGATTTATTAATATTAAAATTGTTTAATCTTAATAGTTATAATACCTTTGAAATAACTGAACCTTTAATTATTAATCCAAAATATTAATTGCACATGTATAGTAAAGCCTTTGCTGTAATATTAATGAAAGAATTAAATGCTTTAGTAGATAACACTGTATTATGTCTTGACTACTTTCCCATTAAAGAAGTAAATTGTTTTGGAAGACATAAATAGATTACAGTATCATATAGAAATTTGACGAAAAATAAAGGAAAGTTAAACCTTAAAGAAGTAGACAAAAATAAATTTATATTTAATGAAAATATGCCTTAATATATTTATCCCTGTGGGTGCTAAGATTTCCTATTTGTTGCTGGAAGTTTTGGACCAAATATTTTATATTTGGCTATTCATTTTTCAACAGATTTGAGACAAACTATTATGCATAATTAAAAACCTAATATTAATAGAATAATGATTTTCTTTTTAAAAAAATAGATTCTAAAATGAATATGATGTCTTGAGTAAATCATTAAAAAGTATTCATTTATTGCAATATTTATATATTATTTTAATTTAAATAAATATTTCAGATAATATGTATGTCTTTGTTTGTTAGGATTTACATTTAATTCAGAGTTGTTTCTCATGCCATCTGTTTTCTATTTCAATTTTACCCATTATCTAAATTTGAAGATAATTGTTTTAGGCACTATTATCAATTTCATTAATATGAACTGGAGAAGATTGAAGTTTGTCCATTAAAGTTTGAAGATTTGCTATCTTAATATAAACTGAGCAGTGATTGTATAAATGAGTTGGAGATGGTGATCTGGACCAGCTGATGAGTTTTGGTTCAGCACAAAATATGTATATTGTAGATCTTTTTTTTTTTTTTTCACATGTATATGTGGTTATACATATCGGTTATATAAGATGGATTGGATAGCTGTGGGAAATTTGAAAGCCTGAATTTAAATCCTTTCTAATCCATTAAATTTAGTATAGACAACATACTTGTATTTAAATATTATGTATATAAACAGTAAAAGACTAAAGCTAAACTAGTCAATAAAATAATCAAAATTTTTCTAAATTCATAACTTAATCAGACTACCCAAATAAAATAAACTCTAATACAACTTAATGGTTTCACTGTTACAAGCACATTTCTCATGTAGTTATCTTGTAGTCCTTTACACTTGAGAAGTGTGCTTGTAGCTGTGAATCCATTGGTTCTATTTTAGAGGGGTTTTTTTTTTTTTTGGCTGGTACAGTTGAATTGTGAATTTGGAGTAATTTTGATTTTATATATATATATATAATAGAGTGGATTCCATAAAAATAATTGAACATGCATTAAAAAGTAAAGGTGTTTGTAAATATATGATAAAATTTATTATTGATTTTTTAAATTTTTTGATGATAACATTGTTTCTTTTTTTGAAGGAGAATATTATAAAATGTTTAAAAGTTGATATATTAATCTGCCTGTTGTTGCACAAGTTTGCAATTTTGTTTTGTCTACATATGAGAGTAATATTTTACATATATGTTCTTTTAAAGGTATTAAAATTTACTAAAGGTATATGGATGATGTTTTTGTTTGCTGAAATACCATTACTATAAATTTGCTTGCAGAGGAGTTAAATAATTTGAATGGTTTGAAATGGAGGATTGAAAAGGAATAGGATAAAAGTATTAAGTACTTGGATTTAATTATTATAATAGATAATATTATGTCAAGTTATAAACTAATAAACAAACCAGTGCAAAGAAGGGGATATATAAATTGTAAATCAAAAGTACCACTTATGCATAAAATAATAAGTTTTAGTTCTTTTTTTGTTTCATAATGAAAATTATGTTGTTACCAATGTGATAAATTAAAAAATATTGAGATATTTGCCAAGGAATTGCTTGAATTGATTATAAGATGAAACAGATTAACAGTGCTTTATAATACCTTATATACTTTATGTCAATTTATAATGGTTTAAAGGAATTGAAGATTGATAGCAAAAAATGGATATCTATTCCATACATTTCAAATGCTCAAGTGAAATTTTGTAAGAATATATACAAGAATGTGTTTAATGTTTCATTTTGTGTTACAAATAATGTTAATAAATTAGTGAATAATTTTAAAAATGGTATACCTGTCAAGCAGAAAAGTAATGATGTGTATCAAATCTTTTGTGGATGTATGTTATATATAGTGAATCAAGGTGCAGTATTGAAAAAAGATTAAAGGAGCAGGAATAGTTCATTATACATGCATGTGAGAAATAAAAATAATAATGATTTAATGACTGCTTCATTTTTCTTGGATCATGAAAGGACATGTAAATATAAATGTAAGTTTTGCATGGAAAGTGTTAAAATTCTTCAAGAAAAGAGAAACTATAATAAAAGAAAATTTAAGGATGCAATTTTAATAAATAGAAATAAAATGAATATAATTAATAATAAAGTTACTAACATTAAAATTTGCAATTCATGGGATTTGAGTTGATGATGTTTGCTTTCTTTTTGGTTTTTGAATTTAATGGCAGTTGAGGTAGATTAAGAAATTAACCAAAAGTATTTCTGTGGATTAAAAGATTGTATATAATAGTTAATTACCATTATATATATATATGAAAATAAAATTCTATTTGGGTCATAACATGTATTAGTTTTTTAATTTATCAACATTTCAGTGAAATAACATTCATTCTTGTCAAGGCTTGTATTGTAATGAAGAACTGTTTTTTCTCAAGTAATAACCAGATTATGATTGTTCATGAATTAATTTTTAATCAATTGATTTCTTAAAATTGAATTTAAAATAAAACATTGTATTTTTTTACATCTATTTAAAGGGTTTGACCTTTTTAAAATTTCAATAGACTTTATCATAGTTTTTAAATCATATTTTTCTAAAATTGCTATTATTTTGATATTATCAAGCTCAGTGATATTTTTCTAAAATAGCTACTATAGTAGTATTCTTGAGCTCACATATATGACCAATTTCTGAAAAATGCATTATAAAATATGATATAATTAACTTTTAATTGACTTACCTAGCTTCTTCAGCACTGTGAACATGAAATTTTATAGGCATTTTAGTGTTCTAAAAGTATTTAGTTTTTAGGCTTATGGAAAAAGTCACTGTTTTTGTTAGTGGAAAAGGTAATTTTAATATTGAAATTAGATAGACATCTATGTATCATATCAGTAACCCCTTTAATATATGGTAAAACAACTTTATAATTAGTTGAAGGATTCCCATCTTCATTTTTTTTTTAATATTAATCCTATGTACAGCCTTATATTTAACATTTTATTATAATCATTAGAGGGTAGAATATTTTTACTTACTACTATTTCTTGAGTAAGATTATCTTTATCAGACAAACTATATGTGCTGTCATCAAAACATATGAGCATGATATGTTGATAAGAATTAAATTCAGGTTAAAATTTTAAAAAGACATAACTGTTTAAATGGATGTAAGCATTATAATGTATTGCAACATTATGAAAACTCATTATTTTATTTCTTTTTCCAAAATCAGTTTTAAGAAATCAAGTGATTGCAGACTGGAAGGAAATAAAAGTTTTTTTGTTAATTCACCTCCTATTAGTCTTGGATAACCATCCAATAATTTTTATAATAATGGATGTCCTTTAATTCACATAAATCACAATCTAGGTATTACTTGAGGAAAAAAAAACAGTTCTTCTTTACAACATCAACCTTAACCAATAATGCAGGTTATTTTGTTAAAATGTTGGCAAATTTAAAAAAAAAAAAATACATGGTATGACCCAAATTAGATTTTATTTTCAACATACATCTATGAAAATCTTCATTTTAATATGTATATATATATATTATTTTCTTTTAATAAACCTGTCATGGTAGGTAATCTATTGGTAAAGAATTTTTAATTAATTATTGGGCATTTGCTTAGTTCTAATGTAATGCTACTTGTGCTTATACCCATAAAACTTTTCTGATTTTTACTTTATGATTAACCATTTATATATATGTTCATAGAATATTTTTTACGGGATATAATGAAGCAAAGCAATAATTAAAAACAAATGTTACATACTGATATTGCATTATTCTGTCAATATATTTACCTGAAATATTTTAAGTCAAAAGTTATATACTTTTCTGGATGATGCAATTACAACTTGCAATACCTGTTTTTAATTGATGCTTTTCTTTTTCACATAGTAACTGGAAATATACTCAGAAATACAGATAATCATTTAAATTTATAAAATCTCTGAAAATTTTCCATTTAAAACCTATAGCTTTTTATGGAGACTCTTATTTAATAAGAATATTTAGTAAATTGTTATACTATAATATTCACACATGTATAATGATATTATTTGACTTATGATTTCAATACAAACTTGGATAAAAAGTTTAATGGGTGATTGAATTTTAGTTTGCAAAACATGTTTTTAATTAGTGCTTTGCTTCAAGACATTATGGCTGAAAAATTATTTTAAAATGCACAGAGAATTTTCATTAAATTTCTATTGTTTAAACCTGTAAATTCTGTGAAACATCTTCTATCTTAACCTATAACTTCTTTTGGGAGAGCCTTATTTAATTATCATAATAAAAGTAGATCCAATATTGTATGACATCATTTCAGCTTGAAATATCCTTCTGTTATTGTGATTTGCTCATTATATCATAACTGGAAAATTATTTAGTAGTATACAGAATTCTCAATAAATTTTTATCATTTAAATACAGTAAATAAAGAATATTTAATCTTGTAATTGTAATTATAGGGGACTTGAACACAGACTTTCAAGCTACCTTCAGCTATCCACTTTATCTCATACAACCATATACATAGCCACACACATAAGAACGAGTACTCATCAATTGATCCAGATCATCATCTCCCACACCCACATATAATCAGTGCTTGGTTTATATTAAGATAGCAATTCTTTAAACTTTAATGGACAAGCTTCAATCTATTCCCCTTCCAACACTTCAGCCATCCATAGCATTGAAAGTCTGATGATGGAATGCCCAAATCCCATGTTGATGCCAATATTATTGTCAAGCCCATATTGACTTTAAGTCACTTTGACCCTTCGTATATAAGACCTTGTCCATCTAAATACCCAGATTAGGGATTTGCAGAATACAGTCCGAATCTGTAATATTTTGAATACAATATATAAAGTAATAATAATTTACTTTCTATATCTAATATATAAAAAAGGATAATAATAGATTGAATATCAATCACAAATTCGGATATAAAATTATAATTGTAATTTTTTCTATTTTTTTATAAAATTGTTTATATGTTTTTGTTTAGTTTTATGTGTTGAATCATCCTTATCAGAAAACCTTTTTAATCATCTAAAATACATTAGTTATTATTTTATTTATCTCTCCCTTGATAAATTTATTTTAAACTTTGAAAATAGATCGCGCTTTAACCTAGTTGAAATTTTACATTCTGTATTCGAATTTGTGATTGAAATCCAATCTATTATTATCATTTATGTTATTAGATATAGAAACTAAATTATTATTCCTTTATGTGTTGTCAAGTAAACATTGAAGTCCTAGTAAATTAATCTGAAAGGATTTAAAATTGTGATATTTTTTTTTTTTTAGACTAAGTTTTATTAGAGCAATTGTGATAGAATTTAGAAACCAACTATTGAGATTTCACTATTTACACTCACTTTTGAACACAAAATATTATTGGATTATGCACAGCATATTTACATAGTCTTACTGTTAGGTTTAGGAGACAAGTAAACATCTTGGTCGTTGTTCAAATATTTCTAAAATACTTTCTTCTTATGATTAAACAAATATTGAAGAAAACTAATTTTGGAGCTAAAATGAAATCATTTTTATTTGTCACATTTTCAAAATTAATATTGAATTCAAAAGTTCATATTCTTAAATTTAGATGCAGTTTTGTTAAAATTATTATTAGCTATAAATCTATAATTTGTTTTATTGATTTATAAAAATTTAAAGAATATTATTTTTGTACATATACATATATAAATTATAAAATTGCCACCAACTTCTATTATGAGGACCATTAAAGAGGATTCTATCATAAATAGGTCATTGACAAAACTGGATGGCATTTCAAAAAACAGTGGTAGACTTTCTCTAAATAAACAATAATAATTATTTTGATACATTGACTACTAAATAGTCTTTATAAATTTATTTAAACACACATTGATTACATAAGTAATATTTACTACCTCAAAAATATGCGTGAAAATCGAGGTTCCTACCTTCGCATTTCATACGCATATTCTTGAGGTTTATAGCCTTAGTAAATATTAAATAGTATTTAATAATTCTAAATATATACATTTCTTTTTCTTAATTAATGTAATTCTTATAAACTCCTTGTAATCTAGTATTACGAAAAGGTAAAAGTTGAAATTCAAGATTTTTATATTGCCCTAAGCATGCTTTCTATAGAACACTGCCAAAATCATAGTATTTAAGTAAATTCTTTTTAGAAATCAATATGATTAACAAATTTTAATGAAAAGCCTTGTTTTTGCTGAAAAAAGAGATAATTTATGTACAAGTAATATTTTCTTGACTTTTAGCTTAAGTCAAACTTAACATAAGTTAAATATCCACTTCCATACAGATCTATTATTTAACATTGTGCAGAATATGTACAATTTATTAACCAAATTTAGCACTACTGCATATCATAAGAGGTGTTAATATTGCACAAGGCACATAAGAATATGGTTCTATGTTGATTTGCACATCCCATTTATTTGAATGATTTGCATTTTATATATGTTGATAATCATTTTCATTTCTTTGGATTTACATAAGTTGAGATCTATCTGTATTCTATAATTCAATATATATATATATATATATATATATATATATATATATATATATATATATATATATATATATATATATATATATATATATATATATATATATATATATATTGTACCCTCACTTCCCGATATATAATATAACTTAGAATATGACTAGCTCAATTAAATCGTTATGCTCAGCTAAAATATGTATAACTATCATTAATATATTTTTATAATACTATATCTTATCAGATTCATTATAACTTACCAAAATTAATATAGTTCAATATCATGTACTAATTAAATAAGTATTTATTAAAATCATGAGACTATGAAGTGAAGTTACAAGTGGTAATTGAATTTACATTGAGCCAATGTCTCCCCATACATTATCTCAATGGCATAAGAATACTATTACCTCTTTATTATCTCATTACTACATTTACAGCACTCTTATGTCTTTTATAAAAATTAACTAACTTCAATAATAATAAATAAATCTCAATCTTTTATTAAGGAAATGTAATTAAATAATCTCAGGTTCTTTTAATTATCTTAAAGTAATAATACTTCTTGCAGATAGGCATGATAAGGGATTTAATATCAAACCTAACTACACCTAACTTATAATAATAATAATAACTAACAATAATAATTTCTAGTGTATAAATTAATCTTATCTATTTTATTATACTATTAATCATTAAGAAAATAAGTAAATCATATACATGTCTTTCATTTTCATATAGTATCTTAATTTAAAAATTATACTAAAATCTTATAATTCAATAATATGTGGCAATAAATAATATTATACTCTTATATTGTGCATTATAATTACTTTGTGACCATTATAATATTATATGTTAATGTCAATCAATCTCTATAAATTATATTAAGGAAATACTGTGTTTCTTTTAAAATAATAATAACAATAAATTCATATTGTGCAAATATTATGTTTATTCAAATTATCTGTTGTCAAATGCTGTGGTGTAAAATAATGAATCCGACACACTTTTAAAACAACTTAAACAAATTTATTTACATCAACTTTAATAAACAACTTATATACATTATTTACATTACAAGTGGAAACCAAAGAAAATAAAAAATAAGAAAAATAATAATACAAGATTTTTACACTGTTACTATTTCCATAATCATAAATAGATAATCTATACATTTCTTAAATGTTTTATCAGTAACATTTAATTAAGTTTGTAAACTTATATTTTAATAAATATCATTTGTCATCAGTTAGTACAAAAGAAGGTTTTATGTAAAATATCACTTATGTAGCATAGGTAAAATAAACAAACTTTAACAATTAAAATGCTACTTCCCTTAAGTATTATTGCTATTTCTATTATAATGTACTAGTATGTATTACATTTACTATTAGCATTAATCAAATATCAACTAATGTATAGACTGATATAACTTTATAATATAATAACATTTATTGATTATATAATTATTTACTTCATTCTGATGTAATTTCATAATGTATGTCTTACCAAAATATGCAATACATATATGTTCTTTTCTTAAAATAATATTTAAAATTATTCAACAACTTCAAATTTTATAAAGTATTATATTAAAATAAATTCTATGATTCTTTTCTATTTAAACTACTACTCTTCTCTACTTGTTATTCCTATTCCTTCCTAATAAAATTCTATCTACAAATATCATTTTAACCTTATTTAACTTCAGTAACAACTTACCAATTTTTTTTAAAAAAATATGACTATCCAAACTCTCTTATACCTCATCACCTATATACGATAAACCCTTCAACCAAAATATAAATTTCTATATAAAATTAATTTAACTTATCTAATAAAATAAAAATATAAATATTTTTAACCTCTTATTAACTTGAAAAGAAATATAAATAACTCATACTAATATAATAAATCAAATTCCTAATATTGTAACAGAAACATTAAAACTTATTCACGAAAGAATCATATAATTATTTCTGGATTTCTCTTATTACATTGTAATAAATTTATATCATAAATTTAAAGTATGCATATTAAAATAAAACTGTTATTACTAATATTATGTGTGTATATTCTTTAAATATTTATACATTCATTCAACAATCAAATAACATTTGGTTGATCTAAAGAAAACAAAGCAAAATACATTAAATTATTATTATTATATAATTTTTACCATAAATGATACTCCAATTTATAATCCGCCACACGATGTCCTCTAGGATTACAGTTTTACAAAATAATTTCACATTTATACTCAACAATTATTCTTTAAAATATTACGTGTTGTATAATTATATAAAAATAAACTTTATGAAATTAAGTGTTATATTAATATTTAGTTACTTTTTAAAAAAAAATGTACCTCTCTTATCTTTAATAAATCAATAAATAATTAAATATCTATGTTAGTTAAGAAAAACAAAATATGTTACATAAAATCCAACGGTGTCTTCTTTCCACCCATAATTGTTCTTTTTTTTCCTAGGCACAAACTTTTACCAACATTACTTCCTTTTCCGGTACATCACGTGTTTTTAAAAAGTTTTTATGAAATAAATGAAAACGTTTTTTTTTAAAAATAAAATAAAATAAGTTCCACCATAAAAAAAACAAAATAATAATTAAAATAGTTTATAGGATCCGGATTCATTTCTTTAAAGAAAAAATTATTTAAAAGTTATTATTTCCAGGATTAGTCAATAGTTTATAATGTTCTTATTTAATTATTCTGAATTGACTTGGATATCCACGTATACTTATTTGCGCATTCCTTAACAAATATTTAGGTAAGATTAATTTCTAAATTCTTCTGTACGACCAGCGTCCAGACTTTACTATATAATATTTTATTTACAGGTATTTCTTTGCCAATTAAACTTCCGATTTATTTGCCTTTTAAAACTATCGAAATCTAGTCTTTTAAACCACAAAGACTTAACAAGGCAAGTAATTCTACAATTACTATTAATTACCATATCTTTACCAAGATATATACTTAAATTTGTATTTTAAAAATACTTTCTTCATAAAGAAGTATTTATCTTTCTTTAAAATATTTTTTTTATAAAAATTAATTATAATCAACTTTTAAATTCATATAATGTCCAATATATTATTTTTATCCAACTAGTAATTCTCCTAGTTAATCCAGCGTTTGTTATATTTTTAGTATAAAGTCTCCAATACATTTTATCCTTATATGATACCTTCATGACTATTTGATAGTAAATTGAGCTTCGATAGAGACGATCAATAGGGAATTATAAATAAATTAGCACTGCATATTTAACGGTAAAACTTTTATAATTTATTTAAAACTACTCTCTTATAATTTTAAAACGATTACGAGAGCGTTTATAATTTTACTTAGCTATCTCTAATAGCACACTTCACTTAAAAGAAATCATAATCATAATCCCCTCCGAACAATTGAACCTTAGTTTTATACCGGAATACATTCCCCACTTGATTGGTAAATTAAACAATCACCTTGCTAGCCTATTTACATATTTTACCAACAATACAGAATTAAAAATAAATAATGACTTATTTAATATTTATTATTTATTACATTATTAAATTCTTAAATTGATCTTTATCATTTATTTAAATCCATTAAACATTTTTTTAAAATATATTTTTACTTTATTTCACTTTTAACTTTTATAAGACTATTTTTCTAAACAAACTAAGTCTATCTTTATTCGTTACGTTTTTTTTTTAAACAGTATTTTAAAAATCAGATTTAATATTTCACATTAATTATCTTTATTTTTATCTCGTGATAGCCAATATAATATTTATAAATTTTATAATAGAATTTTAGAACAGTTTTGCAACTTTACTAAAAAAAAACTTACAAGCATGTGTGTACATATGTCTATCTATCATCTGTTTTACAACACAGATACAAACGCTTGTAATTATCTAAAAATAAACTAACAATTTAATTTTAAAAATAAATATTTTTAAAATAAATAATATATTATAACAACTTTAAAATAATAATTCGATATTATTAAAATCAAATATTAATCTTCTATTATATACTATTAATAATTAAAATATTCATATTCACTTATTAAATATTAATCTTTATCAACAATAAATATATGCATTTAATTTTAACTTGTCTTTTTTAAACTTTTAGCTTTAAACATTTATTTACAAAACTTATTAATGCAGTATTGATCATGGCCAGTTTTCCCAACCATATAATATTATCATTTTTTATTGAAACGTCTCTCTCAAACATTAGCACAATTTCACATATCAAATATTCATAGATTACTTTAATTAAACTTTTTAAAAAATTATCATAATAAAATCAACATCATATAGCTAAATATATCTTAAATTTAATTTTTTTTTTTAATAAATTGATACAACAATTTATGGAGACCCATACAAAAGGGCACAATATATATATATATTGCAAAGTATCGTCTATTTTTAGTCCTTATGCAAACTAAATTTCAACATAAATTCATTAATGTTACAAATGATTAATTTACTTATTCTAACATTTTAAAAAAAGCTATAAGGGTTATCTTTTTTTTTTTTTGCAACTGGGAAGTAAATTCTTTGTGCAAACTATAACTTTGACTATTAATATACTAATCTCAATCCAAACTTGTAAATAAAAGAATAAATAAATTATTTATCTATTATAGCATGCACTTTTTAAAATAGTTTTATATTGCTCAAAAATAAGTTAGCACTATACAGTTAGAATGTTTAAGAAGTATAGTTTCAAAATATTTAAGATATACATTACATATGATTTGCTTATGAATAAACACTTAATAAATAATTTGTTTATTAATAAATGAATAATTAAATAAAAATGTTTATCTTTTATTATCAAATAGTAGGTAAAAATCTAATATAATATAATTTATGTATGAAATAGTTGTTTCTTTTGAGCATTGTTTTTCTCTTCAGTGAATCATTATCTTTTTATTGGTAATATGATTGTGGTAGTATTTTAGACATAATTGATCTAAATTCTATACTTTTTATTTGATTAAATTTGAAATTATCAGTCAAAATGCAAATTATTAAATGTTAATTGCAGTCTTATAGATTTCCATCAACATATTAATAATAAACCCAACGTAATTGTAGTTACCCTTTTTTTTAAAAAAAAAAATAAGGGGGGGGTAAGAACATCTTAAAAATTATTTTTAATTTAACAATATTTCTGATATATATATAATTTTAGATTCATTTTAAAAGTACACTAACCTTATATATAAATTCGTACATATAAATGGATTTTATTATACAACACTAGTATGTTTATCTGTCATATCTATAAGCTGGTTTCAAATTTGGTCTAGATGTAAATTGGCTTTTTTTTCTGATTTAATAACTTAGGATTTTTTGTCAAGTAGCTAACTTGCACAAACTTCCAATATCGTTTTATAATTGGGTATCTATTTATTTGTATTAGAAGTAAAAGAATGATAGAAAAACTCAAATTCCCATTTGCAGCATTTGTAAACCTGGTGAGAAATTCTTTTTCATTATTCTTGATTGAAGGTCTGTCAGGTAGGGCTTTGCTATACAACAGATTATTTAAAGGCTTTTACCTTTTATTTGCAACTATTTTAATTGATTTCAATAAAGCATGCTACTGTCTTTCAATTAGTGTGATTCATTTTAATAATAAAATAATCTAAATTTTTAAGAAAATAAAACTAGAATTAACAAAAACTGTGCATATTTTATAAATACAAGCAAAACACATACAAATGTATTTCAGGGTAAACCTACAGCTTATTTAGGAATTCTCTTTTATTTGAGTTATATGGCTAAGCAAAGGCAAAAACAAAACAAACTAATTCAAACAACAGAACAGATCATATTTTCCCTTTCAAAAGCATATCTTTCTCTGTACTTGAAAGTATCATTTATAAATATGCTGATTATTACAAAAATTTCTATTATACACCAATTATAGTCCTTACAAAATCCTTTACATCAAAGATTTATTTACTGTGTAGAAAACTTTTACAGGGAAAAAAACTAGTGGCCATCTTACTCAGGCAAATGCAATATCATGGCAACCTATGTGGATTAGGACTACATTATATTCATGTATTTACAATACAAAAACTATTAGCCTTTTTGTCATCCGTGACAAGAATATACCCACATTTATAAGTCGCTCATAAAATAACACTTACAGATAAACCTCTTACATATACAAAATATCTCCATGCAATTTTAGAACCTATTAAATTAATATCTAACTCTAACATAACTATCCCACAAGTCAAATGGCGCTACTGGAATACATATGTACTTCTACACACAAACACAAATTATAACTTAGACTTGGCAATGCTAGGCATTAATAACAAGCAGCTAATATGTAGATTTAAATATTGGACATTCGAGCCCAAATTTTTCGATTTTCTACTCAAAATGAACATGTGGTCATTACTAACATTATATTTCATGAGATATAAAAGAAACATACTTAACATTGACACTATATATGAGTTGTGCCACAGATCAGAAAAGAACCAAAAACATATATTCATTAAATGTTACTACAATACATTCAATCTTATATTACAAAAATTTATCAGAAAAAGAATGCCACTGTAAGTTCAATTATATAAATAACAAGTACAACTTTTATACTATATGTATTATGGTGCATAAGGTGCAATTATTTTTACAATAGTAATACAAGAATTTATAACAATTTTAAAAACAAATTAGAGAGTAAAATAAAGAGATAAAAAAATGACCTCTTCAGACATTTCCCCAACCACTTTGATCACTTGTCCATCAGTGCTATCTCGAATAAAGTTTCTTTTAAAACTAACTAATGAATGTGACAAGGTTCTGATATAGAAAATTATTTTTAGCTTAATATTTTTTTTAGTCCATAAGTTGAATTCATAATTCCAGTTTGAAACTTTCATAAATGAAACTAATGGGAATAAAATTTGTTTTTTGTTATTAAACTTCATTATATATAATATTCGTGTCCTAATAACTTCATAATTATTCAAACATATTTTATTAGAAAGTTAACTAGTTAATCCAGTAGTAGAATAATTTCTAGTTAGTAGATGTTTTCCTTTCATTTCATGGTAAAAAAAAAGAAAGAAATATTTAAAACAATTGATTAAATAAGCAGTATTATTATGTGTGTGGAGATGATAATCTGGACCAACTGATGATTGCTGGTTCAGCATGAAATACGTTTATTGGTGATTATTTATCTTTTCGACATATATATGTTCATTGGTGATTATTTATCTTTTCGACATATATATGTTCAAGTATATCAGTTATATGAGTGGAGAATGGTGGGTCATGTGAAAGTCTGTGCTGGTATACCCTATATATTATATTTAAATATTGAAAATACATTTTTATTAATCTAACATTATCTTACATTAAAAAATAATCATATCACTGATTAATCATTTTGTTTAAAAGTATGATCATTTTAATAGATAGCTTTTCCATAGCAAGATATTTTATGATAGAGACATATGCATTGTACATTTACAGCACTGAGGAAGATGGTTGGAAATTCAATCTTGTCTGCTATTTTGGAAGTTTTAAAAGAAAATTGAATCCTGCATTGCATTGTGTAATGTATATAAAAGACTACTGGTATTATTTTATTTTAGTAGTGATATTTTATACTTAGATATTTTATTTTACAAATTCATTATAAATTGTCCTCTAGTTGATTATATTTCATAGATTTCCCTTTTTAATATCAATCTTCAAACCAATTCGTTCAAATATAATAAAATCTTATCAATTTGGCATCACAAATTAAGTATTTTATCACAAAAATTGAAAATAAACAGTGCTTTAAAGTATGAATTTTTCAGATATTCTCCATCCAATCGTAGAATATCTCATATTCTTTATTTGTTACTTGATTATTATTATTTTTTTAAAAAATATATATATTGCAGCCTTTAATTATAATCATAGCAATTCTGATTTCAATATTTTTTTTAAAACTTTTTCTTTATTCTCTCACTTTGTTTCTTTTAGAGTTAGAGTGGTTGTCACTCATTTAAGAATGATTGCTAATGATAATTATATTGAAAACATTGATTTGAATTGTTTAGTGAATCTATAAAGTAATGGACTATGAAACTCAAGATTCAAGGATTATGGCCCAATTCTTTCTGTTCTGGTATTCAATTTTCTTATCACCATTCAGTTATTTTTGCTCTGCATGACTTCTCGCAAAGATGGACCAGCAAACGTTAGGGCTCACTGTCCATAGATAATGGGCCAGGTCTCTCGCTTTCAGTGATGAAGATTCTTATGAACTTCTGAGCTCTAAACCATTTGATTTATTGTTGATTGCACTATATTGAATTCGGAATTTTTATGATAAATATTTTACTAGTTTTTAAAATAGGTAATGGGAAAATAATATTTAGAAAAGCTTACTTCTGGACAAAAACTTTTCTAACAGAATCGCCAAACATGAATAATGTCTATATTGGCGTTATTTACTATGTTTACTATTTGTGAATATTGAAAGAAATTTTAATGATTTTCATTTTTCAGTTATTCTTTAGCTAAAAATAACTAGATCTCCGTCTACTGTTCAATAAATGATTGATACATTTTTTTTTTAAAAAAATGTTTGAAACCTACTTGGTGCATTAAATAATTTTCATGTGTCATGTGGTTCAGATTTGAATCTTAAATCCTGTTCATGGTAATTGGATAGTCTAACCGCAAAACTGTGACAATTTTTGGTTATACAGATCAAGTTCTTCTATAAATATATATATATATGTAAATTTTAGATTATTTTTTACTATTACCTTGATTAATTTTTTTTTTTTTTTCAAAATAACGTAACATAAATCATTCTTCGTGATGAAAAACATGCAATTATTTTTTATAAGAAAATATTTCGCTGTTGACAATCGCTACAATTATTAATATTTGATACATGTATAGATTTTATTAAATGCCAACACATGCGATTTTTTGTTTTTATAATTAATTGTGTGTTAGTAATCTCCATTCTTCTTTCGTATTTAAACAATTCATCGTCTTTTAGAAATATATTTTAGTTTAATGTTTAAGAACATATACTTAATTTCTCATAATAAGTGGAACCAGTTGTAATTGCTAGCTGAAATTCTCTTTCAATGTGCTGTGATGTTCCATGGCTTCTCTTTTATCAAAGTCAGAGATCTCTCAGCCACTACGCTCAGAGAAATCTTTTAGTCACTTAAATTTTCCTCTCCATGCCATAACCTATTTTCCTATATTGTTCTTTATCCTATTTCCACAACACCATTTTTGTCCATTCTATGACCTTTATATCTAGATACGCCTTATATTTTTCCAAACCCAGCATAAAAAACAATAATTCACTTTTTGTATAATCACTTTGTTTATATTTATTCTTCTACAACTTCATTATTTTTATCCTTTTTGCTTGTAAGCATTTACATTCAACTAGCAGATGCCTACTATTTCCCTTGCTGCTAGCTATCCTGTTCGAGCCTTAAACAGTAAACAATGTTCCTTGCTAATATCATAAATTAACACTCACCCAATATTCTGTTTACTTCTATATATGTTTAAAGTTTTTTTTATTCTCCATATTAATTCTCCATCTCTACAACTCCTATTTTTTATTACTGCACCTATTTTTCTATCCCATTCTTTGCCGTAGAACACTCAACAATCCTCCCAATATAATCATCCCACCTTTGGTACAAGTATACTGACATAAAGTGTTTATCCAAATCTTCTAAATACTGTAGTATCTTTGTAACCCATCTTGTTGCATGTCCTTTTCTCATAACCCAATTAAATACTATTTTTGCTATTCTCTTATTATTCATAAATTGCAATCTACTGAACATTTTCATTTTTCTTTTTGTATCTCTCATATAAAAACTTGACCATCTCATTTGTCCTTGAATACCTCTTTTGCCATTCAAACATCTGCATCGAATGCATGTTTTCCTACTTTTTTCTTCTCAGTGATCCAGATGTTTATTGTACTTTTTAAAAATAATCTGGCATCCCTTTACTTATACATAAAACATCATTACAATAAGTTAATCTTGTTACTGCCACTCTCTTTCATACATTTTTTGCTATTTCATATTTATTATACTTAAACACTGTTAATTTTTTTATCAGCCCCTTTCTTTTCTTTGCTTCATTTGTCATTTTTTCTCCCATTCATCCAAGCAATTTTGATTACTTAAGATGATTCTCAAATAGTTATACCTATTCACCACATTTAACTCTATATCCCTAATAAAAAATATTTCTCTTCTCTTTCTTCAGAATTTATGATCATTACATTTGATTTTTTGCACTAAATTTAATCCCCATCTCTTTACCTGCATTTGTGTAAGTCTTCAGTACAACTTCCATATCTTCACGACTTTCTGTGCACAAGAAAATATCATGAGTAAATAAAAGATCTGACAATGTATAACCCCCTTGCCATCTATTAATGGTATCTTTATTGATCTTTTTATTTTTTCTATTGCTCTCCATTTCTCTCAAAAATTACAAAAAGAAAATAGGTGACACAGGGCATCCCATCCCTGGCTTAGTTCCATACCATTTTTAACTCTGATTCTATATTTCCTAATTGATATGTATAGCAATTATTATCATACAATCTCATAATAAGAACCACTAAAGCTTTATTCATTCTCACATTTACTAAACTTATCCATAATCAATTTCGGTTTACTCTATCATATGCCTTCTCTAAAATCATATATAACTGCCTGTTCTAAAACCTCATTGCATTTCTTCCACTATATTATTTTTTTTCATCCATTTTGCCACCCTTCCAGACATGATATAGGCAAAAACTTTATACAATACTGATGATACCACTGCCGGTCTATAATTGTCTATCTTTCTATGATCCTTATTCTTTTCCTTAAACAATAGTCTCACTCATGTATTAGCCCAGCTATTTGGAAATTTTTTCTTCAGTGCCACATTAAAACATGGTAATAGATTAAATTTTGCCCTGATTCAAATTTGGTGAAGAAAAATCTAATGTAATGATGATAAATACTGGAGTAAGAGAAGAAAAAAAATTTATTAGGGGATTTTAAGTTAAAAGTGGTGGATAAGTTTAACTATTTTGGAATTATCTTAAATAATTAAAGGAATTGCTTGGATGAATGGGAGAAAAAATTGATAAATGAATCAAAGCAAAGAAAGGGACTGATAAAGAAATTAACAGTATTTTCATATAATAAATATGATGTAACAAGGATTGTATGGGAGTGGCAGTAGCAGGGTTAACTTATGGTAA
Source organism: Epiperipatus broadwayi (assembly GCA_028023455.1). NCBI lineage: Eukaryota > Metazoa > Onychophora > Udeonychophora > Euonychophora > Peripatidae > Epiperipatus > Epiperipatus broadwayi. Next base: position 6,247,169 of record JAQFVV010012445.1, on the reverse strand, counting down.
TAAGATGTTATGTGTTAGTAAAGGGGTGTTAGATTACTTTAAAAAAGTACAAAGAGAAATAGGAAGGCATGTGGATGTGTAAATGAGAAAGGATGCAATTCAAGGAGAAACACGATGGTCAAGTTTTTATATGAGAGATGCAAAAAGCAAGATAAAAATGTTTGGTAGATAGGTAATAAGAGAATAGCCAAAGTGATATTTAATTGGATTACAAGTAAAGGATAGGCAACAAGATCTGTGAGAATGGTAGTGTGGTGTGGAGAAGATTTGGACAGTCTTTATGTTAGTATGCTTGTACAAAAGATGGGGTGATTGTGTTAGGAGGATTAAGTGTTATAGTAACATAGAATGGGTAGAAGAATAGATGCATTAATAAAAAATAGGGAGTTGGAGAGGTGGAGAACTAGTATGGAGAATAAGAAAAGTCTAAATTTGTATAGAAGTAAACAGAATATTGAGTGTGAGTTAATTTATGATAATAGTAAGTAAAGTAATTTACTGCATAAGGCTCGAACAGTTTTGTTAGCAATAAGGGAATATACACATAAATGATGAAATGTGGATTATTTAGGCTGCAATTTATGTAAGGAAGGCATGGAAAATATTAGGCATTTGCTAATTGAATGTAAATGTCTACAATCAGAATGGGTACAAATAATGAAGTTGTGGGGGAATAAATATAAACTGATTAAACAGAAAGTGGGTTCTTGGATTTTATGATGGCTTGGAAAAAGATAAGGAAGATTTAGATATAAAGTCCATTGAGTGAACAAAGATGATCTTGTAGAAATGGAATAGAGGAGGATAGAAAAGTATATGGGAAAAAGTTAGGATGTGGAATCAAAAGGAAAGTAAGTGGATTAATAAGTTTTTCTGAGCATATTGGCTTAGACATTCCTGATTTTGATAAAGGAATAGCCATATCACATTACCAATATACATTAGACTAACTTCTTTCCCATTTCTAGGTTGCTGATCTTAATTTATTTTATTAATCACCATATGGGCCACAATGAACAATTAGTTTATGTACATAAACACCCAATAAATTTATGATTATTTGTTATTTCCACTAAATATTGAAAATACAGTAATGGATACCACTATGTAATTAATCATTTTAATAGTGAATACAATAAAATAAATTACAAATAAGAATATATGAATTAATTTCAAATAAAGTTTATTAATTCAACACTGTATAAGATGAAGTAAAGTAATTCAATCTATTTTTCATATTCCTACAATATTGACCCCCTTTCCTTCTCTTAAGATCCATACTATCAATCAATATCAAAAGCTAAAACTAATATCTAAAGAAATAATATACATAAACAGCAAAAAAACAACATTTCTGAGAATGTATATGTGAAATGTACAATTAACCTTGGATCAGTATTATTAAAGGAAATGGGAAAGACTGATCAAGTGAAAACAATTATAGGTAAAACAAGTGAACAAATTTATTAACTTAGATGTAGGAGATTAAGATCATTCTAATTTGTTAACTATACTTCCCTATTTTGACGAGAAGATAACCTGGGCACACATAACATGATATTATGCAATAATACTAAATCTCTCAAACTTCAGTTTATTTTAAGGAAACTTGATAATGACTACAGAATGTAGTTGAAACGTTGTATGGAAGAGAAATAAAATTATAGTTTGGAATAAAACAAGTTTTAAAAAGAAAAAGGAGGAATGCTGATTTTATATATTCATATAAGATAACTAATACTTTATTTAGCCTTCAGGGACAGATCTAATCTAACCATCCATATGCACAATCAAAATGGTAAAGACAAAGTAAATCAAAGAATTATGTAATGCATATATGTTGAAATAATTTTATATGATACACTCCCTTTTTTTATTATGGAGATGATGTCAAAAAATTTAAAAAACATGGTTAAAGTGTTGAAACGGGGAAAAAGCAAAAATGAATTAGTTATTAAATATTTTTTTTATACATAAGAACTGGAAATTATTGTTTTTTATTATTCACCTAAAGTGACGGAAAGATTCATTATATTAAGGTTTATATAGAGAAAATAAAGTACTAATCTAAAGTAAATAATTTATTGTTTCCAACCCTAGAGTAATTGTCTAATCTACTTTCTTTCTCAATTCATTCTAAAACTACTATTAGTGAATGGAATTCTGTAAACAGATAGCTAAAGAAGAAATAAGGATATGAACACCTTATATAATTACTTTCAGCCTTTCATTTAATGATATTGAAAAGAGAAAAAATATTGAAGAGAAGAAAAGTTCTCCAGATATTGGTAAGACATTTTTTAAAGCCAGAAGTGCTCATGCTTTATATTGTTTTGTTATTTATGAATATTCAAGATAAGTGCAGGAAAAGAATATTTATGAAATTTTGAAGAAAGATTAACTCTTTCTTTACTACATTATTGTACAATTTTCCTATTGACCTAGTGAATTAAAGTTTTAAACTTTTGATAGGTCAATTACAGAATCAGCAATAAAATCATATTCATCTTTTAATATTATATTTGTTTTAATTCATTTGTAAAAAGTATATTAATAATTTGTCAGACTATGAAAGTAAATGAAAATTTTTTCAAAAATAAATTTCTATTTATAAGTATAAAAATATTCAATGGTGAAAGACCTAAAAAGAAAGTTCATAACAAATTAGAAAATGCTAAGGATATCATTGATTTTTTTTCCTCAATTTATGTTCAGGTAAAAGTAAAGAATTTTTTAGTAAAATTTTACTATTTTTATAAAATAATTATATTTTCAGCATATTTTATCAAAATAATTTATTATATGTAACAAAATACCAACAAAATACTCTAAAACATTCATTTTGTTTGAAATTCAAATAAAGAGCTTGGGGTGATGAAAACAGTTGACAAGTGTCAAAATTGTTGTTAGTGCTTGTTTCTTTTTCAATTTACTTTTATGTAAAAGTAAAGAATTTTTACTAAAATCTTAACTATTTTTCTGAAATAATTATATTTTCAGCATATTTTATCAAAGTCATTTATAATATGTAAAAAAATTTTTAAAAAGCACTCTAAAACAATCATTTCCATTTTCAAAATTAAAACAAAGAAGTGGGAGTGATGAAAATTATTGACAAGCACTCTTCTTTTGTTGAAATGAGAACCAGCCAATTAGCATTTAGGAAAGTTAAACAATTCAAAACAAAAAAACACACAAAAAACACTCTCCATATAGTAGTGCCATCTTGTATGAGATAGTGATCATGTGACATTTAGGAAAGCCTGCATTCTCCCATCTTGTAGCTTCAAATTACAATATTATTGATTTTTTACTTGTAAAGTAATTTGAGAGAGGACAGTGCCTAAATATGCTATGATAGCTTAAAAATTACTGGCTTTTGATTATGTTAAAGCCATCAATGAGTTTACTCATGTCTTTTTTTAAAAGTGTTAAAGAATGAAACAATTTTCAACTACTTTAGAAAGTATATTATTTTCTTAGGCATAGAAAAATGATAGAAATATCATATTGGAACTTGAATTGTTTTGTATATAAATTGTATAATGTTTTACATTAATAAAATATTTAAAATTATTTCTGGAATAACTATCTAGAAATAAATAATGATATTTTTTTGTATATGAAAAGTTATAATATCAAATTGAAAAGAAATAAAGCATTCAAACTTTTATTGCAATCTTTGAAACAAAACATATTCAAGAAATGAAATTCCTGGAGAAGATCCTAATGACCTTTTATTTATTATTTGATATTTTATATTATTTTTCTCATTAATAAAATTCTTTCTTTCTTTCCAAATTTATTAATTACTATTTCATACATTCACTACAATAATAATGGAATAAAAATATTTTATTTCTTGAAAAACACACAAATTGTTTACAGATTTTATATAACATTTGCTAATAAAATAAAGCAATAAATTCTAAACACATGACCCATAGAATACTCTTGTATCCCCTATATCTCTGAGAACACGCACTCCTATGTGTTAAGACGAGTGTTCAGTTGCCAAGTAAGTGAATGTTTGTAAGAAGTATGAATTCTAGATAAATAATTCTTAGCCTCATATTATTCTATTACTTTACTGCTGCTAAGACCAAAGTTACTATTACTATATATATATATTGAACCATATTCGAATATGTGCATTCGAAACACCGGCCTCTTAGGCAGAGAAGAACATACTCGGAGAGTATGTATGCCCAAACGATAGCTATAAAGTATATAACTAGCGTTACATTTCCAGGACATAGCTTCTTCTCGGCTGTTGAGTTCAACACCAAGTTCAAAGCACTTTTTTTTGTTTGTGTATAAACACGGGCGCCAGCTGCTTATTCTAAAAGAATACTAAAAGAATAGACAACGCACTTTGAACAGTGGCCACTAACTCAACGCCTAAATCCACGACTAGCTCAGTTGTTTGTAATCACTAATAGATTATACTTAATTAGTGGTTAAAAGACTTGATAAAAGGGAATTGATAAAAAGAATTGACCGACAAATAAAGTTTAATTTGAAAGATAATTTATTAACTAACATTTATTTACTAAATTTAAACATTTTATACTTCTAATAAAACACACGCATATTTTAAATTAACATTCTAAATAGTTTAAATATTCTTGAATATTTTCATAACAGAACACTGGGAATTTATCTACTTTGACTAATAATATTGATATAAGGATCACGCACATATTAACTCATGCACACACATAATAATGATAATAAAGGACTACATAGCATTTGAAATTTAATCACACACATCAATAGTTCATTTATGTATGATATAGAGTTCATATAATTAGACTCTTGAAAGATTCGTACGAATTAATGCAATGCAATGGCTATTACAGTATAAACGAAATAAGCAAATGTTTTTACCTAGGCTTTTGAATGTAGACGTAGAATTTTGTTCTTTGGAGGCTGCTTTCGGTGAAAATGTTTCCATTATGAATGCTTACCAGCCGGCTGGGACGTTTCCTTGCTGAGTTTCCTGATTTTCACGATTATTACTATCGGAGACAATTAGATATTGACGGAGATTTTCTAAGTTGTTACGTTGACATTATTTCACGGGCAGATCTTGCTGTTTTCATCGGACTTTTTAGGCTGTGGAGAGGCGTGAATTCCCAAAATCTTCTCAACACTGCATTTTGTTTGTTAACTGACTCAATTAATTTCTGAACTGCACTACTCAATTACTTTTGTGAACTGATCTCACTCAATTAATTTGTGGAATGAACTGTCCGATAAAAAAAGGTCTATTTATACCTGCGCCTTGTTGTCTTTCTAATATCTCCGGCAAAGATCTGTTGTCAAATTCCAGTGATAATCATTTGATAAACGTGTTTTGGAAGATTGCTTAATTAGTAATAGCCATGCAATAAAACATGTTGTTTTATTTTATTAATAGCCATTGCCGTGTTTTTAATGATAATCTTCTTTTATTTCGCATACATTTTATTTATTTACAAATCGCACATATATACGCACATATATTTTTAATACAATTTACTATTTAGTTTTAACATTATTTTTTCTTTAATTAAACTTGAATGAAAAGAGATTTGTATGTTTTAACTTTTTAAATTATATTTTTACGAATACTAATAAAAACTCTTTACTTCCTTTTATAACCCTTAGTTTAATTTCTCTAACGAAACACCCCTCTCCCCTTCTGATTAATTAATTGTAGCTTTTTTATTTCAAAACTAACGCTAGAAAACTATTTGATTCTTATCCTTTTCTAAAACAAACTGCAATAAACTCTTCAACGTTTAATTTTATGTTTTTCTTTTATGAACGATTATTTTAATAATATAATTTTAGATAAAATTATATGTGCCTATATCAATATACGTACAATATATATATATTGTACCCTTACTTCTTGATGTATAACATAGTTTGAAATACAACTAGCTCAATTAAATTATAATGCCTAATTAAAGTTTGCATATCTATTTTTAATTTACTTTTATACTATTATATTCTAATTAAATTTATTATCAATTATCAAAATCAATATAGTTCTATAATATGTACTAATTAAATAAGTATTTATCAAAATCATGAGACTGTGAAGTAAAGTTACAAAGCAATAAGTAGATTTACATTGAATCAATATCTCCCAAGACATTGTCTCAATGGCATAAGAACACTATTACCTCCTTATTAACTTACTACTACATCTGCAGCATTCTTATGGCTTTTAAATAAAATAAATGATCTTTAATAATAATAAAGAAAATAAATCTCAGCTTTTAATTTAAATATAATTAAATAATCTCAGGCTCTTCTAATTATCTTAAAGTAATGATAACCCATGTAAATAAGTATGATAAGGGATTTTATATCAAACCTAAATACACCTAACTTATTCTAATAATAATATACAATACTAGTCTTAGAGTATAACTTAATTTTATCTATTTTTGTTATATCATCAATTATTAAATAAATAATCATATGTATATCCTTTATTTTCATTAAGAGCATTTAACCCTTAAACCGCTAATTAAATCATTGGTTGTATGAGATAAAAATCAAATCTTTTAATTGGCCAACTCACAAACTGAAGACAAAGCCTATTGTTAAAACATATTCGTCTATAATATTAAATTCAACTCAGATACGTTTATAAAAAGTATATAATTAATTTTTCAGGTCATGAAGAAAACGAAAGTTCTTTCAAAAATAAATTGCTATTTATTTATTCTAAGATATTCTATATCGGCAACATAAAAGTTATAATGTAAACAAAAAGATCGACTTTTACGTTATAGAAAAGTAAATATTTCTTTTTACTACATCTTCAATATATTTACTTAAATCTTCAATATTTTTCGAAAATAATTTTGTTTTTTTATTATTCTCTCTGAAAATTATGTTTAATTTCCATAAATATTATTTAATAATAATTTAAATCGTATTCGAAATGAAAATCTCAGCGTTTTTCTTTATTTTCTTTGATCAGGCAGTTTCTTTGTTCTTTCCAGCCAATCAGAATGTCTTTTTCGGCTGAGAGCATGCTAAGAACCAATCACAAATAATGTTCCTTCTTTGTTTAGGTTTAAAATGCGTTTTTTTTTATTTTTTACTTCTAAAATAAATCGGAAGATGTCACCATCGTACAGAACTTTTAAAAACGAATTAAATACGTATTTAACGAATTTTATCGTATAAAAATGAACTGAGTTAGAGTGATTTTAGATGTCGATCGAGGAGTCTCGTCGAGCGCGGGAAAAGGGTTAATTATTAAATACATCAAAATCTTATAATTTAATAATCTGTGGCAATGAATAATATTGTACTCTTATCATGTGCATTATAATTACTTTTGACCATAATAATATTATATGTTAATGTCAATCAATTCTTATAAAATGACATCAAGAAAATATTGTGTTTATTTCTAAATAATAATAATAAATTCATATTGTGCAAATATTATGTTTGTTCAAATTATCTGTTGTCAAATGCTGTGGTGTAAAATAATGAACTCGACACACTTTTAAAACAAATTCAACAAATTTATTTACATTAACTTCAACTAAGAATTTATTTACAATATTTACAGTTTAAAATTATGAAAAACAAAGGAAAATAAAATAAGAAAATAATAATACAATATGTTTACACTGTTATAAATTCATACCCCTAATAAGTAATTATACATTCTTTAAAATGCTGTACTAATAACATTGAAGTATGCTTTTAACACTTTAGACTTTAAATAAATATCAGTGAACTTCAATTATTACATAGAAAATTTATGTAAACAATATTTATATAGCATATGTAAACAATTAAACTTTACTCATTAAATTGCTACATCATTTAAGTATTACTGTCATTCATTTCATCATGTACTAACATGTGTTCACTTTAATATCAGCATTACTCTAATAGCATAATATAGAAACTAATGTATCCTTGTAATGTAATAACAAATAGTTGATTATAATTTATATTTCATTTAATGCAATTCATGCTACATGTTTTACTAAATATGCATTACATATATGTACTGTTAAATAATAATATTTAAATTATTCATTAATTTCAAATTCATAAAGTATTATATTAGATAAATTCTATGATTCTTTTCTATGTAAAATTATTACTTTACTTTATGTGTTATTCTACTCCTTTTTAATAACTTTCTTTCTACAAAATATCCTCTAAAACTTATTTAAACTTTCCGGAAAAACAATCATCAACTTTAAATAAATACTAATTATCCAAAACTATTTATACTTCATCATCTATATTCGGTAAATCTTCAATTCAAATATAAACTTCTACATAAAACTTAACTTAATTTATCCAATAAAATAAAAAAATAAAATATAGACTTTGAGATCTCTTCCTAACTTGAAATAAAAATAATTACTTGTATGAATAATAAATATAATTCTAATACTCCAACATAATAATAATAAAAATAAAAATAAAATTTATTTACGAAAGAATCATATAATTATTTCTAAGCTTCTTATGTAATGTTGTATCATATTTATATCATAAATTCAAATTATGCATATTTAAATAAAACTGTTACTGCCAATATAATGTGTGTGTATTTTTAAAATATTTATACATTCATCCAACAATAACATATCATTTGGTTGATCTAAAGAAAAAACATATCAAATATATTAAAATTATTATAATTATACAATTTTTACCATAAATAAAGATTTAATGTACAGTCCATCTTCCAATATTCTTCGGAACTACAGCTTCATAAAATAAATCACATTTACACTCACAATCATTCTTTAACATATTACGTTTTATATTAATTATAAGATAAACTTATGCAATTAATTATTATATTATTTTAGTTATTATTTTAAGAAATGTACCTATCTTATTTTTAATAAATTAATAATATTTAATTTTTATGTTAGATAAATAAAACAGAATTCATATTACGTAACTCCAGCGATGTCTTCTTCTTCATCATAATAGTTCTTTAATCCTAGGTACACATTCACTAAAACACCATTTCCGTTTTCCGGTCCATCACGTGTTTTTTTAAAAGTTTATAAAATGATAACGTTCTTTTAAAATAAAATAAAAGTTCCCCACAAGAAAAATAAAATAAAATTAAAATAGTTTATAGGCTCTTAATTTAGTTCTTTCCAGAATATTATTCAAAAGTTATTGTTTCAAATTAGTCTATAGTTAATAAAATCGTATACTTAATTATTTTAAAATTGACTTGGACATCCACGTATTACTTGCGCATTTCTTAACAAAATATCCAGGTAAGAATAAGCTTCTTCATCTAAAACGACCAGCGTTTAAATTATTTCAATATAATAATTTCTATTATATTAAGACTTTTAATTAATTATATTTTCAATTTATTTGCCTTTTTAAAACTGTCAACATTCAATCTTTTAAACATAAAGACTTAACAAGGCAAGTATTTATAAAACTACTTTTATTTCTAATATCTTTACTTAAGATATATATTTAAGTTTATAGCTTGCAAAAATACTTTCTTCATAAAGAAGTATTTTATTCTTTAAAATATCTATTTTCTAATAGTCAATAGTAATTAGCTTTTAAAATTATATACTGCCCAAAATACTACTTTTCTCCATCTTGTAACTTTCCAAACTAACCCACGTTTGTCATATTTCTAGTATAAAGTTTCCGATATATTTTCACTATATATGATGTTCCCATGACCATTTGCTTGCAAATTGAGCTTCAATATAGAGATGACTGATAGGGAAAATTAAATTAACCCTGCATGTCTATCATTTAAAAATTTATAAATTATTTATAAGACACTCTTATAATTTTGAAAAATGATTTTAAAAGCGTCTATAAAATTTACGTAGCTATTTTTAAATAACACAATTAACTTGAAAATTCAATCACGAAGTCCCCTCCTAACAATTGAACTAAGCTTTTATACCGGAAGAAACTTCCCATTTGATTGGTACATTTAAACAATCAACTTGCTGGATTATTTACATATTTACCAACAACCAAAATTTTAAAATAAATAATGACTTATTTAATATTTAATATTTATTACATTATTAAATTTTTTTAAAATAATTCTTATCGTTTATTTAAATCCACTAAATATTTTTAAAATATTCTTATTTACTTGATTTTAATTTAAACTTTTATAAGATCATTTTTAAATAAACTAAGTCTTATTTATACGTTATATTTTTAAAACAATATTTTTAAAAATCAGATTTAATATTCTACATTGATTTATCTTTATTTTATCTCGTGATAGCTCACGTATTATTTATAAATTTTATAACATGATTTTTAAAATAGTTATGCAACTTTATTAGATAACTTCCAAGCATGTGTGTGCATATTTAACTAACATCTGTTTCTACAACACAAGAAACGCTTGTCATAATCCAAAAATAACTAACAATTGCATTTTTTAAAATAAATATTTTTAAAAATAAATAAGATAATATAAAAGATTTTAAATTAATAATTCAATATTATTAAAATCAAATATTAATCTTCTATTTATGTACTTATAATAATTAAAATATTTATATTCTTTTATAACATTATTTTATCAACAATAAATATATGCATTTAATTTTAACTTGTCTTTTTTAACATTTAAATTCAAACTTTTATTTATTATATTTATTAATGCAGTATTAACTATGGCCATTTTCCCAACCATATACTACTATCATCTTTACTTAAAATGTCTCTCTCAATTTCAGCACAATTTCACATATCAAATACTCATAGATTGCTTTAATTAAACCTTTTGAAATATTACCATAAGCAAAATTAACATCACATATTCAAATATATCTTAAATTTAAAATTTTTAATAGATTAGCACAAAAATTAGATGGTGACCCATATAAAAGGGCACAATATATATTGTTAAAAGGAAGTTGCCTTGACAACAGTTTGAATTTGTTGATTGTTATTGATATTTGGATTACCTAAGGGTTGTCTGTTTTTTATGATATATATATACAGCAATAAAAATTACAGAATTAAATTATAAACATTAAGGAACACATTTAAACATGTTTATTGTTGTTTACATCAAAAACAATAAAGTAAAAAAAATCCATTTATATTTTTTTATAGAAATTACCTAGATGTTTGTTAGTTCCTGTTAGATTTGAAAGACATGTTCATTATAAATTCAACTTCAATTTCATTGTGTGTATGATGTGTTATTTAACATGAAAAGCCATTTATTTTATCTGGAAATTAATTTCTGATTTTTATTTCTATGCATTCTTCAATGAGTATTTATATTTTATTTTAGGCATACAGGAGATGATTAAGATTATGCAAGAGTATGGAGAAGTGGTTTGTTGTATGGGTAGCTCAGCCAAGTTTTTCAACGCTGGAATTTTTTTACAGGCTGATGCAAGGTAAGATTTTATATAGACTTTGTATTTATCAAATATAAATAATACATTATTAATTCTAGCAATTATGCTAGACCACCAATATTTTCTGCATGAATTTCCAAAGTTGAAAATAAAATAAAAAATATGTCTGCTTACATGAATGAAATTATTATTTATTTATTATTTTAATGCTTAATACTCATTTTGTCATATTATGAAAATAACATACAACAAATTCATAAGTAGTTATAATTAATGTTGTATTACATCTGTAAAATGGTTAATATTCACCCCACTAATCTAGGACTTGATTTTTTTTCAAAAATTGAGAATTTTAAAATAAGCTTGAGATTTTTTTTCTGGTAGATGGATCACCATTCTGCTTAATTTTTTTTATTTTTGAACAGTAATTAGTTATCTGGATATTTTTAACTGGGAGGTAAAAATGACAAATTAATTTTTTTTGTGAAATCAGAATTGAAATATAGACCATAAAACAAAAATATGATTTTATTATGATCTTGTTTTTACCATTTATGTGGAAAGTGTCATATTTTTATAATCATGAAGTCAAGGTGTATTTGTACTTTTTTTACATGCTGGTTTATATATATATATATAATTAAGGGCGTGCTAATAGCTCTAAACAAGCTTTTTTTTAATTTATGATAAATGCTACTACAAGAGAAGACATTCAAATCATTGAATGTGCTTCTCTTGTAGTAGCATTTATCATAAATATAAAAAAAAAGCTTGTTTAGAGCTATTAGCATGCCCTTAATTTTACATATTTGTAAGTGCAAGCTATATATAAGTCATGTGACATCTGACTTGTTATTATTATATATATATAGTTATATAAAAAAGAACTTATTCTTGATTAGAAAATAAAATTTTGACCCAATAGAGGGTTATTTATATATATATAAATAATAAATACAGATCTTTTTAGTTTAACACTTTATCAATTTTTAGCAAAGTAAATAATACTTTTGTTTTACTTTTTAGATTTGTGTATGATCAATCATCTTATTTTTTATGGTTCATTTATTAGTGTTTATTTTGATCTATTCTTAAATAAAGCATCAGGCAACACAAAATCTTTTTGGCTGATTAATTCTAATTTTTAATTGTCATATTAGTAGAAATAATATACTTTTAATCTTTTATTAGCTTTATTATTTAATCTATTAGTTATTAGGCACTGTTGTTATATGTTTCATCTTTAAGGAATAATCGTTAATTAATGTTGTATCAGTAGAAATGTTTCTTATATATTTGAGAAAGTGTTTTTAAAGAGAATTTTCATATGCTTTAAATATTATCCATTGATATAACATTATTCTATATAGCAGTAACTTTTTTATCTCATGGCACGTTTGACTCTACAATTAAACTTTTGTGGCACACCTAATTAATTATGATCAAAAAAGAGTAAACTTTTTAACATATATATTAACACAAAGAAAACAAGATATTATAATTTCTAATGAAAAGTTAATTAAAATTCTTAAAAAAAACTTATATTTATTTATTTTTCACTTTAATTTAACATTTAATGATGTCATCTGAGTTTCACATTTTTTTTTAGAATTTTTTTCTGAAGTCCAATTTTGGAGATGCATACTCCTAAATCTCTTTCTATGATTCTAACTGTGATCAGTCTTTATTTTTAATATTGTTCATTACAGAAAAGGTTGCTTCCATAATGTTTCTAACTCTTCGGCTATGGATATGAGGTTAAAAGACTTTGAAAGTACTAAGCCTGACATTTAATTTTGATATTTCTAATTTCACTAACAAGCGTTAGAAGGGTGGTATAATTATTATTGTATTTTTTTAATATTTGGAAATTCATTTATAGGGAACCATAATGATGTAATATCAGCTGTTTAACATTTTAATTACAATTCTCCATTTTTTATTTTTGTTAATTCTTCCCTTTTTAAATACTTTTATTGAAGTTAAAAAATCAGTTTGTTTGTTTAGTTAAGGTATCTTGTTCTAGTTAGAATCAAATTTTAAAATTGAGATTTAATGTATTTAAATTCAATAGAAATATTTGAAATTTGGTATATAACTAAGTAATACTAGGGTAATCAATATAAGTGATTTGTCATTTCAATAGGTCACCTATTTTTTTAGATATGGAACAGAGAGTGGGAAAATATGAACAATATTCAATAATTTTATTCATCCCAGTTAAAAATTCTTCTTAGAAATTTCATTTGTTTTAAATAATATGGACAAGAGAGCAGTAGAAAGATTTTTTTCACTTTAATAACATTTTTAAAATGATATTTAACAGATTTAAGTTAAATATTACTTCTTGAATTTGTTTTATATATTTTTAAAATGTCCATGAATGTGATAGGATATAATAATTTTTTAAATAGGTGAATTAGTGTCTGTAGTTTTTTTTTTAATTTTTTTTTTAAAGATAAAATATTAACAATTTTTAACAGAAAAGTGACTTACTAATTTATTATATATATATATAATTTTGTACACATACTAAATATTATATATATATTGTAAGAAACCAGATTGGTGTATGTCACAGTATTTAAAAAAATGAAATTTGTTGGTCTTGTTTAATTTTTTTCACTTGATCTATGGGTAATGGAGATGTTGAAGTATTAGTATTAACCAGGTAATTATGACATCTATACTATTCAAACAACAATCTTATTTATTATTAACATTTAGCATCAGTTTATAAATCTATTGTGATCAATTTCAGATAAAAGTATAGTCAGGTGAATAAATAAATAGATTTTGGAAATAATTAAGTGAATCATAAAAAATCACTTGAAGGGAGGCAATATTATTATTAAATATTACACATTTCAATTTCTGTTATTACAATAACCATAGCAACATCTATTATAAAACTAAATGTTTTATGTTTCTTATATGTTGTTCATAAATTAGTTATATAAAAAATATTTAAAAAAACATTTCAAAATATTTATATTCATTAAAATGTATCAGAATTATAATATGTATTCTTTATTTTGGTTTAAAATGGAAAATAATATTGAACTTGTAGGATTTCATTTTTACTGTATCCAATTATTTTAAAATCTTCTTTTCACTTATTAATTGGAGGCAAATTTTCTTGAACAATTTTTTACACCAATGAGCCAAATTTGAGCAATATTCAACAGTTGTTGTGACAGCAATATCATCATCAACAGTATCTTATAAATAGAACAAAGATGCTGTAATTTGAGTGCTTGTAGTTTTGTTTTTGCCTACAATGGAAGTTTTAAATTTGTCTTTAAAAATTTATTAAATTTTATTGTTTAAGTGATTTATTTATAAAACCATGGAAGAATAACATTTTTAACTGTCTGCCCATTCAATGGGGCAGCTTGCTGATGAAATTCTAGGGGAAACAGCAAGAATGTGAAAGAAAGAATATCCCATCAAAATGCATTGTAATGGCAGTCAACTATATAAAGATATTCCATGGTTAAAAATTCAGAATTGCATTTATTTGTGATGGATATAAACCCTATTATATGTCTATCGATGTCATATTTCAGATGAAGGAATTTTACAAGATCGATTAACTCAACTTATGTGTGACATTTGGCAGTTTAAATTTCACTTTCTTAATCTGGAAAGAAAATGTTAGTGCTTATTATTCTTTGTCATTAACGGAATTTTCTTTGTACATTATTATTAATAAAAAAATAAAAATAAAGCCAGTAATATGTGATTTTGTATCAGATCAATACCTATCATTTTAAATGTCTAGATACATTTATATGTTTAAAAGAAAACAAAGAAATTTAAATGCAACAATAATTGGATTCAAATCCGCTTTAGTTATTATTCATGTTTATCTTCTCTACTTAAAGGAAAATCATTTCTATGCCCTAGGATCGGATAGGAACCATGAGCTACAAAGAATCTATGGGTAGTGAGTGAAAATGGACAGACTTGTACTAGGTGGTATGATTTATATATATATGTCAACAGATGGCGTTCTACCAAAAACACCGTCAAGCGTATTTTGTTTACATAAACGTCAGAGAATGCATTCACTATCTCTAACTTTAATTCCACTTTCAGATCATGATTTCAAGCTATTTGCTATCGTCAGTGAAAGACAGGAATAAGAACTAGATCTAAACACAAACTCTGAGCGTTTATGAAAGTGGAATTAAAGTTAGAGATAGTGAATGCATTCTCTGACGTTTATGTAAACAAAATACGCTTGACGGTGTTTTTGGTAGAATGCCATCTGTTGACATAAATACAAGCATTAACAAGTTTTTAACTTGATTTTGTTTTTCATATATATATATATAGTTAAAAGAAAAGGAGAGTTTACCTTTATTTCAAAAATATAGGTAAATAATATATATATAAGCTTGATAGAATTTACGCAATAAAAATGTCGAAGAGTTTTATTTTATTCCTATTATTTAAACTCTTCTCTGATGATATAAGTTAATACAGCCTGATGTTTTCAAATAGTTAATTTTTTTTGTATGTTCAAGATTTAACTCTTGTTTAATTGTTTTAAGATTGCATTTATGAATAAATCAATTTTTTATTTGATAACATTTTTTTTTATCATTGTATATGATATTTGAAATCTCTTCTTCCAGTTCCTATAGTATTATTGTCATGCAACATATTTTTTTGAGCTCCATACACATAGATTTTATGATTATTTTTATTGATTTTAGTCTATTGCAATTGCTTGTTATGTTATGTTTTTATTATCACTGTTATAAATTTTGGTTCTACAACTTCAGATGATCTACAGCACCTGATGGTGCTGTTTCCATGCAAAAGCACAGAAATATGCCATTTACAAGGCTGCTTATACATCTTACTGCTTATAAACTGTTCACACACTTGATGTTCATGAAGTCCACACTTCCCCAACATCGCTAGCATGTGAACACTACCATCGACATGTTAAGATAGTCTGTATAGATGTTAGTATTGAATAATCAACAGTATCATATGAGGGTGTCTGTAGTTGTAATGATGAAAAGTGTAGCAATATGCAGTCCAAACTTTTTAGTGGTAAACATTGTGTAATTTGGATGAAGTACTGCAAATTGCAACTATTTTGCAAACATTGCTACTTTCCTTGTTAGCTGGCCCAATTTAATAAATGTGGAGTATAAATCACAATTCGGCAACTTTATGCAAAAGTCGCGCACTTTGCATGAAATTTGCAAGATCGAAAAAGTAAAATGGCAGAAGGAGATTCGCCATTCAAGTTGTTGGATTTATCTACTACAGAAGCGAATGTGGTGGCCTTTCTTCAGCCAAAAAAAAAGTATTTTATCAACAGAGAAGAACTGTGTTTGTGGTGAAGTAATGACATTAAGGTGGTTTAAAAGACATGAAATGGAATGCAAATCGTGTCAATGCCGTCGAAGGTCTAATCTATTTAATGGGACCTGTTTTGAGTGAAATGTTCTTGTTTGTGTTATGAAATCAAAGCAAAATGTATTTTTCTCAAAATAAAAATTTGAATCCAAAATAATAAAAAATTATCCAGTGAAAGCATTATTTAACCAATAAAACTGAAATGTTTTAACAACAAAAAAAAGAATGTAAATCCCCCCCCCCCCAAAAAAAAAAATTTTTTTTAAAGAAAAAAGAACGAAGTCATATCTATTTGTTTACGAATAATAATAAAAAAGGAAATGTTTTACAAAAATAAAAGAACAAAGTTGTATCTATTTGTTTTTGCAATAAATAATAAAAAAATGTAAAAATTATAAATTAGCTCAGTAATGTTATATTTATTTGTTTTTGACTAGAAACAGCACCATCGAGAAAAAGAGAGTATTGGTAAAACAATACTTTAAGGCAAAATTATTTAAATATTAATTTAGTAATATTTTAATATAAAATATATTTAATGAGTAAATTGTTTTTATAATGATGAATCAAGAAATGTGATTCATGGAAATAAAAATACCTATGCTATCTGAATCTGAAATGAAAATATTAAGATATGCGAGGAATGAATGGTAAAAGTAATAAAATAGTTATGATATGAATATTGTATAATACAAAGTATAGTATTGACATTTATCATATGACATGATTTGTTTTGTAATATAATTGTTAATATTATAGAAGAATACTTGAGGGCAAGATGAGATTATAGTATTAATCGTGAGCTAAATTATGGTTGTTGATGCTAAAAATATACAACATAGCAAGATAAATTATAATTCTCAGGATAGGACGAAATACCTCCCTGAAGAACTGATTAAAATATTATAATAGGATTGATCTATGTGATACACATATGTATTTTAGTATTAAGAGATGAGAATAACTTCCACAAGACATGGATGTTACTTTCCATAGGAGCTTAATAGATAATCATGTATATTGGGGTAGAATCATTAATATGAAAATGAGTAGTTGCCAAATTATAGGAGTTCATTAAGAAAGAAGATCTCCATTCCTATGTTTACAGAAAATAATTGATTAAAAATCAATTTCTTATCTACAGGGTTTTGGATATAGTAAAGAAAGGTATATAATGAGTATCTAGACTAGTTGTTATTTTTTCTACTAGGTAGTAGAAGATTGGTTCTAAAAGAGCTATAATAAAAGCAAAATAAATATTTTGGTAGTTAAGTAAAATCTGACTGATTTAATGCTAAAGATAAAATATGAGATCAAAAATAAGGTTGAAAAAGTGAATGAAAAGAAGTAAAGAGTGTACAGGATGAATGACCATTTATTAATAAGGGATCTTGATTCAATTAATTCTTTCAAAATCATATCAATATTATATTGAAAGTTATAATACCATAAACCAAAATTTTTATATGTAAATCTTTATGAATAGAGTTTATGCAGATTTACATGACGAAAGGTAATAAAGTAATAAGCCTGTGTGTTTCAGTTATTGTATCTTTATGTAACTTTTGCAAAAGAGAATGTATTATATCATTAGATGAAAAAAGATTAAAAAGTTGAATCCACAAGAAAAACTCATGGATGGTAAAATGAAGTATCAACACGAAAGAAAACATACCTGTTAAAAATAGTGAATTTGATTGATATTTGAGGAACAGTATAATTATCTAATATAAATATTTATTTGAAAAGAAGTATGTTTATTTCAATTAATTATTTTTCAATGTAAATAATTGTATATATATTTTAATGCATTCATATGCATTTTAGTGTTTAATTATCTAATTTAATATTTGATAAGTTATCTATTGTTGTTATTATTAAAGTAAACAGTTATTTTAATATAAATCGCAGCAGCCTTGCAAGCAAGTAGTTGGATGCAGACGGTTGTGGGATTCCCTCCCGGTCGTTGCTATGACTTATGAATATATATATATATATAAATCTTAGGCTGGTAGCTTTATTTCTACTCAGAATTATTTTTATCACAAAGTCATATCAAAATATAGAAATCATATATAAATTGATTACAATAAAAATATAATTATTGGATAATTTATGCATAAGATGTTGTATAGAAGGAGAACTAGATAAATTAATGATTCATTATTTGACAATATAATTATTTGTGAAGTGCTATTTAATAATATTATTTAAATGGAGCATTTACTGAAAGTTATCATATATTAAAGAGTCACAATTATTATTATTCTTTAAAATAAGTAAAATTAATTTTTAGATTAAATTTTAAAATACTATATTACATCAAAAAGGGATGTTTTTGGTAAAGTATATTACAAGACTTTTATTTTTAAAAGATATAATTAAAAAGAGTAAAATTGCTAATCAAATTAAGGTAGTGAAGTAAATAAAAAGAGATATTATAGTTGTACTGTAAAGCTTTTGATTATAGTAAAATTATTATTATGTTTTATAATTAATATTTGTATAATGAAGATATTAGATATCTAAATGCAATTAAATTATTTAATGGGAGGTAAGGTCATCATCATCATCAACCATTATCAATCCACTGCAGGATGAAGGTCTCTCCAAGTTTAATCCATCTTCTCCGATCTTTAGCTTCTCTTCTCCATAACACCCCTGCACATTTTCTTATTTCATCCATTCATCTCACATGTGGTCTCTTTCTGGGTCTTTTACAATCTCTTGGAATCCAGTTTAAAATTTCAATTGTCCATCTATTATCATCTCTTCTAACAATATGTCCAGCCCAACTTCATTTCAATCTTTTAATTTTTTCAATAAGGTCAGTAACACCTGTTTGTTGTCTTACCCATACATTGTGTTTTCGATCTCTTCTTGTTACTCCCAACATACATCTCTCCATACTCCTTTGAGTGGTCTGAAGTCTCTGTATTGCTCTTCTATTAAGTGACCAAGTCTCAGATCCATAAGTAAGAACTGGTAAAACACATTTGTTAAAAACCATCCTTTTCAAACACGTAGGCATATTTTCTTTTAGTATCAAGTTATTTTTACCAAAAGCACTCCAACCATGTTTAATTCTATGATTAATTTCCTCCATTATGTTTCCATCTGTATTAATAATCTGACCAAGGTATTTGTAACTGTTAACTTCTTTTAATTCTTCATAATCAATCTTTATTTTCATATTTTGAGCAAATCGATTAAACATTACTTTAGTCTTTTTAACATTTATCTTTAGTCCTACTTTTCTATTTTCATCTGCTAACTCCTGCAACATTTCCTGCAGCTCTGAAGCATTGTTTGCAAAAACAACTACATCATCTGTGAAATCTAAATGACTTAAATACTCTCCATTTACTTTCACTCCTTTAGTTTCCCATTTTAATCCACAAAATACTTCTTGCAGGACTGCTGTAAAGAGTTTTGGAGATATGGAGTCACCTTGTCTTACACCTTTCTCAATGTTGATTTTTCCAGTATCATTATGTAATCTAATTGTTGCTGTTGCATTTTTATAAATATTCTTTAAAATATGACAATATCCTGGATCTATACCTTGATGATCCAATGCTTTAATCACTGAAGAAATGTGTATAGAATCGAATGCCTTTTCATAATCTACAAATCCAAAACATAATGACAACTCATATTCATTTGTCTTTTCTATGACTTTTCTCAATACCTGGATATGATCTATTGTACTAAAACCACTTTTAAATCCAGCTTGTTTTCTTGGTTGGTGGAAATCCAAAGTTCTCTGTAGACGAGTTGTAATTATCTTGGTAAAAATTTTATATAAAACTGATAAAAGGCTGATAGGTCTGTAATTTCTAATATCTTCTTTATCACCTTTTTTAAATATTAATATTATTACTGCATTCTTCCAATCTTCCGGTACATCTTTATCATTTAGACATTTGGTATATAACTTTGCTAAAATTGTTTCTATTTCTTCACCTGCTTCTTTTAATATATCAATTATAATTCCATCATTTCCTGGAGCCTTTCCTTTCTTCATACACTTAATTGCATGTCTCACTTCTTCATTTAAAATTCTGGGCAATTCGGAAGATGTAATAGATATAGGAGGTACTTGTTCTTTATTACTATATAATTCTTGATAAAAATCTTCTACCAATTTCATGATGTCATCTCTTTTTTTAGTAATAATTCCATCTTTTTTCTTATTGCAGATATAAATTTCCTACCAATACCAAAATGTTGTTTAACATTTTTGAGACTTTTATTTTCTTCTACAGCTTTCCTTGCTATTTCACAGTTATACTTTCTTATATCATTTTCAACTCTTTTCCGTACCATTTTACAAAATTCGAGATATTCAATTCTTTTTAATACATCATTTTTGTATATCTTCATATTCCTTCTTTTCTTCATAAATTCTCTAGTCTCAGTAGAAATTTTATTAGTCAATTGCTGCTTTTTTCTACCAGCTATGTTTGTTGCAGTTTTTAAAAGTGTATCAGATATTTTCATATTAATTTCATTCAAATCTGTATCATGTTCAAAATCTCCTAACACTTGAAACCTCTTTGTAAGGTAAGGTAGAAAATAGTAAATATTAATCTCTTGTATTACTATTAGGAGAACTCTATTAATTTTTAAGAAGAGAATTTAATTTATGTTTATAATGTTAGGTGTGATTATTTTTGAGAGATTGGATCTTATTAAAATCCCTTCTATTATCCAATTATCTTACTGTTAGTAATTATTATATTGTAAGATAATAATTATTATCCTTGAGATACCCATATGGTAGCAGTAATTATTATAAGGTATTTTAGTATGTATTTGATTTTATTTTTTTTATAGTTTATTAAATAAGTGAATGATAGAATAATCATTATTTTTAATGAAAGATTATGTTAGTCATTGTCTGTTGTGGGGTTTTTTCTAATGATTATACTAGGATAGTAGTTGAAACATTTTTACAATAGCAATGCCATTGGGGAACATATTCTTTATATGCCTCTCAATGTTAAAACTAACATTATGTGACCATCTCTTAAGTCTACCTTGTTTTTATGTATTATACATTTCTAGTTAATTATTGAGTCTGACACAGTGGTGTTTCTATATGTTATATACTTTGATGTTTTAGCTGAGCTAAGGATGGGATTAGAGTGGAAGGAAGAGAAGGTTACAATAAATATATATATATATATATATATATATATATATATATATATATATATATATATATATATATATATATATATATATATATATATATATATATATATATATATATATATATATAAATATACGAACTAACTAAAGGAAAAATAAAAACACAGAATTACTTCTCTATAAAACTGCTTTAATATTTCAACCAGCAGACTGGTTTTCATCAGAAAGCAAAACCAGTCTGCTGATTGAAATATTAAAGCAGTTTTATAGAAAAGTAATTCTGTGTTTTTATTATATATAATCTAACCACGTCTTGTGCATCCTCACTTCAGAATAGTATATGATATCAAATAAAACGAGTTCTAGCTCAGTTAATAATTAATAAATAAAATATTCAGCATTAAAATTAAAATGTTTCACTAGCTCAAATTTAAAATACGAATAATGTTCAGTTTATAAAAATAAATTAAATAAATATTTAATATTTTCATGAGACTTGAAGTGAAAATACAGGTGACAAGATAGATTACATTGAGCCAATATCCCACAGGATATTACCTCAATGGCATAAGAACACTATCCCCCCTTATTACTATTTCAAATAACAAACTCATAGTATTCTTACGACTTTAATAACCTCTACTCACTAAGATTAAGTTAATAATTACATCTTAATCTTCTATTTATAATAATCTAGCTCAATAAAAATCTCAGGTTCGTAAAGTTTATTCTAAGTTAATAAAAAAATATGGTAGTAAAATGTGAGAAGGGATTTTATGTCATAATCTACTACACTGAAACTAATAATAAATAACAATAATATTCTTCATTGTTTAACTACTACTGGATATCTTTTCTTTTCGTTATATTTTTATTACCATAATAAAATAATAAAATAATTTTATATAATCTTTTATCTTCATGTAATAATATAATCAATATGTGGTAGCATATGATAATCTGATAAACAAAGGATGTGTGGCAACTGATAGCCTTTAATTCAGTATACTATTGTGATAACTGATTTATGACCAATAAAACAATGTAAAATTATAATTATTTAATTAAAAGAATACCAATAAATATTTAAATTCTTAAATAATTCTCTATTTATCTTTTTGTGCACAATTATATATTTGTTTCAATTGTTATGAATATATCGTGATTTCATGCAGTGAAGTGGAGAAATAAACAATCCAGACACAAAAATTTTGAAAACAAATTTTAACAAAGTTTATTAATAACAACAAATAAATAAACAATTTATGTACACTATTTACAGTGGATATCCTTATCTTCTACTTTATATTTTATTTACTGAGTTAAAAAAAAAAATTATAGTTTAGTTATATCTTTATTTAGACTTAAGACAAAATAAAATGTTACCATTTGGTTTCTCGGTATGGTTAACTTATTGCAAATATATTTACTTATTTTATTAGCAAAATATTTCATTCTTAATATTATTAAAACTAGCTTATTTTTAAAACATTCATAGGAAAACATCCTACAGAAATCAAAATTAACTTTATAATGAGTATGGATTTCTCAAAATATTAAAAAATTTCATCTTGCAAAGTCAAAGATGTTACATAAAATATTCATCCAAAATTCAGTACTAGATTTTAGTGTTTTATCACACAATGTTTACTAATCATAATATATTCTTATTTAGCCTTACTTTAGTATGATATAAGTGTAACAATCAATATATTCCTGTTATTCAATAAACAAAAAATATACTATGCATATTCCCTACATTTATTGTATATTATTGTATTTTAAAAATATGCAATACTTATTTTCTCTTAAAAATAATAATAAAGCATTCAAAAATAATTAACATTTTAAAGAAAATATCTTGTTTAGATACTCTATTCCAAAATTTATATTTCATTTCCGAAATAAATTTAAAAATATATTCTATGATTCTTTCCTTTCCTTTAGGATTCATTGGACCTTCAATTTTAAGTTATAAAATTCTGTTCCTTATAAGAAAATAAACCAATCTTATACAAAAACGATAGCATAACCTAAGCTCTAAATTATTTACCATTTCTTTTCAAAATATCTTACTGAACGATGCAGTTACATGAAATAAAGATAGCGAAATAAATGCATAGGATTTAAGGAAGAAAGCTAGAGTATCACTCATAATATATCTCAAAAACATGGCACAGTGCATTACAAGAAAGAGGTATGACATGAACGATGTTAAAGCTATTTTTTCAGCTTTATTAGAACATCAAATATTTAAAGAAATATAAAACACTGTCCAAATAAAGTGTGTACCAGTCATAGGGCTTTGTTAACTATGCTGATATCCACATAAAGACTAAATATTATTTCTATTCCTTATCATATCCTATTTCTTAAAAACATCATCTTGGTTTCCTGTTCACTAAGTACTTCCAAGCCACTATCTCAACATTATTTCTCAAGATTTTCCACATCTTACATCGATAAATAACTATCTGCATTTACAAAACAATAAATAAAATTCATTGATAATTTTAAAACAATCTAGCTGTTCCATAAGAAAAGTCTGTCCACTTCATCATTCTGTATGCTTAATCATATATAATCTAATCAGACAATATTTGAATATCCTAACATGAAAATTTTAAAAGAATCACATAATTATTTATTATTATGTTGGATTATATCACTAATATAAAAAAAAATCATTGTATGCATATTTTCAAATCAATCCTATCTCATAATGTTTTTTAAAATGTTGTATGAAATGCGTCACATATAATTAAAACTTTTACACTTCATTCGTATGATTTATAGATGATCTAAAGAAAACAAAAATATACATTATAAATTATTAATAGTTATTACTATTACCAAAATAACCTTTATCTCGTCATCATATTCAGTAGGCTTTTTCATCCACTAGATACCGATCATTGCAAACATAAAGAAATATACATTCATACACTTTATTTTAAAATATATTCTTATCTAAATTATTAGATTATTCCATTATAAAATTTTATATCATCAACAAATTAATGTTTTATGTTTTCCTAATGTTATAAAAAAAAATTTGGTTTTAAACTAGGTTAATAAAATAAAAGGAATCAAAACTATAATTACATATTTTCTTGACAATAGTTCCTGATAAGTCCAAAATGTTTATTATTTTCTCTAGAGTTTTAAAATGTTCTCCTCCAAGCGCGTTAAAGTTTAAAAATAAAAATAAAAATCCATTTAGCAAAATTTATAGAAAATAATCCTTAGTTTTAGTATTTAGGATGATAATTATTAAATCATAATATTAATTAATCCAGTGAAATTTCTTCAATATTCTCTGCCGGCGTATCTGATGCATCACTTCATCTAGGTTAACTTTAAAAATATTTGGTAAACTTTTTTTTACAATATTTCCATGGATCCATTTTTTATTCAACTATGTGTTCACTTTTTTTATATAAGTTTCCATCCTTAATAAATTTAAACTTTCGTTTGGTATTTTTATATAAATCACTTTAAAACAAAAAACTTCAAGTACTTTTAAACAAATCTTTTCTAAATACATTTTAAACAATTCTAAGATTGGAGGTTTTAATATCAAAAATGCTTCAGTAACATATTTTCCTGGGCTCTTTCTTTAACTCTTGAAAATATTTTTTTTAAAAAAAAAATGTTACCTTCAGAAAGGATATAACATTTTACTCCTTTTGATATAATATTATATAAAACGATTCATAACATATAATTGTCTTATTACTATTTTTAAAAAATAAATCTTGGATAAGCTTATCTAAATAATAATGCGTCTCCAATTTTTCCCTTTTAAACAGAAAATAATTTTGCACTGTATCAGTATAATGTCCGCACTATAATTTTTATGCACTAGAATAGTTCTCCGGTGAAGCATTAATAAAGCTGTATCAAAATATTCCAAAAACATTTTTATATTATTAGAATTTATATCCATTTTATTCTACAGTATATCCATCTTTTCATTGCAAAGTTTAGGTCAAATTTCAGATAAAATAATCCTGGTAAGTACTTTAAAAAACTAGCAAATCATTTTCACGAAGTTCCCAAATATTATTTTTTTTTAACTCTCTTTTGCAAAATAGTTTTAAAATATCAATTAGTTTTTTTTTTTTTTTTTTGCAAATAAAACTATAAGAAAGTATTAAAATTGACTAAAATAATAATTAAAAAAAATACTATCTCTTTGATAGCTGCTAATATACCTTTCTCTGGTTTCAATACATTATTAATCTCCTCTGATCCCCGCCCCCCGTGCAATTCATATTTATAGTCTGTAAGAATGCCTTATCCTTTGGTTAATTCTTACTTTTAGCTTGAGAAGAAATTTATATATTTTCAATTTTTTTACAGAATTGAATTTCAAAATAGAAATTATGATGTAATGAACTTAAAATATTATTTAAAACATCACTTTTAAATCAATTATTACTTTGTCAAAATTATTTAATCATTTAAAATAACTTTTAAAATAATTTTAATAACTTATTCCATTCTTAATATTCAATTTATCTAGTTTTATTTCAACAAAATATTTAATTTTTTTTATTAACTGTATTCATCTTTATTACATTATTTAAAACATTACATACGATAGTTAACTTAATATTTATTATTATTTGCTTTTATGATAGGCAATAATTCCATCCAATTCTATAATATAACTTAAAATATTTCAAACGTTGTTATTAATTCAAACAAGTGTGTGTGTGAAAGTATGTAATATACAAGTCACATGATTAATATAAAATTTAGACAGACGATTTTTAATCTATTTCTCTGTCCAGATTTATAAAATTGATACACTTATTATATTTAATAATATAATTATAAAAATTTTGGAAAAAATTTAAAATATAGAATTAAATACAATTTTCACCATCATAAAGTTTATTTTTAAAATGTACGATATTAATTTTGACTATTAAGTATGATTATAAATTTAAATATAACATTCATTAACTATAAGTTTCAGACTATTAAAATCGAACTTTTTAAATATACTTTTAATTATTTATAGCTGTGTTATTTAATATGGCCAGCTTTTGCAACCATATGCAACAATATTTTAAGCTTTACTTAACTATTTTTAAATGATTCGTTATAATTTTATATACTACGTATTTGCTTTAGCCTCAAATTGTACTTTATAATATAATTAACTTAATACGATTACCATATTAAAAGAACATATTCTAAAATTTAAAATTTTTAGTAATTGACTGAGATGGACTATTACTGACCTATAGAAAAGGGCACAATATATATTATAATGGTCGGGGAAATCTGAGTCTTACCATATCTGCCATATAGAGTGCCGCCATGCTATTTGAACCTGGAAAATTTATATAGTAGGCAGATACGCACTGTTAAAACTCCAACTTTTACATGTTTTATTATAACCGTCAGCCCATGCCACTAGCTTGCGAAGTGGCAGAGATTTATAAAATATAAATTCCTATTTAAAAATATTTTCAATATTAAAAAGATAAAAGAAGCCACTTCCAGTAATAACACACACAAACATTTATTAAACATATATAAAATTTAGAATTATTATTTTAGTATAACTTTAATTTTTTTTTATAAAACATTATAACTTTACTTTATATTTTAATTTACAGTTTAACTTTTTATTTTAGAAGTTCGCACAGATGAATTTAATATTTTATTAGTGTCGAGTATGGATAGACTACATAGATTGCATTTGAAAAGAAAATATTCTATCCCTTATTTAACTTTAGGCCAAAAGTTTGCTGTCAAACCAATGCCAATCGATTTGATATATCGATGTATTCAATGCAGCATGAATATGACAGCATAATACCATACTGTCAGGAATGCACGTTATAGAGAAGAAATTATATCTCATCCAGAAGAATAAAAAAAAAAACTCCATAGAAAGGGATTGTGGTCCTTTTTACTGAGTTATATCCAATTCCATAGGCTAAAGGGGTGGTCCAAGGAGCAGGGAATACCGTCTGTTTCCAATGGTCAATAAGAAATAGGCTTATTTTGCCCAAGTGCAGCATATAATGTGATCCTGCATGTAGTGGATCTTCATATTACATTTACTAATTACACCAATATATCCAATTGCTTAACCCAATTTAACTATGAAATAAATAACCTAAGATTTACCCTCCCTTAATCAAATTAATATAACTTTACAAATCTATGCAGCCATTCATACCCGACTTAAATTTAACATGATTTAATTAAAAGTTTAGCTTAACAGAAAAAAAATCATAATAAACAAATAAATTAATGGAAATGATTTTTAAAAAAAATACATTCAATAAACATAATTATTAAATAATTTAGTCAGATAGGAAATTCTATTTCTATTTTAATATTGAAAAGTTTAGAATTTAGAGTTTTTACTGTATTCAAATACTGGAAAGTTTTAGAATTAATGTTCATTACAGTTCATAAAGTTCTTATGGTTTTAAAAAGTCCATCCTTAACAGTTGCCTGCAATTTGGGATCCGATGTTAATACCACCGATATCATGGGGAAACTGGTATGCTGTTGGCCATTTTATTGATTCATCTAGAGGTCCTGTACTTTAGCTGGTGTTTTATTTCCAGGCTCTGATGTCCTGTAGTCTGCAATATAGGAAAACGATTGGTCATTTCTCTTTTCTTTTTTTTTTAGAAAAACTGAAAGGATTGAAAGTGCATCTTTCAATTCTTTTCCTTCAACTCTCCCTGTACTAACACATACAGCACTTCAGTCTCCTATCTGACCATTAATGATATATTTTGAGATGCTCAAAGGCTAGTTTACTTTGACTAATTGAAAATAATCATTTCCATTTTACACAATAGCACTAATTAAATTTGTACATTCTTTTTAACATGTATTTTTATCTTTAAATCTTTTAAATTTTTTTCTTAAAATTTGGTTTTAAAGTACTTTCTTTTTTAATAGTTTTCTTTTAATAATTTTTCATCTGTGCGATCTTATATATGTACGAGTTTAGATGACTTTTAATTTTCAATTTTTAATTCTTAAAAAGAAGTTTTTGTTTGCAAACTTTTATTTTTAATTTCTAATTTTATTTATTAGCATGTAACAGCATGTGTGCCCATTATAAAATATATATATGTATTATAACAGTTTGAAAAGAAAATGAGTCTTATCATATCTGCACCACAGGGCGCCACTAGGTTATTTGAACCTAGAAAATTTATATAGTAGGCAGATACATAAGTTAAGATTCACATTTTACATGTTTTATTCAGACCTTCAGCCCATTGCCACTAGCTCAGTGAGACGCAGAGATTTATAAAATATGAATTCTTATCTAAAAATATTTTCAATATTAAAAAAATAAAAGAAGCCACTGCCAGTAGTAACACACACAAACATTTATTTAATATACATAAAATTTAGCATTATTATTTTAGTCTAACTTTTATTTTTTTTACAAAACATTATAACTTATTTTACTTTATTTTAATTACAATTTAACTGTTTTTATTTTATTTTAAAAGTTCGCACAGATGAGATTAATATTTATTAGAGTGTCAAATATGAATAGACTACATAGATTGCACTTGAAAAAAGAAATATTCTATCCCTTATTTAATCTTAGGCCAAAAGTTCGCAGTCAAACCAATGCCACTCTATCTGATATATTGATGCATTCAGTGCAGCACGAATACGACAGTACAAATCCCAGACTGTCAGGAATGCACATCTTAACAGCACGGTTAATAGAAGACATTGACTCTCATTCAGACAGGAAGAGCAATAAAAAAAATCTCCATAGGAAGGGACTGCATTTTTCATCTTACCATCCCATTCCATAGGCAAAAAGGGGGTGTGCAGCATATAATACGATCCTGCACATAGCGAACCTCGTATTACATCTACTAACTGCACCAATATATCCAATCCATTGACCCATTTTAACTATGAAACAAATAACCTAAGATTTACCCTCTTTTAAACTAACATAACTTTGTGAATCTATGCAACCATTCATGCCTGACTTAAATTTAACATTTATAAAAGATTGTTTATACAAAAAAAAAATCATAATAAAATTTTGAAAGAACAAAAAATAAATAAATAAATGGAAATGATTTTAAAAAATAAATACATCAAATAAAATCACTTATTAATAAATTAAGTTGGTCAGATAGGATTCTATTTCAAATAGGGAACAAGTTTTAGAATTTAAAGTTCTTATTCTTTTCATATACTGGAGTTTTAGTATTATAGTTAAAGCTTATGTAGAGTTCATAAAGTTCTTACGGTTTAAAAAAAGTTCCTCTTTATCAGTTGCTTGCAGTTTGGGATCCAGCGTTAATTCCCCCAATGTCCTGTCGTCCATAGTATAAGAAAATGATTGGTCATTTCTCTTTCCTTTTTTTTCAAGCAAAGCTGAAGGGATTGAAGAGTGCATCTTTTCAATCCCTTCTCCTGCAACACATATTGCACACCTCTGCTGTCACATCTCTGTCTTCTCTCCCAGCTCTTTCTTCACTCACTAATATTTATTTCCAAACTTTTTCTTTTATATTAGAATTTTGGATTCAGTGGACATTATGTCATGATGATGGTGATGGTTTTTTCATTGAGGTCCGATTCCTGAGTTCGATTCCTGAGAGATTTCTTTTATTGGATATTAGTTTTTATTGTTTTCTCTCTCCTATCTGACCTTTTCTTATATATTTTGAAATGCCCAAGAGATAGTTCACTTGGAATAATTAAAATAATCATTTCCATTTTACAATAACATTAATTAATTTCTTGTACAAACTTAGATATATTTTTATCTTTAAATCTTTCCTGAAAATTTAGTTTTAAAATACTTTTTTCTTCTTAATAAAGTTTTCGTTTAATAATTTTTCATCTGTGCGAGTTTATATATTAGAGTTTAGATGATTTTTAATTTTCAATTTTTAATTCTTAAAAAAAAAAAAAGTTTTTTTATTTGCAAACTTTTATTTTTCATGTTTAATTTTTTTAAAAAATAATGTAACGGCATATGTGCCCATTACAATATATATATAGTTGTTTTATTTCAATTGTGTTGGAATCATTATTAGTAATTTGAAAACAACATTATGTACTAATCTATGTTTGATCATTGTTCAAAAGTAACTTTAAATCTAGATCTCAACTTTCTTTAGTCACATAATGCTATGATTCTGATATTACATAATATTGAATGCACTTAGCTTTAAATAGATTTTCTGTATTACAAATTCAAACTTGTTTTGTTATTAAAAATGTTTTAATATTTTTTGTACCATTAAAACAATTCATGTAAATCATTATAAAAAGTTTGGAGATATGGAATCATTCTTTTGTGCATACTCCCTTATGTTAATCTTCATACAATCACCATGTAATGTGATCAATGCATTTTGATAAGTATGAGAATCTGATTATATCCTGGATCTATATCCTGACTTTACAAAATTTTAATCACTGTAAAAATTCTTATAAAGCCAAATATATTTTGTATTTTATAAATCCAAAACATAATGAAAACTGATATTTAGTGTTCTTATAACCCATTTCACAACTTGAATATAATGCATTGTAGTAAAACCATTTGTAAATCTAGTTTTTTTTGTAGGTTAAAAATCTGAAGAGTATTATAGACCAGTTATAATTATTTTGTTAAATATTTTGTGTAGAATTGATAGAAGACTGATAAATCTGTAATACCTAATATCGTGACATTTTTCTTAAATATAAATATTCATTACATTCTTTTAATTATATGATACATCTTTATTATTTAAACATTTGGTATATATCTTTGCTAACAATTGTATTTCTTTACCTGTTTTTTTTAAATATCAATAATGATTTCACATTTTACTAAAACTTTCTTTCTTAGCTTTAATTGCATATATAACACCTGTTCATTTAAAATGCTTGAAATTCATAAGATGTAATAATTGTAGGGATTAATTTGTTTTCTTTTTCTTTACTGCTATACAATTCTTTGATCAATTTTACCACACATTTTAAAGTGTCATCTATTTTTTTTTTTTGGTAATCATTTCATCTTTTTTCATTGCTAAAGAATTTTTTTTCCAATGCCAAGATATTCTTCTATAGGTCTTTTTCCCAATTTGCAATTATATTTTTGTATATTATTAGTTCTGTTTCTATCATTTTACTAATGTCTAGATACTCAGTTTTTCTTAATGGATCACTTTAAAAGTTTTTTTTCCTACATTGCCTTGTCTCAGTGGAAAATGTACTGCTTTTTGTATAAGCTGGCATTGTTGCAATTCTTAATAAAATATCATTTATTTTCCTATAAATTTCAGTCAAGTATGAACTGTCTTAAAGGTCTGTTAATATTTTTAAATGATTTATGTGTTTTAATTTAAATTCATTGGAGTGTTCCTGAAGATTAGGAATATTTCCTGTTAATGCAGTCTTTTACTTTTGTCATTAAGATGTATTTTATATCACACTAATTGGTGAACACTTTTTGTATTGATCTATTGAAACATTACAATCTTGCAATGCATATTTCCTATTAATCAAAATGTAATCCAATTCTGTTGTGTCTTCATTTTGATATTTTCATTTCCATTAGAACAGAATTTGTAATACATTTTTTCCTGATAACTTTGCATCATCTCTCATTTCTCTCAGCATAACTAAATTTCTCATAGCATTTTCTCTTTTAATCATTTATTAAATCTGCTACTAATCTCTCCCATAACAATTTGGATATGTTGTTTGGTCTCATCAAAAGCATTTATATTGTAATTGGTCAGGTTACATGGCACCCATAAACATAGTTGTGTGTGTGCATATATATATAGAAAGTAAAGGAAAAGTAGAAATAAACACAGACAAAATTTTAGTAGATATTTTCTATATTTCCTGAAATAATAAGTAAGTAAAGGGTTAAGTAATTCTGAATGTAAAATAAGATTTCATTATTAAATAAACATTTAAAAAAGTCTAATAAATATTTTTATTGAGTTTTGATGTTGAAATTCAAAAATAAGGTCAAACTGATAATTGTAAAAAATTATATTATTTTTGAAATTTTTTAATTAATGCTTGTGCACAATTCTCTATCTAAGTAATAACATGTAGATCACACCTATGGTAAAATTTCTAAGTTGTTTTTGAAAGGATTAGTGATCTTTTTGAACAGGTAAGGAAAAAACAGTTTTCAATTAAATTTGTTTTATTACCCCAATTCAAGTTTATACAAGGGTTGAATAAAAAGATTATTTTATTATGGGTTGTATTTTTTCAAGAGAGGTGGCTAATATAGTTTGGCTTTTAGTTTTGTTTGAATAGGCTAGTTTGTTGATAACTGTAGCAGAAAGTGGTAGCAGTAGAGTTAGTTTTAACATTTTTAAGAAGAAGTAGCCAAATTGGCCAGTTGCAAAGTCTGATTTTCAGTCTGGTTTTAATATTTTGAGAAACAATTGACAGAGTATCAGCTGGTTTTCAGAGCTATACAGGTAGGCCTATGAAGATGTAGCTGAAGTCAGGACAGGAGGCAGCTACTGCTGGTTTATTATTCTGGAGTTTGGATGCACTTAGAAGGAAGATACACTTTTCTGTCTCTAAAGCCTTAAATGTGAACAAGACAGTTTGCTTGCCTGAAGCCTTCCAATCCTAGACAGAAGGGAACTGATCAAGGCCAACAAATTATCTGATTATGCCTTTCCTGATGCTGAGAATTGCCTGGATTATGCATATCTTGATGATGACAATCCAAGACCAACTTACCAAGAGAACCCCAGCTTGATGAATTTATAATTATGTTTATGTTTACACTGAAGATAGTTAGCTGGCTGGTCTCTCAGAAATCTCTCATGATCTCATGTAAGATATAACATTCCTTATATATATATATATGATATTAATCATTAATACATTATTTTAATATCATACATTACTTTAATTATCTTTTATTTATATCTTAATATCTTGCTTTAATATTATTTGAAATTTATTATGTTTATTTGGGGATGTTGATTTTCTATCTCCTAATGTTCAGCACTGCAATGACCACCATATTCCCCATCCTGTTACAAATCGCTACCCAACTGAGGGTTGCTGATGATTATCTACTGTGATAATCATTGTAAATGGCTGCTCAATGTAGGACTGATGATGGTCATATAATGGTGATCACTACAAAATTAGCAATCAATTTGATCTCAACCACAACTGAGAAAGATAAAGTATGCATTTATGCAGAATTAATTTGAAAAATTACTGTGAAATTTGTGAGAAGAGTATTGATGATTATAAATTGTAAAATAGTAGTTTTCATATATGTTTAAAGAAATTCATGTTTAGACTTAAATAGAAAGGGTGATTTTTGGAGATTGGATTGGGTATTTTATTGCTGAAGTTTGTTTAGCTATATTTTCACTTTTGATGATGGATGGAGGGGTTTTGTCATTGGCTTGAGATGCAATGTTTTCATGCAATTTTATGAGACATTTTATCTTGGCTATTTGCTCCAACCCATTTTCTGTATTCATAATTTATCATAGAGCAGTTAACATAGTTTTCCCATGATTCCAGTCTCTTAGATCTCCAATGAAAAAAAGCAAGGCATAGCTTATATTTCCCAGCCCATAAGGCTCAAAGAAGTAGGTGATTGTGTTGTATTTTCTAGCCTCTCCATGGGAGTATGGCTTTGCAAAGAGTTTTGCATTACTTTTATTAAGGGTTGTAGTATCTCATAATGTCTCAATTAAAGTAGTCCTCTTGGTGTTTATTGTGAATTGTGTTCTTATAGTTCATTGACTGCATTCTTTATCTATCTCAGAATTGCAGATTACTATTCATTCTGTTAATTATTAAATGTGTGTCAGGTCTCTAAAAATTGATGAGTGAGCTATAAATTTTCTTTTGGTTACACATGTATATTATGTAAAATATTGTTAGATAGGTGTTTCATTTCTATTTTTCTTTTCCTCAGAGGGGGGCAATGTATATTGTTGGGTTACATGGCATCCAGCAATATAGTTGTGGGTGCATATATATATATATATATATATATATATATATATATATATATATATATATATATATCAAGTAAAGGAAAAGTAGAAATAAACCAAGACAAAAATTTTAATAGATATTTTTTACATTTCCTGGAATAATAACAAATACGTAAAGGGTTAAATAATTCTGAATGTAAAATAAAATTTCATTGTGAAATAAACATTTAAAAATGTCTAATAAATGTTTTTATTGAATTCTGATTTTGAAATTAAAAAACAAGCAGGTCAAACTGATAATTGTAAAAAATTATTTTATTTTGAAATCTTTTAATTAAAGCTTGTATGCATGTCTCTATCTAATTAAAAACATGTAGATTACAGCTTTGGTAAAATTTCAAAGATGCTTTTGAAATGATTAGCAATCTTTAAAAAGATAAAAAATGCTATTTTTAATTAAATGGGTTTTTATTACCTTAATTCAATTCTATAAAAGGGTTGGATAAAAAGATTATTTTTGTCTAAATAGTAGTTTTTGGAAAGAGAGCTGGATAATATAGTTTGACATTTAGTTTTTATTGGAGTAGGCTAGTTTGTTGGTAGCTGTAGCAGAATGTTGGCCAGAAGAAATAGCTAGCAGAGTTATACAGAAAACTACCATGATGATGTAAGTATGCAAGGAAGCAGCTACTCAACAGTTCAAGGGTGGAGTTTGAAGTCACTTGGGAGAAAAAGTGTCACCTTCCAGTGTTAAAATTTATAGCTGCAAATATATTCTGAAAAATAGATTGGTTGCCTGAAATCTATCAAATCCTAGATAGTTTGCTGACCTGAATTATATTGAATCCTAGACAGGAGGGAACTGACTGAAAGCCAACATACCTGGTTATGCTTTTCCATGATGATGATAATACCTGGAGTATATTTTTAGATTTGATCATTATATTAAATCTGTTTTTAATTATTTTTTTATTTCATTTTTCTAATTGATTTTTACATTGCACATAATCTAATGTTTTTTTAGATTAATCTACTATCTTGTCACATTTACTGAATAGATAGTTTACATAGATTTTTTAAATTAATTTAATTGTTACTTTTACCTTTTCTTTATCAGCCTGTAATGTTTTAAAGTAATTACATTTTTGAAAGTTTTTCTTTTACTCTAATTTTGATTCTGATTTTTTTTTTTTAATATTTACTCATTTTTAATAAGGAGAGAGTTGTTAAATCTTTCCCTATCCTGTTCTCAAGGCAAAGCTTTATTCTCTTTTCAAAGAAAATATAATCTTTTTTATTTTATTTTTAAAACTAAAAATAATTATTTCTTTCAAATAAATTTAATCATATTTTTTTTAAATTATGAAAAGTATAACACAATATATGTGTGAGTTTTATAATCTCCCTTGCATTACAATATATATAAATTAAATATCTGTCTACAATTTATTTTTAAAAAATCTATATAAAAACTAACATTTCTATCTGGTTAAAGTGGTCAAAACATTGGGTATATGTGTATTTTGAAATAAATTATACACACATGTACCCAAATAATATTTCATATCTGTAGTCCATGAAAATCTTCAATTTAATATATATATATATATATATTGTAACATTTATTTATATACGTTACAAATATATTGGCATTTGGTAAAAGCTAAAAAATAAAAGTAAATTTAGATTTTTTTTTTTTTACTATAGTTTTTTTTAAAAAAAATAACGTACAATGAAAGTTAAATTATTCTTTTGTTTTTTTTATGTAATTAGAAATAAAAGTTAGAATTGGAGAGAACAAAAGACACAAATTACCAATCTAGATAAGAGAAAGTATAAGCTAAAAGAAAAATATTTTAGCAAATTAAAGATGGAAGAGTAATGCTAAAAAAAAAAAGAGAACTTTGTAACTTAAATTTAAGAGAGAGTGTATAAGATTATTATCTTATATGCTGATAAAAAGACAAAAGAGTGCACAGAAGTTCCAAAAATGGAGCGCGATATAAAAAGGAGATGACAACTTCAATCTGGGTCTTCTCTTTAACTTCTAGTTACGTCTCTAAAAGTTCGAGGTTTCCGCGAGCATAACCTGTGGCAAGAAATATACTTCTACACAGGTATGCCCCTTGCTGTACCAAGCTGTCACGCAAGCTTGGAAACGGGACTTGTGAAGACCGCTTTTTGCAATAAAAGGGTCACTACAACCGTGCCTTTTCTCCAGCTATAGAACGGAACAATAATGGAAGACGCCAGCAGGAGAGACCAATGGAAATTCTCATGATCTGGGATCCCATAAACCTACATGAACTTACCGGTAAGTTAAGAATAAATTTTCCTGATAGTGACTTAAAAGTTTGCAAACAATTATTTATCTAAGCTTAGACTACCATCCTGATATAGACTTTTCGTATTCAAGGGACTTTCTAATAAAGAATTTTATACAAGATCTTGGGACATTATTAAATTGCTTTAATTGCTTAATCTGTTTTTGTTAATCGATTCATTATCTGGATTGGTGTGAGTGTACTTTCCTGTTTAATTAATTCGTAATTTAACTTATAAATATGTTTAGTTTGTTAGAATAAAAGAGATTTTACTTTTATCAACCTTTTCATTGTGCGTTATTAATAATAGTTGTTGTTTTTTTTTTGGTATTAAATTTATTATTAGTTTAGTGGAATTTAAAATGGAATTTAGCTTGCCAATATATTTAAACAAGCCCAGGAATAATAATCAAAAAGGAGAAAATAGTTCTCGTTATGGTATGATGCAATACCGATTAGTTTAAAAGCATTTTTTTTCTGTTTAGTTTACGAGCTACAATATGTTTGATGCCAACTCAGTGGGTCTAACGACTCTGGCGCCCTCATGTAGAAATTAAAAACTGAGTCAGCTCACGATTGTACTCGGTAATAGTTCTAGGCCGAAGTTGATCAGGAAATATAGCTATGTTTTTAGAATAGAAATATAACTTTCTTCTTTTTTGACATAGCTTGATCAACTCATGCGCAGTTTATATTAGCGTGTAAAGGCCTAGTAATACGAAAAATGTTATAATATATATATATAAATTTTTATAAAAGTTCTATGTACATAGAAATTTATTTTTACATGTTCTTATTTATAAAAAAGTTGAATGTTTAATAAATGTGCAAAGGCATTTTTCAGTTCTCGTTTGTGTTAATTTACCTTATATGATTCTGCTTCTTATGCCAAGTGATAGGGATTTATCTCAAACTAAAGACATTAATACTGAACTTAAGTGTTGTTGTTTTTTTTGTTTTTTTTTTCATAAATTCACAGTTATGTAATTTTTAAAAGGATTTTATTTTCATTTTTAACTAAATAGGAATAGAATGAGAGCTATAATTAACAAAATTTGAGGTACTTTAGAAAAAAAAGTATTGCTTCAAGAAGAAATTAAAGTTGAATATTAATTTGCATTTTCCTAACAAATCTTTTGTTTTTTTCTGGAGTCAAAAGTTTTATACTTGTTTACAAGCGATTGTTCTTGATTATATTAATAATGAATATATTGAACATTATCACATTAGTTCACAATATATAATCAATTAAAGTTGTTTTTTTAATGATGATTAGATAATACTGTGGCAAACATGAACCTATCTTATGAAATTTAGAATATTATTAGGGCTAATCAAATTTAATTGCAGTATATAGCATGAAATACATATAGAATATTATAATATTATTTTGAATTTTTATTTTATAATTTCTTTTTTCACCCAATTCATCATTGCAAATAAAAGTGAAAATTTGATTGATTTATTATTAATAATTTTAAATATTAATCTGGAACCTTTTATACACTTCTTTTTAATGTTTGAAATGATTTTATGATGTAATTAATTTTATATCTGTAGGTGTTTGTTAATGAATATATATTTTAATATTCTTTTTTTTTTAATTTTGTTTTTTAAAAAAATGAAATGCATTTTGTTAACGATTTTTTATTAATGATATTACGATAAATATTTTTTAAATTCAATTTGCTTGCAATGAATAAAATAATTTTTGTTCATTACTTTTAATTATTATTTATAGCTGTTTTTTTTTTTTTTGTATATTGTGTTTAATGGTTTAAAATTTCAAATTTAAAGAAAGTATTGAAACATTTGTTTTTAAATGTCTACAATTAAATCAATTATAATGTGGTAATAGATTTTTTTTTTTGCTTGTTATTAACATTAATTGAAGCAACATTTTAAAGCATTTATAGAAATGTTCATTTATATATATATATGAATCATATGCTGCAGGCCTTATGCATAAATAAACTAATTGAATGTAAGTAATCTGTTGTCAAGGCAACACTGCAATTAGTTAAGAAATAGCTGCCATGGTTTATTTAAGTATGTGGAGTTGGTAAAGAATTTATATCTGATAACCAGTTGTTTGCCAACACTTATGGCTTAATATATGTATATGAACTGTTGGAAATCAATTACGCAGTGGATGATATATGTTTTTATTTAGTATCAAGATGCAATATAGCAAAACACTTTCATTTATTTTATTTGATAAAATACTTTCCTCATTTTTATGTCTTTTTTTTTCCATTTTCTAATTTATGAATCAACCCAAAACGTCTAGCTCTTAAGAAAGCTATTGTTATATTTTTTAGATATCTTTATTTATTTATTTCAAAAATGTATTGTGGAATGACAGTTTTAATAACTGTTTATTGCTTATTTATTTTTTGGACTGTTAGTTTCTTAAGAAGTTAAGAGAAGTTTGTGGCTCAAAATTGGAAGAACTTAATAATCTAGAGAAAAACTCTAGTTTAATAAATGATTAATGATAAACGTAGTTAGGTTTATCAAAAAGTCGAGGTTGTGAGCTGAGCAAGTTTGGCGGTTGTAAATAAAGATGTGACAATTCGCCATAGATAAATACTCTTCATGTAATAAAGATGTATATATATATATGAGAGCTGATGACCTGGGCCAACTGATGAGTGCCGGTTCAGCATGAATTGCATCTTGGGGGTCATTTGTCTTTTATTGTATTTTTATTTATATAAAAAGGAAAGAGAAAGTATGGAGATTATTCTTTAGTTAGTTATATAAATTACCCCCCTCCCCCTTTTTTTTCTCCGTTAAAAATTGTTTTAAGTATCTTTTCTTTGTAGCAACTTTTATCACTAATTTAAATAGCTATTAACTATTTATTAATGATCAGATCAGATGTTCTTCAATTTTAAAAATTTAAGTAACATTAAATATTAATCATAGTAGGTGCAAAATTTTACAAAACAGGTTACTACATGGTTCAGTTCATATATTACTTTATTCGATATATTAACCAGTAACACCACCCCGAATGCAATAAGTAGATAAAAAGATTGAAAATATTTTTCAACAGCTGAGGTGTTATTCCTAATTCAATGAAAACATTATGCTCTTTTTTTTTTTATCTAAACAATAACAAAAAAAAAAAAAATATTGCAATCTGAATATAACTTTCAGTGATCATAGATTGAAACAGAATTCTATCCCGTGATTTAAGATTATTATGGAAATTAATTGTTAGGAATAACTTCCTTGAAAAATGTATTGTAATGCAAGTCATTTTATTCAGCTGGTGAAAATTGCGTCTCTGTTTGTTGTAAAAAATTCTATACTAAACTTCTGAATATTCACTCATATGTTACCATAGAAATATTATTGCCACTTTCATGTCTATTTTTTTACAGTAGCTTCCTGTACATTCACATATAACTGCACAGTTATCAATATAAACAGCTTTGAAATAAAATTATCAATAACTTAAGATATAATCACAATTTAAAACGCATGCCAAACTAAGATCCTTTTTCCAAATGTTCCAATAAACTATAATTGAAAAATTATAGTCTAAAAAAATGAAAACATTTATGGGATTTTAAACAAATTTATTTTGCAAATCATCTGGATTATGTCTTTCTAGATGCAACTGGAATATCATCATCATAATTAAGATAACACATGGTTTTTGCATTCATCTGCTTCATCAGTGGAATTAAACAACTATTGATCTATATATATTTATGTGGGTGTGAACAAATATGAAACATTATCCACATTATTAATGGCTATGCAATTATACTGGCAGAATTGAAGGATTTAGTAAAGCCACTATCAGAACAAGCTCATGGTTGGAATGTTTATAGATTTTTGTGATATTTTGTAAATAGTTAAGCTATCTAAAAGAAAACAAAATCCATATGATTTATAAATAGTCAATCAGATATACATCTTTATCCTTGTTAGTGAGAACAATTAATGCTCAAATGTGTTGTAAATGAAAGATTTTGCATAAAAAATAAGCAATTATAATGAGTTTATATGTACAAAAAATAATTCATTATTTTATATTCAAAATATATGAAAATTTGTTTAAAAGAATAAATCTTATATTAAAAAAGTGGTAATTAATGAATAAACATTTTATTAAGCATATTGTTTAAAAAAAGTACTAAGCTGTAGTAAGTATGCTGTATAAAAACATTTCAGTCACTATAATTTGAAAAAAAAATTTAAATCTTTTTAGTGATGGTCTGCCACTTTGCTTTATACATTGTCAGAGACTATTTTCTGATTGATGATTTTTAAATTAAAGCATAAAAAAAATATCAACAATATACATTTTAAAATGTAAAAAATTATTGATAGTGTATCATTTAAAAATTATTTTTGATGTAGTTTATTTTTTATTATAATTTTTATTTTATTTTTGCACTACATTTTTTTAAACATGTTTTCAGCTAGTCACAATTTTATCACTAATTTTGAGACATTTTGGGACAATATGATAGTGCTGCTGTCACTTTGAGTTTTCTTTGGGTATTTTGCACTTAGTTATAATGTTAGTTAACCAATCACAATTTTTTTTTGCAGTTGAAATTAGAACTAAAACTATTTATTTAAAAAAAATCTGAAGATGTCAGTATTGTACAGACCTAATGCAAATTCCAAGTTCAAAGACAACTGACACTTGTATCATGATACAAAGAAACTGACTTCATCATTTATTGATATGTTATTTGGCCTCAGGTTTTTCTGAATACATTTTTTTCTTTAAATATTTCAGAAAGAAAAACTTTTTCAGTAATGTTTTACATATTTAAGTTTATTGCTAAAGGAAACAAAAATTTTATTATCAACTCTGCTCTAAATAAAAACCATATTTTCATTCACAAACCCAAACATCAGACCAATACAGGGTATAGGAGTTTTGTTAAGTACAAAAATTCCATTAATAAAATTAATCATAGTGAACATATTTATTAATGCAATTATCCTTTAAAAAGTCATCAACACAGCAATTTTATCTCATATCAATATATTCATACCAAAAAACCAAAGACATAACCAAGATATTTTTTATCACCCAACAAAAATCTTACACTGACCTGGAATAACTATCTTTTGTGGTGACTTCAACTGTTCTTATAATGAATTATCATCAACATTGCAGTATAAACTTAATCAACTGACCTTGCTACTACTTTCATCCTTTTACCCTCCTGGGACAGTTTCATCTATTGGTGGACAAAGTTCTTCTCTCATCTATCTCTTTTTTGTATCTCCATGAAATTTTAAAACTTTACTTTATTCTGCATTTTTCATTTTTAGACTGTGCTTGTGTAACGTTCAAATTATGTAGATATCAAAATAACACACCATTTTATAAGTTTACATTTAAATTACAGATTCCTATAGAATTTAAGTGAACTATAGATGAGACTTGCAGGTTATTATTATTATCAGATGCAATATTTTTCTCTAGTTGAAAATTGATTAGCCATGAAAAAAAATTTTA
Organism: Epiperipatus broadwayi; assembly: GCA_028023455.1. Taxonomy (NCBI): domain Eukaryota; kingdom Metazoa; phylum Onychophora; class Udeonychophora; order Euonychophora; family Peripatidae; genus Epiperipatus; species Epiperipatus broadwayi. The sequence continues at coordinate 6,204,448 of JAQFVV010012445.1, read as the reverse complement.
ACAACTGTTGTTTCAACTTTAGCAACTTATTGCTCAAATAACCCAATAAAATAGTTTATTAAAGACATAGATTCAATCGTGCAAGCCATCTCACAGATAAATGATGCTAAAACTCTTATACAGACTGCAAAATGAAGGAAACCAGTTGATCACCCTAAATGACTAGACTGCTATAACATATAAATTTAAAAAAATAATATTGAATTTCTTTAAACTTGTAATACCTACTGTAAATTATGCAAAATCAAACCCTTCTCAAATCTTTGGAAGTTCTATTTTTTCAAAAGATGACATTTTTTTTGCAGGACCAATGTCAACATGGAAATTCTTGAGCATCTAAATTCTAGTCTAAAACAGTTGATCAATATCTTCCTACTATTCACTATAGTACAAAACCTTCTGGAGAAAAATTTTATTACAGAACAAATATACCAAAAAATCTTGCATCTTAAAACCCACACATCTCTTACTGTAGATCTTATTTCAGATAATATCTACAAACAGCTTAACTATATGATAATTCGTATTTTACATAAATGCTACAATCAGTTATACTCGATCAATCTTAACATCCCCAATCTTTCTACCAACATAATATTTTGTCTCAGAAAAAAAATTAAATACAATGTACCCTCTGTAAACAACCTACACCTTATTATATTTAAAGATATTGATCAAATAATCTTCAGAATAATTAAAAGAAAGCAACTTATTCTGCCAAAACTTCAACTTCACATTGCACAATAAAAAGGTCACAATGCTTCTCAAGCTATTCTTTTAGTCCAAGAATCAATCTTGTTTGCCAATATGATAGTAGATGAATCTAAGAGAAAGATTAGATAAATCATTTGAATGTAATTAAAATCTAAAAACCAAAAATTTGATTAAGATGAACAATAGGAGAATCAGATATAAAAGTGGCAGCTTCGTAGTTGGAAGGATCTTTCTTTTGCTATTGACTCTTCATTTAGAAGCAGAGAAATCAACAATTGCAATTTTTCTATTTATGCATAAAATTTAAAACTTAGAAGCTGGAAAGAAGCAACATGCATTGCTAAAAGAATTCAGTGTCTACCTGATGTTTTTGCTCTGACCCCAGCACCATCAGTCACTTGCCTGCTATCAGTGCCTCACCCATAGTATAAAGACTATTGCATCATCTCTCCTATTATCACTGGAAAGCCAAGAAGAGATAGAAAATAATTGCTGAAGATATAATGACCAGCTATGAGTATCAGCAGAAGTAGCAGAAATGGAAAGGACCATGAACCATTGAAAGAAAACCATGCTAACTGTCAAAAAGATGATGTCGTCTTCCCAGTAAGAAAACCTAGGTTAAATATGAACATTCTAAAGTTATTACTGAAAGTCTAGACATTGTTAAGGGTAAGGACTATTAATGTTATAAAATGATATTTAAATGTTAATAAATATTGTATGGATATTTACATTTTTATTGTATTTAATATATGTGTGGGTGTAGGAATAAAAGTGTTTATGGAATCTTACTTGGTTTATTATGTCTTTCCTTTACCTGTGTCACCTTGTTTATATGATTATTGCCATGTACTCATTATTAATGCACTGAGTCTCCTGTCTAAGATGTTAGAGCTCATCTGGATAAATTTCAAGCACTGAGTTCATTTGCCTTTCATCTGGGTATGCTGGCTATATAAAGTTATGTGGCCAGATAGCACCCAAGATTCATCTCAAAACAAATTTCCTTATATGATTAATATTGTTCCAGCAGTATGGAGCAATGCTATGGTCAGGAAAGAAGGTCAGGGCTGTGCATTTATGAAACCATGCCCTGGTCATAGGTACCATTGATAGTTAATCTATCAATGGTATTATACCCTTCTGCTTTAAAATGTGATCACTGAGGCAAAGATGTGGTGAACTTTCAAATGAATATAAATTAATGTCATAAAGAAATAAAACTTGAATACTTAAATAAATAATTGAATAATAAATGGAGAATAAGGATTGTCACCATCCAGTTAAATAACATGTATAAATAAATATGAATATAGATAAAAATGTTTTTTTTTTTTGTTAAAAATGTAATGTATAAAATGTCTAAACATTAACAGTACAATACATTGATAGAGATACATAGTTAACAAATATAGACAGTAATTATAATAATAAATTATAGTAATTAATCTAAAACTCCCATGATTGTAACAATATATAATACAAACACACTTAAATTTGCATAATCTAATATAAAATATTTCAATTATTAATTATTTCAATATTTAACTAAATTATTTTTGCAATCTGATTGTAACAATTACAAGCATATTGAATCAATCCAAAATCTGCCATTTGACTTGTTAAAACAAATTTGGCATTTTTCTAACTTTAATATCTATCATTTATGTGTAATAAAACTAAGAAAATATACTTGTTTTCTATCCTCTTGATTGTTTTTCATTTTCTTCCTAAACAATTTTTGTCATTAATTGACTAATTTATTTAAAAGTTGTTTACTTTTAAAATAAATCACTATATTAGAGATTAATTAAATATTTTTCTTTTGAATATTAAAGAAAAATAGATTTTCAATAACTGCAAAATTAATATTTGAATGAATCTGTTAATATACATTTTACTTCCTGTCCAATTTCATCCATTTGTATTTTATATGTTTGTAAAATAGATTTCATACATGGACATTATATATGTGACTGATAAGATTTTATTTCATCTGTGCTTCCATGCATATATAAAGTATCATATGTATAACATAATAATGGAGTATCAAGATTAGCAGTTTAGCTTATGATATAATTGGTGGAGTCATATATTTTGCATAACAATTATCTAAGATAAGTACTGACAGTCTTCAACTCACTTCAGCTTCTTTAATTTTATGTATTTTAGATAGGCAATTGGTTTTCTTGTACACATATATGGGCTTTGAAAAATCACCAGAAAGCCATCCTTACTCAACCAATAGAGAACCTAGCAGCAACTGCTCTGTTGAAATGGGCTTTTCATACATTCTCCATTCTCTCTAAACAATTATTAATTGATCTAAATGCCCTATTTGTAGAGATACAATGAATTTAATAATAGGAAGATTGATACCAATTGTTTTCATTTTTGATTAATAATAAGATAATAAGTAAATTATAATTGTATTATTTAACATTCATTAAAATTTAAGTAAGCTTTAATTAAATAATTTCTTCTTAATCTTTTAAGTAAAAACATTTTATGAAAATCTATAATTAATGTGTATTACAAAAGAAAACTTTTTTGTTTTAGACAAAAAAAAATTGTTTTAAATAGAGACCTTTTTATATATAATTAATTTTAAATAATATAATCTCTCAAAAAATATCAAGAAATATTATTACTTAATCAACCTTTATTCCAGACTTTATTTTAAATAATGTATGTAAATATCTGCTTTTTCTTTGAAGCTTTAAATATATATGCAAATACATATTACATTTTGTGCCATAGATCAGTCAATCTCATTTATCTCTTCAAGAAAAGAGAAATGAAACATAAACATGACAATAATTAGTTTTTATAAATACATGGAGTTCATATATCAAACAATGCATTCTATTCTTTTTCCAGAGATTCAACTGGTATTGTAATAATTAAATAGAATGAATAGTGACCATAAAGAAAACAATCATCTCTAACAATAGGATGCTTAGTACATTATCAACAAACCAAGAGAGCTACCTCAATTTAAAAGCACGATAAGTTATCTAAATATAAAATATGAAGTACTAGCAATATCTTTGCAATGTTATGCGTTGTAGAAGGGAAATTTTGAATCATAAAGGCTAATTCTAATATATATTTATAATAATAATATTATTATTACAAATCGTTGTCTGTATTTCTTCAAAATAATATACGTAAATTTATAAATAAATATTGAAATACAGTATTTAAAAGTTTATAAAAATATATCTATAACCGTCACTTAGACCGTTATAGATATATTTTTATAAACTTTTAAATACTGTATTTTAAAATTTACACACACACACACACACATATATATATATATATATATACAATATATATATATATATATATATATATTGTAATGGCATGGAGTCAGGGGTGTTCCCAAATAAACATTAATCTAAATCTAAATGTACAAAATAGGTAAATGAATATGAACAATGAGCTAGAGAGAGCAAGAGAAATCAGCAAAAACACTAATTATAACTATAAGTTCACCAGAATTATAGAGAAGAATAATAATCATTCATCATCATGACTGATCAAAAATTAAAATTAACAGTCAACCTTGTGACTAGATTTGAGAAAGTGATTCATTATAGATAGACTAAGCTAATTATTTAGCCATTGCCAAACTTAGGGCAGATTATATAAACAATAACTTGGATGTACAAACTCAAGTGCTAATCCATCAGAATGTAAAACAAAAAATAATGCTAGATACGGAAACATGGTGATCATCATCAGTGCCCTCTGATTAGTACCATTAATGTAATGGCCAACTACAAACTTAATTTTTAAATAATACTAAAACAAAATTTAGTGTATGGACTTTAAAGGATGTATCTTTGTATCATCTAGCATTAGAAAAGTAATGCAATCATCATCAACTGGATATCCGTAACACTAAACATAAGCTTCAATTCATATAACTGACTGTTATGCATATATACAGCTTAGGGAGCAAGACTTCTATAGCAGTTACTGTGAACAAGAGATAATACTAATATATAATGTTTTAAACCCAGTCTAGGATTAAATGAATTCACTGGAATAACTTAATGAAATATAAATTTATTAATAATAAAATTAAATTAAGGCTGTTGAGTACACTATAAATTCAGCATTCTAATTTTGATTAGAATAATAAAAAATATGCAATTACATTCTAATTTACATATATCTCAATATGTTTACATAAAACACACCTATATGTAAGCTCTCAGATGTGCTTTATAATAATTTAAAATTAACATCTTTAAATTGTTATAAATCAGTAATAAAATTCTTTTTTTTTTTATAATATACAATTTTAAGAATGCTCAGGTGAAAAAAAAATTATTTGTTTGTAAAGCAGAGATAATTAAAATTAATAATTGAAATGTTATTTTTATGCTAGAATATGCAAGTTTGTGTTTGATTATTATATATCAATATTTTATCATTTAAGTATTTGTATTTAGCTAAAATAAAAAAATATTCATTGGTTTATTAGGGATTGAAATTATTGTATTATTAGAAGTGCACATGTGTGCATGTAGATGTATTTATTTGCTGTTGTTTGTAATTTCTATGTTTATAAACCATAATACAAATAATGTTTAATTGTTTATTATTTTGCTTTTTATTTTATTCTATGGAAATGTTTTCTGAAATTTATAAATGATCAAAATCAGAAAATTCCTGTTTAAAAATGTCAAGGTTTCTTTATCATGAATTCAAAATGTAAAGTGAGTTATCAGCCTGCAGGACAATAACATTCATCTGATTTCTTAATGTAGTTTCATTTCTAGAAAGTTAATTCTTCAGTGTTCCATTACATTTAAATGCAAATATGTATCTTATTTAAAAGCATATTTGTTTTATCAGTGAAAGATTTTTAAAGTATCTAAATTCAAGTGTTTACTTTATTGTGTATGCATTGGAAGAATTTAAAAAAAAATTTTTAACAGTTGGATTCAACAGAACAGAAATCATTCACACACACAATACATAGTTATTTCAATAGAAAAAATATATAAGAAGATAAAAAACAAAGTAATACAATAGAGACCAATTTTAACATTATTATACAAATCAATCTGTTATCTACAAATACACATATATACCGAACACTATGATACATTACTTTGCTTATTTGTAATAATTAAAAAAGCAAGTCGTATATAACGTGACATTACTTTTAATGAGCTTGTAGTTACAAAAATGCACATAGAGAGCGTACCAATAGCTCAAACAAGCTCGTAATTAACAAGTGCGGTTATGAGAAATATTTAAAATCTCTATCCAGAACACTCTTATCTCCAGACCATGGTTTTGAGCTTATGGCACACATCAGTGGAGAGCTAGAATATTCGGACACTAGACCTAAAATATCAACTCAAAAAACCAGCACTTATTTCAAACATATATTTAAGAATAAACTCTGAATTTTTCAGACATGAAAATGTCTTTAAATCCAGCTATCTAACATACATAGCTATATGGAACTGAAGTAAATTCAGATCTACCATATTCTAATAGCCTCAGCATAGCCAAAGCCTTAAAGGTAAAATTATAATAATTAAAAAAGCAAGTCATATATAACGTGACATTACTTTTAATGAGCTTGTAGTTACAAAAATGCACATAGAGAGCGTACCAATAGCTCAAACAAGCTCGTAATTAACAAGTGCGGTTATGAGAAATATTTAAAATCTCTATCCAGAACACTCTTATCTCCAGACCATGGTTTCGAGCTTATGGCCCATGTTTGAAATAAGTGCTGGTTTTTTGAGTTGATATTTTAGGTCTAGTGTCCAAATATTCTAGCTCTCCACTGACGTGGGCCATAAGCTTGAAACCATGGTCTGGAGATAAGAGTGTTCTGGATAGAGATTTTAAATATTTTTCATAACCGCACTTGTTAATTACGAGCTTGTTTGAGCTATTGGTATGCTCTCTATGTGCATTTTTGCTTATTTGATATTTTGTGATGTTATTTATTTTTTTTTTGAAAGACTTCACTATCTTCCATATTTAAAATTAGAAACTCTGCAATTCTTTAGAATGTTTTTAAGATAATTAATATTGTATAATTTTTCTAATTTTACTATTGGGATTAAGTAAATTCTCACCATTTATGGTAATTGATTTTTCTGTGTTTTTATCAAAAATAATTTCTAATTGGTTCACGTCATCAGCTCTTGTCTTTTCTGTGAATAAGAATTTTGCAATAGCAGGAGCACTTGTAGACATTTCATGTTGACATTTATTTCAAGATTGATCAGTTTTATATTTGCTCAAATCCAGAAAGGTATTTTGACCTGAAAGCAACGATTTCACAACATATGAAAAATGGACATTTAGATATTAAAAAACTCTTTAAAATCTGATTTTCTTTGAATTATGAAATTAAAAAGTATTCCATTTTCTGTCTCCTTTTTCTTTTAATCAGCAGTTGAAAATTATGAAGTGTCATGTTAATAAGTATAACAATTTCAGAATATTTGTGTTGCAAATAAATAACATGCTGAAAACATTATAATAGTATGTTCAAAATAACTAAATTCTTCAATTTAATGTCAAATTTAAAAATGTTATTTATTGATGAACTAAAAGAATATTTAGAGCATTTAGTTTTCTGGGACCATTGAATTATATATGTATCTACCATATTAATTAACGTTTAAATTGAAAACAATTTTTTAATTTTATTTTATGGATCCTATTATATTTGCTATTTTAGCAATAGTCTCTGAAAAAAAAAAAAGATCATCTTTTATTATTATTAAATATTTTTCTTTTTTCCCCCATTAGTTTTACTTAAGCTTGTGTTTGCACATATGTGTATGTATGTGTATTATAATATATTTATTTAATCCATTTCATTTCTTTCCCATTAGCATGGTCTTTCCTGCCATTAATTTTTATATTGTTTTTCTAAATATTACAAAAGCCTTATCGTACAGTTAGAAGTAATTTGAATATTAATTAGTTGATAATGTTAAATTTAAACAAGTATATTTAAAATATTAATATTTTAATTGGATTTCTCCTATTTAAATATATTTATTTTAGTTAATAAAAATTATCTAATGAATTTAATTCTCATTTAATAAAAAAAAAAATCACATAATTTTATAATGAATTTGCCAAAGAAAATTACATCTATATATATACTCATATGTTTAGTTATATTTTTTTGATGCCAAAAAGTTAGCATTTAATAATAAAAACTAATTTAAAGTTTCTGAAAATTTAACAAGATTTTTTTTTTTTTTTTTGCAAAACTAGTTTTTTTTTTCACTTCCTAAGTAATCATTACATATTTCCAAATAAATAAATTGAGCAAATTTTAACTCGTAAGATGAACAGTTATGGAATATTTTACTAAGTATTTTACCAATGATTAGATCTTTATAAATACAGCATAGCGAAAAAGTGAATCGTATCAAAAAATATGACAAGCTATTTTAAAATCTTTTAAGAGTTAATCTTCAGAGAAAGAATGTCAGAAGCAATAGAAGATGCTTTAGCAAAGAGTTAAAGAAAATGTGAGAGGGGGGATCTTCAGATGATAAAATTAAAGATTATACTGTAATATTTTTTTTTCCTGAAAAAGAAAATTTATTCATTCAAATCTCAATTTAATTTTTAATATCTCTTTTATGTAATCAGTTTATCATGCCTCATAAGGTAGTATAATTTGAATAATTATTCATTTTGTCACACCACATTAAACATGATATAGTATTATAAAAAAGACTAAAATATATTATGACAAAATATAATTTTAATATAATTTCGTTATTATAAACACATAGATCAGATTTCAACATTAAATTTTTATTCTCTCGAATATTTTTCACGTAATATTAATTCTCCAAGGCTTCCTATTGTTATGAAAAATGTTTTTTCAATGCACATTATTTAACAGCTATATAATATTTCCCTGAAATTATATGGCTAATTTTAAAAACACAATCGAAATTTTTTTTAAATATAATGTGTGCATATATATGTTTATCTGAAAATTTGTGATCGTGACGTTCTAATTATAGTTATATGTTGGTCTATTTTCCATTATCTTATTTAATTGTTAAATATTTCAGAAATATTCTACTTTATTTATTCCTTTCCATATAAATATGGATCTTAGTTATGGTGATCAAACCATTAATTCCTTCTATAAGTACTTATATCAGGTATTCTGATTACATTTTTTTTTTTTTATTATACACCAAATTATATCTCAGAGGGTCTCACTTGACATTGATTCATAAGATTTATTCATAAAGGATTTGAACTTGATTAGCCCACATTTATGGCATCACTTCTAAGAAAGATTAATATTTTATCTTCTGCCATTATTGTCACAATTCTCTGAGTAATAATCTCGTTTTTCTAAGCTGACAACATGAGCACTCGTCAATAGATAATTGATATGTACACATGGGAGGTGAGACAACTGAGAAAATAATGCTTTAAATAAGTTATTTTCTCTAAATATTCTTTACCCATTTTGGAAATTGCCTATAGGCATTACTATTCGATGATTAAAAAAAATAAATTAATAAACATGATACAAAAAAATCCAAGATAAATTATAAATATAGTAATGCATTTGCTTAATATATATATATATCTTATGGCATATTAATAAAATTCGTTAATGATAAACAGAAAAAATAAACAGTCTAAATAATGTATACATTCTAAAAAGAAAAATAGTTATTAAGATATACTACTTATACTTATATTATAGGAAAGCTTTTTATTTGTATACATAAATTTAAATTCTTACTGCAGTTTTTCTAGATAGTTTACTAACTTTATCACCAAAGGATTGTTTCAGGTCTGAATTATGATAAAGTTTCTTGGCTGATATTTGTTGGATTTTTTTTTATTTGATTCTGATTAGTCTAATGCATAAATATGCGGTTAATATAAATCAATTCTATTGAAAATAGTTTTCCCTTTTATATATATTCATTAAAATTTTTTATTGTTAACAAATTATATAAAAAATATTAACATATATACATTAGAATAGATTTAAGTTACATACCCAAACGTATGATGAAACTATAACCATAATATTACAAACAATAGAATAAATTCTTTAACTCCCATGAAGAATGATCCATCTAACTTAAAATTTGTTTCAAAAACTAAGCTTTTGTAAGATGTTAATGATTTTAAGAAATATTTCTCTAATTGTATTTTTATATTGGACTATTTCCATCATCTAATATGAGTATTGAATGTCTTTAGAAAAATTTAACTTTATTTAAATATTCCAAATACATTCAACTCTTAGTACTAGCATATTAAACAAGTTATTATTTGCATAACATTTTGAGAGGTATTATTTTCTTCCCTCTTCTTCAGGTGTTGCTGGCCTGACCAGCAACCGTACTACCAAGGGATTTGAATCTAGACCCTTAGATTTTTGAATATTGAATTTTAAGGTAATGCTCTAATGAGCCATCTTGCCAAAGCAACAGTCAGTAGAAATTTCATATACTTATCTATGAGGTTTTTTCTGATTTCTCCATTTTTTCCTAAGAGCAAAGTTGATTAGTGGTTTCCATATATTATGTATAGTCTCACTAGGTTGGCTTATGGGATTTTTGCCATTGTCATGTGAGCAGCTTCTTTAAATTTTATTCTTTGTACTTTTTTTTCTGTATCCAATATTTTTGTATTTTCCCAATTGAACATGTATGTGTTCATTGGCACATACATGGTCTGCTACCTTAGATACATTATTTTCTTTCTTCTAATCATCAGTTTGTGTTCTTGCAAGTCCTTTTCAATCAGATGACTGGTCTCACCAATATAATATCTTCTTCCACATTCACATGGTATTTCATAAATGCGTTTTTTTCTTTTCAACATTTGAAGTTTAGGCTTTGCATAAATGTTAGAATTCCTCATCGTGTAGTATGGCTCTGGAAAGCTGTTCTGATGTTATACTGATTGCATTTTTTTTAATTTGTCTGCTATTTTTGGAGTGGGTACACTACTGTACCAATAATTGTCTTTTCTCTTGATAGTTCTTTTTGTTATCTATTTAACATTTCCCAAATAACAGCTGATGGATAACCATTTTTCATAAGAGTTTGTTCTATATAACTCTTTTTTCCCCAAATCACTGGTTTCTGAATAAACTTCTTTTACTCTGTTCCATAATGACAGTATAACTCCATGTTTTGTGTTTCTAGGGTGATTGGATGTATAAGCCAAATATTTTCCTGTACGTGTAGGTTTTCGGTAAACTGTAGTTTTGATTTTGCCATGAGGGAATCTTGTTACAAGAACATCTAAGAATGCCAATTTTTGTTCAGTTCTGATTCTATTGCAAATTTAATTGAAGGGGATATGTTGTTAATGTGTTTCTAGAAAGTTTGTAGCAGTCCTTCACCATGTGGCCATACAACAAATGTATCATCCACATACCAAAGTCAAACTTTAGGTGGATATGGAGTAGTTTTTATGGGGCTAAGATTTTACATTTCTCTGTATTAATATTGCTAATCAGGAGAGACAATGGTGAGCCCATAGCTATTCCTTGATTTTGTTGGAATAATTCTGTGTTATATTGAAAGTAGATTGTTTTTATGCAGTATGTCCATAGTTCCATTATACTATCAATAGGAAGAGCTGTTCTAGTTTGTAAACTATTATCATCATTTAATTTTTTTCTTATGATAGACAATGCTTCTTCTCATGGTACATTCGTAAGTTATCTGAACAATGATTGTATAAAAAATAATCAAAACAGAGAAAAAATAATGCAATACTTAATTTTATATATGAATTCAGATAAAAGTGCTATAGATTATTTACAAATATATTACATTTTTTACTTTAAAAAAATACATTTTGAAAGCTAATGAAAAGTGAACAAATAAAAAAAGATTGAATTTATTTTTTTGATTATTTTCATCATCATTAATTTCAAATGATGTGTAAAATAAATAATCAAGTAGCTTTAATGCTTGGAATTCATAATACCTTTGAGTGTCAGAAGTGACAAAACTAGGCAGTGAGCTGGAATCTTGAATATCATAGTCAGTGTTTAATGTTTCATTTTAATTAAGTCATAATTTAGTGCATTTACTCTTGTGACAGCATAAAAGTTAAGAGGGGAACGGGCCTTAGACCCTACACGGTGTATATCTATCTCTTCTATGTAAATAATCTATTAACAATTCATACTACCATAATATATTAATTATTTTAATTATAATTGTTTTACTCATTCTTGTAATATTTATTTAAAATTTGTTGAGTAATTTTTTTTAACGTAAAGGTAGACAATATGCCATGGAAACTAATCAAATGAAATAAATAATAAACAATCACTTATAAACAAGTATGCTCATTCCAACTTTGTAAACAAAAAAAAATGATAAAGGTTTTATGACGATTATACAAATAAAATTTGTGAACCACAAATACATAGGAGTACCCAAAAATAACTGTAATTTTATAATAAAAAATGTTTATTTATTTTTAAATGTTGTAAATTTGATCTCATTCAAAAAATTACTATCCATTTAATGCAATACCCTGATCTAAATGTGTTTTTCATTTTTCAAAGCAGTCCAGAAATATTTACAAAGTGATGTGTTTTAACATTTCTGTCATCCCCACTAAGTCTGCAAAAAAAAAAAAAAACAGACATTTTTTTATTCAAGAGATTAAAAAAAGTGGTGTGGTGTAAGATTGAGTGAATATGGCTGATAAATAAGCTGGATAATACTGAATTGCATTTCACACTCAAGGCTTTGAGAGATGACACTTTGAGGGAATGGAGCTTGCACTCTTTTCTTTATTACAATGCAGGATGTTTACATTTTACCATATCACGTAAATGTTTCAGAACTTCCAGATAAAATGTCTGACTATTACAAATTAAATTTGAGAGAAAAATGCTGTTTGTATCAAAAAAATAATATGGTTGTTTTGACTTTGGACTTCACTTGTGATGCTTTTTAGGGATGTAGTAAATTTAACATTTCAATTAAACCACACATAAACTTATGTTTTTATGAGATCAGCTTTCTTGTAATCTGCTTCAAACATTAGAACTTTTTTCCTTGTCATTTTCTATAAATGAAAACAGAATTTCACATTGTCAAACTTTTCAGCTATTATAAAAAAATTGACAAAAATGCAAAATATACTTTACAAAAAAATGTGTTATGTGGCGCCATGATTTCACATGATGAGGTCATTTGGCAGATTGTTGCAGAAGCATTCCTGCATCAAGAAGTATGTAACAGCTGAAGCATATAGTACAACAGGTGTGCAAACCAGATAACAATTCTGCTTATTTTTGAATCCCCCTTTATATATCAACATATAGAAGATGCTAATCCATTTCTTGGTTTACATGATATTTTATGATGAATTTTTTTAATTTCTTCATCAAAGAACTTTTCTTTCTGAAATATTTCCCATTACCATATCTAATTTTAACTTTCCAATACATTATAATCTCTATCATATATTCCCAATGGAAATGATTTACAATGCACTTCTCTAAAATGTCTTTGAGATAATTCTTATATTATAGACAGAATCTACCTCTCTCAAGAAAACCATGCTCAAGTTCATCAAAAAGCATCCTTTTAGAAAGTTTTCCTTATTTTTTTTTATTTTACATGTTCAATTCAATGGAAGAGTGATTTTATAATAGTGGACTCAATATTAGCACACACTAACAAATGGAGTCAAATGAAATATTGCAAAAAGGAAACAAAAAATAAAAATTAGTAAAAAAAAAAATTATTGTGACACTTTAATGCAAAAGAAAAAAAAGCAGATTCAAGAGTTAAAGATTCCTGAACTCAAATTCAGTCTGTCACTTTGATACCAAATGATACACTTGGTGATAAAACAAAATGTATAGTAAAGCAAAATGGTACACAACCCATATAACATAAACTGCATTTGTATTTAACAATAATGATATCATTATTCTTTATTCCAAAGCCAAATTTTTAGGCAAAAGCATTTAATGGATGTGAGACAGTATTGTAAATAGATGCTCAAGCCAAGTTTCTGGTTATTACTGTTCTCATAAAAAACATTACTTTTGCACTATACCTATTCAATGATTATTTGTCAGTAATATTATCTTTTCCAGATAATAGCTTGTAGTTTCAAGCATGCTAAAGTTTATCTATTACTTGCTGAGGATTATAGAATTGTTTCATTGTGAAATAAAATATCAGATGTTACGTAATGGAAATTCTGGATTCCACACTGATACATATATTTGACAAGATTATTTTTAATAAAAAAAACAACAACAACAACAACAACAAAAAAACATTCTAATTTGAAAGCAAAAGCGTTTTAGGTATAAACAATTATTTACAATAGCATTAAAACGACTATTGTTAAATTCACTGTTTAATCAACAACATTTAATACTACTACTATTTTTTACTTTCATTCTGATTCTAGTTGTTTAAAGATGTTTATTAATAATAATAAATTAAATCAACTTTATTTTGCAAAGACTGAATTTTTAGAATTGTAAGACAAATCACTAATAAAATTTGATTTACTATTGATTGATTATTATTATTGAAATTTCAAAAACAATTTCAAGGTGGAGAGTCATCTATCATTAATAGTTATTTTAATTATAAATAAATTTTGAGCAATTTTGCTCATCAGAATCAATTTTTCTAAATAAAAGCTATTAAATTTATCATTTATTTATGAATTATTAACTGTCATGTAATGAGATTTCTCCTAAAATTCAGGAACTTGATTTCTTTTTAATTTACTTTACATTGATTACAAGATAGTCAAATTTTCATAATAATTTAAATAAAATTTCTTGATAAGAATTATGGGCAGTTTATAAAATAGCATACTCATTCAAAAGGTAAAGGTTTAAAACCAATCCTGCATAATAGGATAGTGGTGGCTATGGTTATTAAAGAACCAAAGACACCAAAATGTATGGGTATTGAAAACATTAAGGTGATTTTAGTTTAAGACTCATAGTTTTGTAGTTAAGTGGAGATAAAAGGTGGCTGCCGGAGGGTTGCAGTAGATCCTAAGGTCTAGGCGCAGTGCTCTCAGATCCAAGATTCCTCACTGACGAAGGCTACAAGTCAGAAACTAGTCTGGTGATATTGGATGAGTAGGCACTGAATGGGGATTTTATGCACAAGCCTTTTGGCATCCATTGATTACTCTATTTTGCTGTGTGTGGCAATACGTATAGTGAGTTTTGCCTGTTTTAAGGTAAAGGTTTCTGAACCAATGAAAATAAAAAAGTTTCAGTTTGGTCCATTAAATGTAACTATGTGATCAATTTATTACTTTGATGCTAAACTATCACATGGTTATATATGTAATTACTTTTATTTATTTTGTATGACTTTCAGAATATATCTAAAATTGTAGTAACTATGCTTAAACTTATTAAGTGTAGCTTATCAATAAAAAACTATGAACTAAATCAAAGTTCTGTGTGGTTTCATAGCAAGTGTTAAAATTGTAATTTTTGTATATATTTTGATGATAATGCATTGCTAAAAGGGTTTCGATACAATGATAATTTATTTACATTAATTAGTTCTTTATATTGATCCATAATTAGTGCTGATTTCTGAAGATTATTTGTACACATAACAATGATATTTTCCTGCTCTTTGTACTTAAAAATAATTTTTCCAATAGCTTCTAATTAAGTTTCTTCTTAATAAATATAGTTTCATATATATATCTTCTTTCAATTTTCATTTAACATTTATAAAAATGTTCTCATTTTAGATAATTCATTCTTACACTGTCCAATTTTTATATTTCATTTTTTAGTATTTTAATTTTATTTTAACTTCTGTCATACCTTTATTCCATTTGTTTACCTTCTTAAATTGTATCCATCATATTATCAATTTTTTAATCCAAATTTCATGTAATAATATCTCATACAAATTTTATCTTCCAATACCTGCCCAGAACTTTCTTCACTATATTCTTCTTAGTTACCACACTAACATACACACTCAAATATTTTAATCACACGTGTACAAAAGTCAAATTTTACTAAAAGTGAAAAAAGCCTTCTTTTTATCATTTAATCCAAATATTTAAAATAAACTTAATTAGACATCAATGATAATTGTAAAATCATTTGTTTGCCACCTTTGTATATTTTTTCAAGTTTGCTAAGGCAATCTTGCTGAAATGTTCTCCCTTTCATTTCACAAATAAAATACTATCATTCAATTTAATACACATAAATAATTTAATAAGTCCATTAACTTTCCTCAAAGTATGTGTTTGACATTAATATATAGTATGCTACTGCAAGACTGTTGCCCACAACCACTGTCACTGCTGCCACTGTTGCTACTACTACAGCATAAATTGTATCTTGAGAAAATGAAAAAAACACTACTCAGCATGACTTGCATTTTGGGAAAATGAAAAAATAACATTTCAGCTTAAATTGCATCCTTAAAAATGGAAAAACACTCATTATCATGCATTGCATCCTGAGAAAATGGAAAAATACCAGTTTAGCATAAATTGCACTTAGGAAAATGAAAAAAAACACCAATCAGCATAAATTGCATCTGGAGAAAATGGAAAAACCCTAGTCAGCATGGATTGCATCTTGAGAACATAGAAAAACATTAGTTATCACACCTTGGGAAAAGGAAGAAATGACAGTCAGCATGAATTGCAACTTGGGAAAATGGACCAGTTATCATGAATTCCATTTTTTAATAATGATGGTATTAAGCACATTTTTGGAGTTGAAGCTTAAGAACTTGCAATTGTTATATAGAAATAAAATTTGTTGTGGGACTATATACAATTTTAAAACAATGTTGCCATCTTTATTTTATTTCTCATGTTGATCAAAAATAAATGGGATTAAATTTTTCTATGTGCACACATAAAAAATTTTAAAAAACATATGCTATGTAATCAAGTTTTATTTTATTTTTGATAAAGTGTAAAATTTGCCTTTAATAGAGATGGTCTTGAGCGAACTTTTAGGATTTGGAGTAGAAACTCTTGGAATGTTAATGATGACAGGACTATGGTTGTTTGCTGTACCTATTTTCCTAGGATACAATTAATGCTGACTAGTATTTTTCTGTTTCCCAAGATGTAATTCACATATGCTAGTGTTTTTTCCTTCTTTCAGGATGCAATTTATGCTGAACCTGGATTTTTCTGTTTTCCCATGATTCAATTCATCTGCTTAATATTTTTCCTTTTTTTTTCACATGGAACTTATGTAACAAATAAACAATAAGACTTATCTATGAAAACTATAGTACTCTCATTAAACCAGCCAATTTTTATGGGACCATGTGTCAATGTAACACCAACTTCAACCCATCCTCTCTATGTTTTCAATCATACTATCATGCATTTCCACATAGTTTTTTCAATATCACATTTAAAAATTCTATGTAGACCTGATTTGACATATGTATCTTGTTATATAATAATTATTTTTTTAAATTAATCTTTAGTATTATATATGTAATATCATAAATCAATTTGTATCTAAAATCTTATTTTGAAATGTAACTTATGTAACCCTTTTTGAGTCTCAATAAAGTTTACCTTTTGAATAATAATATAATAAAACTAATAAAATTGAATTAAAATATTCACATATATATATATAATTTAATGCATTTTCAACATTTAAATTTTATATTTAGTTCTATGTTTTCCTCCTCAATATAACATTGCAAATCGCTGGTTATACATGTTAAGTAAAATGACTTTCTTAGATGAAGTCAGTTTTTTTACGTAGGCCAGATGTTCAAAGATGCTGTTAGACAAATAGCAGAAATGCAGCAATCCATTCTCTTAAAGAAAATAAATTATGTCAATCAAAACCGATATACATTTAATGCAAATGAACATTGTTGGCATACATATAGGTGTGAGATTGTGATAGAATGTTATTCTACATCAAGACAATATTACAAATAAATCCTCACCCATTAAAATATAAATCTGGGCAGTTTTTTTTTTTTTTTTGCTTTAATTCATTGAATCAAATCATTATGTATTTTGATTTCTTGAACATTTTTAAAATAAGTTTAAGAAAAAGATATAAAATAGATGCGAATAAACATGATCAATGTCTTTGTCCTCAAAGCCAATTTATTTCGCAAATATAGCAACTAAAAAATAAATGGTAAAACTAAAGAAACAGTTACTTTTTATATTATGCTATATTTTTTTTTGATTGTCTTTAAAGTCTTCTTTAGTCAGACACATTTAAGAAATACAATGCTAATTTTATTTTACTTTTTTGAGATTAATAAATTTTTATTCCTTGGTGGTGAATATATGTATATATTTTTAAAAAGACATATATATTTTCAAAAGAATTTTTCAATATAATACAATATGACCAAATTTTTAATGATTATGCACAAAAAAAAAAAAAACAACTTGAAAATTAAAAAAATTGTAATTTTTAAACTTTTATTGAATATGTTTTAGTTATTATCCTGTATTTTAAAAGAATTTTTAATGGAATTTTAAACTTCCAGCATATTTTAATGCTTTATTATTATTATTATTTTAAAAAAAATTATCGGCAATAGCAAACAAAGACTTCAAAGAAAAATATTAATTAAAAAGTTTATAAGTTTTCTAAAATAACATTTTATTGATAAAAATTGGCAAATAATACAGAAATATATTTTTTTAATTTTATTTTATAGCTAGTCAAATTGTATTAAATTTATTATTGCATAATGATGAAACTGTTTAATTTCATATAAAATTATTTATATAATAATTAAAAAGCTACAAAGTTTATATAAGCAATTCAATAAATTTGAAAATTATAACTTGATAAGTTAGAAAAAAAAGCATAATAAAAAAAAACAAAAATTCTTGTACTTGTTACAATAGACTATGCAAAATATATGGTCTTTTTTTAAAAAAAAAAAAAACACTTCCAATCTTTGAAAAAAATAATGAATATTTAAAATCTGAAGGCAAAAAAAAAACAAAAAAAAAACAAAACAACAACAACATTTAAATAGCTCACTGCAGGATAAAGATCCTTTCAGTGGATCATTTGCAAAAGGACTATCAGTTTCTGAGAAAGGAAGGTTGAATCTTTTTCATTCACATGTTACTTTCAATTAAAAATAGCTAAATTCATTTTGATTAATATTGAATTGCTTAAAAAATTCTCAACTTGATTATGAAGAAATTCATTCTTTTTATTTGTATTTTTAAGTTGCATTTATTACATGGAATTACATTAATACTATATAACAAAATCATTATATTATAATGGTCACCCAGCATACATTGTTGATATAGTAAGCATGTATTAAATTGTTAAACTTGTTTTGTTGTTTTTGAATGTGCATGTCTGTGTGTGCATGGATTGAGGTATGAGAGCAACTTACCTGAGATTCAATAAACAAAAAGATAGATAAAAGAATATAATATTTGTTGAAATAAGTTTAATCCATGTAAGATTACTTAAATAAAAGCAAAAGAGCTTGAGAAGTATATTTTTTTTATAAAAAAAATAAGTAATTTGATTACATTTGTAGATGAAAAAATGTGAAGGAATTTAAAAGAGAGCTTAAAAAAATGAGGTGGCACATTCTTTCATTCGTATGGACAGGGATTAAAAGAAATAAATCAGTGTAGTTCTGATTCCTAGACCAGAAGAAACATTTAGTGAACTTTAATGTGGCTGAAAAATATATTGCTGTTTGGCTGCTATAATTGATTAAATGTAAATTGACCTTGATAGAAATGGAACATTTACTTTATAAATAATTACTGTTTGTTAATGCAATTATAGAAAATGCATTATTAATCTAAAGTGTGCCAATTTGGGCATAATTATGTTACCATCATTTGAAAACTGCCTGAGCTTGAATTTTTATAATCCTTGACTGAATGTTGTCTACTTCTATTTTTTTGTGTGTGTGAAAATGAAACATTTAAAATAAAACAAGTTGAAAAAAACCCATCAGAAGTCTGAAATTCACCCCCATACTGATTAGTAATGAAAGTTCTAAAAATAAAAATACTATGTTAAGATTATTCATTTTGAAACATTACAATACAATATTATAGAAAAGGCTTTGATAAATCAGTATAATCTGAATATTTTATTAGAATATATTTCATATGTATTAGTTTCAGTTACTTTTATCTATTTTTTTTTTTTTATAATTAGCTAGGGTATGAATGTATTCTAAATTAATTATTTTTACTCTTCTGTGAGTGTATGGGTTAGTTAATTATAAATTAATTAGTGAGGATTAGAACTCAAACTTTCAAGCTCTTTTTAGTCATGACTCTATCTTATATAAACGATATACATGACCACATGTGAAAAGGATAAATGCTCTCCAATATCCATATTTCATGCTGAACCAGCACTGGTCAGCTGGTCTGGATTATCATCTCCCACACATATATGTAATCAGGACTCTGTTTATATTAAGATAACAAACCTTCAATGTTTAACAGACACGCTTCAATCTTCCCCACTCTCCAACTCTTCATCCATCCATATCATTGAAAATCTGATTATATATGTGCATAGGAGATGAAGATCTGAATCAACTGATGAGTGCTGGTTTGGCACAAAATATGTATATTGGAGATCATTTATCTTTTTTGCATGTATGTGGTCATGCATATCAGTTGTATAAGATGGAGTGGATGACTAAAGGAAGTTGAAAGTCTGAGTTCAAATTCTTTTAATTATATTTAGTTAAATTATATACACATTATGCTAGTTTTTAAATATTAATTATAAATGTTAAATAAATTGTTATTAGTTTTCAAAATTAACTTGTCAGTGTCATTTTATCTATCAGTTTGAATTTCAAATGTCACAATAGCAGTTATCAGTTCCATGTTTATCAAATGAAAAAAAAAAAGAGGATGTTTAATTTTTTTTGTGAATTTTACCAGTTGACTCATGGCCACTTGAAGTCACTCGAATTCTGTCATTTTTAATGCTACGATAAAGATTTTACCATCATTTGAAAGGTTATAAAAACTTCTGTAAGATGCTGTCCTCTCTTGAATTATTTTACAAGTAAAAAATCAATAAAACTGATGTTAAAGATATACCAAGTATTTTTTGACAAATTATAAATTATTTTGATAAGATATGCAAAAAATAAAATTATTTTAGAAAAATATTTAAGATTTTAGTAAAAATGTTTAAGATTTTAGCAAAAAATTATTTACTTTTCCACAACATAAAACTGAGAAAGAAATCAACATCAGCAACTCTTTTTAATTGGTTACTAACTTTCGTTTTTAAATTTGCCACTATCGAATATTTCTATAATAAATAAATAGAAATTTATTTTTGAAAAAACTTTCATTCACTTTGATAACCTGATAAATTATTAATATACTTTTTACAAACAAAACTAAAGTGAATATAATATTAAAAGATGAATATATTTTAAGGCTTGACTGTGATTTTGACTAATTAAATGTTTAGATTTTTACCTCATTCGGCCAATAAAGTAATCAGCGCTCAAGGGGTTAATCATTGAACAAATGCTAAATGTTATTGTGAATGGGGTATTATAATATTTGAAATTGGTCCATTAAGCATGGTGGTCAAATAAATAGGCTGAAAATGCCTGCCATTTTATTTAAATAAAATGATTTACAAGTGGTAAAACTATTTACAATCACTATTGTTGATTTTCAAAATGTTATTGGGAAATATAACTTGTTTTAGGTTCAATCATTTCCATTATTATTCACTTTTTATATGACTATGAAAGTTTCATTGATTTTTCATATTTAAAAATAGTCCCTCCAGGATACTGCTATAATATATATTGTAACCGTCGGAATTGTTGAATGCTGTATTCCATTTAAATTGAAGAAAGAAGGCCCAAAATGTTGGTGCCAATTTGTAACTGATTGAATTGATGGATGAAGGTGATGGTTAGGATGATCAATCTGATCTGATAAAAAAATCTAAAAATCTAATTTAAATTAATCTGGTCTAGCTCAATCGGGTCGCCGTTATGTAATAAACCATCACAAAACACAAATAATCTCTCTTAAAGTTTAATTTACTTAAGTTATATGTGAAATGAAGGAATAATGAGACTATCTGCTCCAGACATCAACAAATCCATCACAATTACAACATAAATTGCAAAGAGCAGTGAAACCAACTACTATTGCCCTAAACAAAATATAGGATTAGGCTAACTACTTGATTGGCAATCTAATCAAAATCAAATCCAATTAATAACTAAAACAGATTCCAATATATATATTTTATTAGCCTGTTACTGTTATAGTAATTTAAATCTACTTTATTATTTAAAGATGCTGCCTTTTTAACTTAATGGATAAGCTTCTAAGTATCTGTAATAGTACTTTACAAAACATTTTTTTACATATAGACATTATTTAAATATCAAAACAAAATACTACTTGAACCCAAATATATATATATATATATATATTAATAAACGCTAAATAGAAAGATAAACACTCGTGTCAATAAGCGATATACAATTCTTTCTACTTCAATCTTTAATTAATAATTTTCTGTGGGCATCAACTGGTTTTATTATAATTTTATAAACACTTTGAAAATTTATGCACTCACTTAAATGTTTAAACAAATTAATATACGTCTATGGTTTACTAAGAAGCTACAAAATAATTTATAAATAATTTATAAATATCTTCCAATAAAGTGCTGCTTAATTAGTGCTTCGTTTATGTTTTAAAATAGAATACTTCACTGGAGTTTAATATCAACACTCTATTAGCTCATCTCTAACTCTACAATGTCCAACCACATTACATAAAAGACATATCAAGTTTCTATTGGATGTTTATTCACCTGTGAGTATTAATACAATCTGTTTGAAATTTTAAACAATTGAATAAAAATTGACCGGCAACAATTAAAACATATGATTATAATTGATATTTATACAAATCAAAACAATATTCAATTAAATCGGTCAATGAAGTTTATTCTCTTCATTTTATAGGAGTTTAAGAAAAATACCCAAGACGAATTATTCTGAACCAAACGATAAAGTACGATCTATTTAGATTTTTATGACGGAATCAGACAAACATGAAATGATTGACTTTGTAATATTAACTAAGATAAATGAGAATATATATATAATATTCGAATGCAAATGTAAATATAAAATTCATATGGAAACAAAAATACTAATAAGCAAAACATACCTTATCTTATATTCTAATTCACTTACCAAGCTGAGTTTGAATCTTGTTACTTACATAGCTATGTCGTCTTATGCAATCCAAATAAAACAAAATAATTAAACTAGTCTTGATATTTAAATTAACTCAATTTATTGGATTATATAAAAGAAAATTGGCAAGATTAATGATAAAATACATCGGAAATGACTTTATATTTTAGATTGGTTGACTAAATAAAAATAATAAATTGCTATGTGTATCTCTAGATGTGTTGCGACAACGATAACGACAAAAAAAAAATGAATGAGTAAATGAAGGGAAAGGCTTTTGGATATTTTGCTAAAAAAATTTACATATAACCGATACCAAAGATGTGAAATAGGAGGGTATCAAAATCTATTTGTTTATCAAAATAATAACGGATAAATGAATACGAAATAATAAATGTATTTGAGTCTTTCCGATCATTTTCATTTAATAAATTATATTACTTTTAGAGATAATTAAAAAAAAAATCATCCCCTTTCATTACATATAAAAAAAATTAATACACGCACATTTCATATAAAAAAAAAATCATACCATATATATATGAGTCTGTTCGTTCACTATTTATTGGCCCATTGATTGACTTCAGTTCTTATGGTGTAAAGAGAAGTTTCTCTGTCAGAAATAATAATCGCAAACTTTATGATACTTCACTAAAAGTTTTCTTTTTCTGTCCGAAGAGGTGAGTGCACTTTGATTATCCCTTTTATGATGTGAATTGATCCAGTTGGTCCCTGTTCCTTTACTCGTGAGACGATGTTTACGCAAATCCATTTTTTTTTTAAATTAAAAATAGCCGACTTTTTTTTTTTTTATAAAGCATTTTTTTTTTATTACTTCATAGGTTTCTTTTTTTTTTTTTTTTGTTGCCGCTTCCCCAGAAACATTTCGCAACTGCCTTCTAAATGATTGAACGGGCAGATAATTCCACTATTTTTCCATGTTTTATGGTTTTACACACAAAAAAAAATATTGAAAAACTTTATTTATTAAGACACAGAAAATATGTCTGTCCTTGACTATAGCAAAATGATGAAGAAGATCCTGTTATATTCTGTCGTGTCTTTTTTATATGTTCTCTTTCTGACGTTTTTCGTATCTTGACGACCATCCAATATTACTCAAAAAAAACTCAATTCTATCAATTTTCTTATAGTAGTTTTCGCGGTTTTGGGGTAAGTTTGGAGAAAAAGATACATGAAAATTAAATCCAAATATGATTACAATTTTTTTTATTATTTACAAACCAAAATACAAAATTGATAACAACCTTTTAAATTATTGATAAACATCAATAATTAACACATATCTATATTTTTTTAATAATAATATTTTTTTAAAATTAATTTATAAACAAATATACACAACATAAAACATTGAACTGTATGTAATAATGTTACTATGGTGACTGCATTCATATATGAAATATGTAAAATAGTATCGATCCTATTTAGGTAAACTTATATTGTACTGAATTGTTTTTTTTTTTTAAATAAATTTATTTATTTATATGTTTTTCTTAAGTTTGATTATAGTGAAGTTATTTTTATTTTAAAGCTAGAATCAACAGTATATAATTCTATTTAAAACCTTTAAGGTTGCCATGGTGATCAAATTTAAGTTTACATTTCCAAGATCTTACATTATCTATCTATTAAGCAAAGGAAAAATCAAATAAGATCAACAAACTTCTTTATTTATTATTTATTTTTATTTTTTTATATATATATACCTGGATCATCAATCTGAACATTCACAACATATAAACAATGAAGTCACAATATATGTTATATTTCATTTATTACTTTGCAAGTATACAATAGTTTCAACACCCATGTATAATACAGACACTTTTTATATGTATTTTATAAATTGAAATTATAATATAAATAAAAATTTTAAAAACATTAATAAGGATAGTTATTAATAATAAATTGAGGGCAACATTTACATATATCTTTCATTAACTGAAAAAATAAGAGTAAAATTTTTTTTTTACTATATAGGTATTTTTATTTTTTAAATAAAGTAAATAGTGAAATGCTCATTTTCATTGCAATTAAATACACTCTCCATAATAGTATTTTTTTTTTTAAAAAATAACTTGTTTATTATTTTTTTTAGAAATATAATAGACTAGTTTTGTTATCAAGAAACTATGATATCTCAATTGTTTTGATGTTTTTAAGATAGAATTAACTTTAAGAATATTCTAAAACTTTATAAAACTTTCATGCTTAGAAAATATTTTATTATGTGTAATAATGTATATTAAATTTGGAAAGGATAATAAAAAATAATAAAATGTTTGTGCTTTCAACATAAATTGACAAAATTTGCAAGAATTGGTAGGCTTGTGGTTAGCATAACTGACTTCCAAGCAGCTGTGTTGGGTTCACTATCCACTCAATGCATTTGACATATGTAAAAAAAAAAATAGACAAAATTTTATTAATGAACATAAACATTTAAGATTCTCTGAATCAGAAAAATTACTGATGGCATAATTTCATTTTTATTTACATTTTTTAATGTGATCATGTACAGCACTTAAAACAAAAAATGGCTGCTCAAGTATTGTAAAAAGGTTTAATTAGCAAGTTTCAATATTTTTAATGCTTGCTTACATTTTTAATAACATATAATTGAAATTGTGTATTTGATGTAGTATATCTTGCAACTTCATTAAATTTTACATTTAATAATTTGCAAATTTAATATAATTGAGAATTATTGTTTACATAAAATCTTTTATAAGAATGACATGGTAAAATGTAAATATTATTGCCCAAATCATTTTTTAGCAATCAAAATATTTCCTCTGCTAACCACTTAAGATAAATAATAACAAATTTGAACAACAATAACTTGTGAAAATAAAATTATCTGCCATTCATATTAGATCATATATTCACAATAAAAGTTACACTATTACTGTAAATATTTAAAATACAGTTTATTTTATCCTAGCAAATTATAGTAGTATTATTGGATACACATTGACATTATGGTTTCGTTTAACAACAGCTTTTACAAAATGGGAAAGGGCTGACATATAGGCCTCCATAATTGTGAGATTTTTCTAAGTTTCTGACCCTTCTATCCTATATTTCTGCTATGATAATGGTATACTAATTTGTACTTCTAGTGCATAAATCAGCAGCATACCCACTGCCCTCTTTCCAAAATTGTCCTTGGTTCTTTAATAATCATAGCCATTACTATCCTATTAGGCAGGATTGATTTTAAACCAATAAACATCACATGATCACCATTTCTTATGCTTGCTTATAATTTCTTGCCTATAACTTATTACATGGGGATTTTATGCAGAAGCCTTCTGGCATCCATTGATTACTCTGGCCTGCACTGAGTACCAATACTGTATGGAGAGTTTTTGCCTGTTTTAATAACAGTTATAAGTAAGCATAATAAATGGTGATCATGTGATCTTTATTATTTTATTTAATAGTAATAATATTTGTAATGAAAAATATGATTTTATTTCTTTGCCATTTAAATTGTCTTCTTATAAAATTGTATGTAAAAATAATAATTTGTTTGGAAATAAGAAAATTGCTTGGAAAAAGGTATTATTTTGAATAATTTATTAAATAATACAAATGAAATTTTTGATGTAAAGACTATTCCTGGAATAGTGTATATTATTCCTTATTTTTGTAAGAAGATATATATATAGATCAGAGTAGTTTGAGCATAAATAAAGGAATAAAGGTACATAAAAATAAGATTAGAATTAAATATCTTAGTTCTGCCTAATATATCCATGAAAAAGAAACAGGCCACATTGTTAATTTTGATGAAGCTAAGGTTGTCTTCTTTGAGAGAAATGGAATAAAAAGAATTAAAGACTCTTTATTATTAAGAATTTATGATTCTGAAACAATTAGCTTATTTAAAAGTTCTTTTAATATTAAGGGTGGATCGAAGATAAGTGGAATTGTAGATAATTTTTAGTATAAATATGTTGCTATTTTGTAGTTCTTTACACTTGAGAAGTCTGCTTGTAGCAGTGAGACCATTGGTAGTGTTTTAGAATTTTTTTTGGTTAGTCTAATTGAGTTTTGAATTTGAGGTAATTTTGATTATATATATTATAATGGTCAACAGAACCTCCCCAATCTAATCTGCTCTACAAGGGCACCACTAGGCTATTGGAACCTAGAAAATTTATATAATAGGCAGATACGCATGTGACAGGTTACTCTTTTATTGAACCGAAAGCCCCTGTCACTAGCTCAGGGAGAAACTGAGCTGAAAATATCATTCTGAATATTAAAATTTTTAATTCTTAATTTTAAATATTAATATAAAATATATAAAATAAGTTACTGCCCAAATTAATTCAACAAAACATTTTATTATTACACACAAACTCTAAAAAGAAAATTCTGAAAATTAAATTATTTGGCGAATATCATTTAGATTATATGAACAGGTGGAAGTATTTAGTTGATTTAATACAATTTTAATAAGTGTAAATTTGTGACATAGATTGCGCATATAACCAACCCAATCTTTTTTAACCTTAGGCCAAAATCTCACATTTAAACCAATGCTAGCTTACTGATATACCGATGTGACCAACGCAAAATGAGATTATTAGCATAACATAACCATGCTATCCGGAATTTACATCTGTAGCATGATATCATTTGAAAAATACAGAATCATGGTGGGAAGGAATGAGCATCTTCCCCTTAATACAAGAACAAAATTATTTGGAATATATATGTAGGAGCTGCTCTGATAATGGGGATAGCAGTCTTTGCCAGCTTACTGTCCCAACCAAAGCATAAGAAAAATCAATAACATAGCAAATACATCTATGACCATTGACAACATGATGGCTACACTTTTGGCCATACATTCAGGTGGATATTTTGCCCTGTATACTAACATGGTACAAGGGAATGAATATCCAGTGCACCTATTCAGATTGCATTGACATAAAACATCCGTATATCTATCCACTAACACTGATCTAACTACAAAACAATTAGCCCAAAATTAATACATTTTAAACTAACATAATCTTACGAAGCTATGCAGCCACTCATGCCCATTTTAAATTATTAATTTAAAAGAAATTACAAGAATGGAAATGATATTAAACATATTAAAAGAAAATATAACAAAGAATTTAAATTTTAGTCAGATAGAAGATTTCTTTTAAAAATTAAGTGACATTTAAAATTACTACTTGGAAAAGTTTGTTAGTACTCATGCATATCTGCATAAGAAAATATAAAGATTGGAGCCAAAATTGTTGTAATTAAATATTAAAATGCACTTGCACAGTACTAGTGTTACAATGGATGGAAATCTTATATTGATCTAAATTACTATTGAGAGATTAAAAAAGAGAAAGATAAAGATGGTAAGAGAAAAGACATTGATAGCTACTATGAATCAGAGATAGCTGAAGTCAAGACAGATGGAGGCACCTGCTATTTGTTCAGAATGATGGAGTTTGAATTCATATGGAGAAAAGAGTCAATTTCAAGTGTTTCATAGTTACAAATATGTTCTAGAAGACAGTTTGCTTGCCTGAAATATATCCAACCCTGGGCAAAAGAGGGATCACTGCAGTTACCTGAATTATACTTTTCCTAATATGACTATAAACCAATCTCACCAAAAGAAATCTCTCAGCTAGTTGAAGAATTAATTATATGTATGCTGATGTTTCTATATGCAGAGAAACACAAATTAATGTATATACATGAAGCATAGCTTGTGAGTTATTTTAGTAATTCCTTAAAATGAATTTAAAAATATAATTTAAAGTGCAAGTAATAATTTTGCTTGGTTTAAAAATAAAAAAGTAAAGGATTAATAGATGATTCTATATTCTAAAGACAGACATTATTATTAAATAATCCATGATACTAATATGTATAATAGAACAATAATATTTTGAATCATTTATTGAGGAAAAAAGACATTTTAAAAGAGTAACCCAAGTAAATAACTTTTCTTGGATTAAAAATCAAAGAATCAAGAATTCATTGATGATCCTATTTAAAAAAAGAAATAAAAAAAACTAACTTTTTAGACTAATTTAACGATGTGATTCATTAATTGAGAGTGACTTGTCAAAAATTGATTTTATTTTTTTTTAAGAAAAAGAAAAATTTTTGTGATACAGGCTCAAATTATTTTTTATATACACATGTATATGTCAATTTTATGTATATTCAAAATGGAATTAATTATAAATATTAATGTCATTTATTATTTTGACAAATTCAAATAGGTTATGTTAATAAATTAATATATTGTACATTGATTATATATATATATATATGGGTTTTATGTAAACCTAGTATAGATGAATTTTGATCATTTATCGTATTTTTATATAGCTTAAATTTTTTAAAATTATTTATGACAATTCAAATATGTTCAGGAATATTAGGTCATGCATCTGTGTGCACATATCAATGCATATCATGTAGACATATATGTATAATTTAACCATTTTTTATTATTAGATGTCCATTGAAATATGTTAATTGTATATTATAAAACATGTCTGTGCATGTATATATGTTGTATGTAAACTCTTAAGAGATATTATAAATTACAATGTGATAGTTTTATTGTGTATATTAATCAAAATCAGAAGGCTTATATATACATAGCCATATTCTGAACAACTTAATTTCAATTTTTTTATTGTCATTAATAAACTTATATATTATTGTTGAAATTATTCCAGTGAAATTAATTTTAAATTGTTTTAAGAATATTATTTGTATTGCAACATCTCTTGATCACAATAACAGTTATAGATTCAAGCATAACAATATGATATATAAAAGGTTATATTAGTGTTTGTGAGAATACAGTGATGATGATGATATTTCCATCAATGAACATCATTATCCTGGTTGGCACAAAGGGAATATTCTTTAAAGTCCATGCACTACATTTTATTTTAATTGTCTTATTAGAAATTAAGTTTATAATTGTCAATACATTAATGGTACTAAGTGGTCAGAACATTGATGATGATCAGCATGTTTTAATATTCCAGAATTATTGTTTTTATTATTAGATATCCAGCTGGATTATCACTTAAGTTGTTATGCATCCAAATTAATGTTTAAATAATTGCCCCAAGCTGGCAAAGGCTAAATAGTTGGCATGGTCTATAGTAGACTCATTTCAAATCCACACACAAGATTGACTGTTGATTTATTTAGATTGTTGATCATTTATGATGATGGAATGGTTATTTCAAATGAATATTCATTTTACTTATTTATAATGATGGTGAATTTATAGTTAATTATGCTTATAATGATTAGTTAACTGGGCTGATCTCTCAGAGAGATTTTATGATCTCTCCTGCTCTTATAATATACAAAATTACTTATATATTTTGATATTAAACATTACTTATATTAATGATCTTGGGTACAGTACTTAATATCTTTATTATTTTAATCTTATATATATATATATATATAATAATATATATATATATAATATATATATATATATATATTATTCTAAATATTATTTTAAATATTTTGATACTCTTATATCTTACTTTGATATTAAATTTATACAACTTTAATGTTTTAAATTTTAATTGAAATATTGTTAATGTGGGGTTGATAATGATTTGAATCACCCCAAGTTCACCTCTGATTTATTTCATCCTGTTATAAATGGCTACCCAACTGAGGGTCGATGATTATTATTATAAATGGCTACCCATCTGAGGGATGATGTTGATCATGTATGGATGTCCATCATTATATATGGGTGCTCAATTTAGGACTGATGGATGATCATGTACTTGTGATCATCGTTACAAAATTGCCACTGAACTCAACCACAACAGAGAATGCAGAATTAATTTTAAAATGACTGTGAAATATGTGACAAGAGTATTATTGATTATAAATTATAAAATTGTAGTTTTTAGGTATGGTTAAAGAAGTTTATGTTCAGAGTTAAATAGAAAATCAATGATTTTGCAGATTGAATTTGATAGTTGATTGTTGAAGTTTGTTTAACTGTATTTTCAGTTTTGATGATGGATGGAGGGTTTTTGTCATTGGCTTGAGGATACAATGTTTTCATGCAATTCCAGGAGGTGTTTTTTGGTTATTGATACAATCCATTTTCTGATTCCATATTGCTTACCATAGACCAGTACTTGTGCCATGATTGCAGCATCTATGTTTCCAAGGAAGGAGCAAGGCATGGTTCTATATTTTCCAGCCCACAAGACTCAAAGAAGCAGGTCATAGTTTTTTTTATTTTTCAGACCTTAAGACTTCAACAGAGCAGGGTGTTGCAAAGATTTGATTATCTTTATTAAGGGTTGTTATAGCTATAGTATTTAAATTTAGGCAGCTCTTTTGGTGTTCATGATACATTGTATTCTTGTAGTCCAATGGCTGAATTTTTTATCTCAAGATTACAGGTCACTATTCATTCTGTTGGCTGTCAGGTGTCAGATCTCTTGTTTTGATTATATTTGTATATTATGAAAAATATGGTTAGATATGTGTTTCATTTCTATTTTTCTTTTTTCCAATAAGAGAATTATGTATCAAGTGTAAGTTTGTTACTTGGCACACAATAACATAGTCTGTGTGCACAAATATATATATAAAGTTGAAAGGAAACATAGAAATAAACACAGACAAAAATTTTATAGATATTTTCTACATTTCTGTAATAATAATCAGAGATTAAATAATTCTGAATTTAAAATAAAATTTCATTATGAAATAAATAGTTAAAAAGGTCTAATAAATATTTCTATTGAATTTTGATTTTGAAATTAAAAAAGAAGCATGTTTTATGATAAAATAGAACTCATAATTGTAAAATTTTACATTATCTATCTTTAAAATCTTTTAATTAATGCTTGTATGCATTCTATTATATATTTAAAAAACTTTGTAGATTATACTTTGATTAAAATTCCAAAAGTAGCTTTTGATTAAAGTTGTTTTAATCAAGATAAGAAAAAAGTGTTTAAATGTGTTTTTGTCACCTCAGCTGACTATATAAAAAGAGATGATAAAAAGAATAGTTTAGTTGGCTAGTGGTTTTTTTTAATAAAGTTGACTAATAATATTTTTGAGAAGCCGTTGGCAGAATTGATTAGTTGGTTTCCAGAGCTATACAGATATCTGCCATGGATCAAAGGTAGCTGAAGTCAAAACAGAAGAAAGCAGCTGCTACTAGTTCACAATGGTGGAGTTTGAATTCACATGGAGAAAAAAGAGTCAACTTCAAGTGTTTCACAGCTACAAAGGTGTTCTAGAAAACAGTTTGCTTACCTGAAATATATCCAATCCTGTGCAGAAAGGGTGTCACTGCAGTTAACCTGAATTATAGTTTTCCTGATATGACTATTAACCAATCTCACCAAGAGAAATTCCTCAGCTTGCTGAAGAATTAATTATATATATGCTGATATATCTATATGCAGAGAAGTACAAATTAACAAATATACATGAAGCATAAGTGATGTGTTATTTTAGTATAATAGTGATTTATTTTTTGGGAGTTTACAGGAAGTTTAAGCACTGAAAGTATGATTGATAAGAACTATAATCCATGTATCCCAAGCTCTAGTCTTATAATTTTACCAAACTATACATGGCAGGATATACAATAAATGGGATTCAGAAAATTGCATTTAAGAATTATCCACAATAAAAATTAATTAATTAACTTTTTAAAAATAAATTTATTAGGTATGAAAATTAATTCTGTCTTTTAATATTTATTTAGTTATAACATTTTCATCCTTTTTCTTAAGTTTCATTTATTCATTTTACATTCAAATCTTGGTGTTTTTTGATTCACTAATTCATTTTATATTTATTTATTATTACGTACTTGTTTACCATTTCATGTAGATGATATTTATATTCATATATACTTCATCTCTGCTGTGGATTATCTCTCAAACTGTGTAAGACTTCTGTAGCACCTATGATAAATTAATTTTTTAAGGAAAAAAATTATAATAACTTATAAATTAATAATAAATCTTTTGTGTAGATATATTTATCTGTCATTAGAAGTATGAAATCTTTTATAAATCTTTTAACAAAAAATTAATGATATATTTTAGATAATTCAACATATAAATATCTGTTACAAGTGAATAAAATTTTTAAATTGAATTATAATCATGTTTTAAGACAATTTTTAAGTTAAAATTCAAATATAAAATAATGATTGTTTATAAAGAGCTGTTTTTTCTTATGATGTTTTTTTTTACAAATTAAAAATTGATACTGGTATAAATAAGTAGAAAAATACCTAATTGAAATATTTAATAAATAATACTACATATATAATATTAAATATAATGATATTTAACTATTATATACCATTTATAAAAATATTTATATAATAGTTAATTACCATTATGTTTATTATTTTTGTTGTTATTACAATAGTTTTTAATTGACGGACATTTTATTTGTATTATATGTATATATTACTGCAGAATCAATTACTATTTTTTGTCTATTACAGTTATGATACATATATTTTATGTAGATATTGTTTTTAGTTTATCCACTTTATTGTTCATTTTTTGTTTATTTACCTTATTGTTCATATCAAAGTTAGGTAAAATTTGGAAAATATTTAGATTTCAATCAGAATTATGTTTTTTTTTTTTCTTTTAGATAACTGGCCTATAGCTATCGTAGTTAGGCATCCATTAAATTATTAACTATCATATCATGAAAGATAACATGGATAAAATATTAAAATCCTCATTATCAAGCACTTGCTTGCCTTCTCTTTTATTGTTTATTTTGAGGGTGGGGTGTTGCAGAGTTTCTGTGCTGCACTCATTTACTTAATATTTATTTTGACTCTAGTAATCTTTTTTGATTAATTTTCTATAAATTAATCATAAAATAAAATTATAAATTTGAGATATCTTTTTTTTTTAAATAATTAAAAAGCAAACATATTTTTCATATTATATAAATTTTATTTATCTTATTTTCTTATTTGTTCCTTTCTGTATTTTTTTTAAATTGCATTATATTATGTAATTCTTTCTTTCTCTTTCTGCTAACTAATTCCAATATATATATATATCAAGAGATTTTGCTTGATTTATTTAAACAGAATTATAAGAATATAGATTTGTTTGTGGAGAAAGATGTAGAAGATGTTTGTTGGAAAAGTGGGGGTAATGGAATCCAATAATTCAATTTTTGCAAGCTTGATTGGTTTTAAACATTTTAGTAAAATGTATTATGTAAGATTTTCAAAGTATTGTGGGTGAAAAAAAACATAATTCTTTTTTTATATAGATATTAATGATTTTTTTTACTTTTTTTGAATTATTGAATTACATAATATACAATACACAAAGCATTTATATACTTTAAAATACATAGGAAGACAACATAAATTTATTTTACAAATGAATATGTGTTTGTATACAGAGACAAAGAGGGAAAAATTAAAACAGTTTAATAGCTTACTTTAAAGCAAATTTCTTTCCAATCCCTAGTAGTCAAAGATCAGTGAAGGATGAGAATCTACTCACCAGTTTGTCAAATGCTGGTTGGTGATAGTTTGAGTAGTTTCTTTATTCTTGTTTTATCTTGTAACTAAGATTAGTATACATTCATTTTCTGAACACTTAGGATAGTTAATTGACTACATGAAATAAAAAATCCTAAACATAATTATAAACTGAAAATTATTTAAAAATTTATTTGGCCTAGGTTCAAACCAAAGTCATGAAAATAGTAAATATTCTACCACTACACTATAAGGCAGTTAATATAGCTACCAGAATGTAATTAGTTGATTTATGATGTGAGTCAACTCACATCATAAGACTTCATAAGAAGCTTGAGGATGAGAAGTGACACCTGGATCATCATTCATGGAACTTGAACAATTTGCCACTTTATCACTGCATCGAACCATGCAGGGTAACTTAAGAATGATTATTAATGTTATTAACTTAATTGTTTTTGATAATAGAAAAATAAATTGCTAACTACCAACCATCTTTTCATTTCACTTTTTTACTACTCACAAATTTTAAAATACAGATACTCTTTTATTTCATAAATTCACAATGGTCCAATAATATGAGGTATTAGATTGAGATAATGTCTACATGGGTATAGCTACAATATCAAATCCAATACGAACTTTGAATGTCCCATCACTAGTTTTTCAATGAAATGGATCATTGAGTAGTTGGAAGTAGGAGAAGATTGAAATCTGTCCATTAATGTTTGAGGAATTGCTATCATAATATAAACGGGAACTGATTATATATATGTATGGGAGATTATGATCTGGCCCAACTGATGAATTCTTGTTCGGCATGAAATATATGTAGGGGATCATATATCTTTTGACATTATGTTATCATGTGTATTGGTTGCTTGAGATGGAGTGGAGGATGAATAGACTGAAAAATTCTGAGTTCAAATCCCTCTAATTAAAAAATGTACTTTTTTCAAAGCACTTTTCACAGGGTTTTATTTAATTTATGATAATTTTAACTGGCTAATAATGATTTTCAGATTGAAAAAACAATGGTATTATGATTGTTTTACTTACTCATACAATAATGTCATTTAGTATAGATATATTTATTATTATTTATAAATATTTTAAAGCATGTATGCACAGTTAACAAATTTGAGCAATAAAAATCTTATAAAACATCGTAAATAGTAATTTAAAGTGAGTATCTACTCACGCTCTCTTCAACAGTTCTTCAGATTTGCTCATATAAAAGAATTTGAGTCGTAGGAATAAGAGGGATTCTATTTATTCCTGCATAAATACTATATCTTGGATTGAAGAGGAGAGTATTCATTTATTTAACACTCTCAAAAGGTGCGTGCTCAATTAGCTTGAAAGGCTGATATTGGAATGAAATATAATTGCAAGCACGGCGCTAGATAAAATATTTGCTTATTTACTCATAATTAAGTTTCAGTAAGAATGACGTTTAGTAAATTCTAAGTAATTACACTGATGTCATTCAGTCAAAAAACATCATAAATAGTAATTTAAATTGAGTATCTACTCACGCTCTCTTCAACAGTTCTTCAGATTTGCTCATATAAAAGAATTTGAGTCGTAGGAATAAGAGGGATTCTTTTTATTCCTGCATAAATACTATATCTTGGATTGAAGAGGAGAGTATTCATTTATTTAACACTCTCAAAAGGTGCATGCTCAATTAGCTTGAAAGGCTGATATTGGAATGAAATAATAATAATAGTAGTAGTAGTAGTAGTAGTAGTAGTAGTAGTAGTAGCAGTAGCAGTAGTTCAGAAGAAAGCAGTCCATTTATCTACAACCATGATCCTAAAGTATTTAAAACCTTGTCAAGCTAAAAATCTTAATCTGATATACTTTATCCATTTTCCAATGAGTTGATATTTAATTAATAATTTTGTGTTACATTTTTCATTTAAAATTTTAAGTAAAATCAAATTACTCAATAATAATTTAGAAAACAATATGGAAACAACATCATCACATGACCAAAAAAAGCCCACCTCCAATATTATCAGTTCAAAATTCAGTCAAATATATATTTATTTTCAATTTTATTGTAATAAATTCCTAATTTTGTTGGGAAAAGAAGAAAATTCAGTTTCAAATTCCCAGGAAGTAGTCAATATTTTTGGTTAATGTAAGAGAGAAAAAAAACACCTTCATATAATTGTTTCAATGTTCAATCAGTTGATAATTTACTTTTAATTTTGTGTTACATTTTTCATTCAAATTTTTAATTAAAATATAGTTACTTAACGATACATTTTTTTAAAAAGCCATCACATGACCAGTGTCTCTACAATAGTACCAGCACAAAGTTTCAAAGTCCAAAGGTCAGTCAAGCATATGCTTATTTTTAATGTTATTGTAGTAAACTTTGATCTTTGTTTAGCAATAAAAAATTCGATCCCAAATATCCCAGCAATCAGTTCACTTGCTCACAAACAAGTTAATAAGCTCTGGTTATTTCTGCTTATAAAGTACATCTGGGGCTTGTTTTATGCTATAGAAAGGTTCCTCAGAAAATGCACACAAAAGAAATCGCAGAAAAATAGACTTAACTTACCTTGAAAAATAGGGGACACGTACTGTAATTTTTCAAAAATCGCATCATCAAAGCAACATCGCATAAAAAAAAAAATTAGAAAATAAAATATGACTAATAAAAAATTTCAAATTTGAAAAAAATTGATACAAGACAAACTTTTTTTACTTTTTTTTATTAACTACAGTATTTAATTTTATTCAAAACAATATATTTTATGCGTAATTTACATTTTTTCATACATGTACGGTATTTTAATTATTATCGCTATTTGAGATATCAGATTCGTCATGATGTGATGTGATGTGAGGCACTGTAGCTTCTCCTTAAACGAAGTCAAGAGGCAATACAACTAAAACATTTTCCAATCGCTATTGATCCTTCCCATTTCGCTGTGATCTAAAATTGAAATTTTTGTTTCCAAAGAAATTCATTTTTTTGAGTGTTTTTTTCTCTCTGTTAGAGTAAACTAAAAGTTTAAAATTTAAAAACTTAGACTTATGATAATAAAAAGACACCGACTCACCACTGTTGGGCAAAATTCAATTAAAACTAACAATTAAAAATTAAATTCTTATTTTTGTTTTTAATTTTCAATTCCGTTTAAAAATCAAATTTTATCATTTCACATCATCTCGTTACATAATTTTTAAATTGTTAACTACAATTAAAAATCAGATTTTAATTGTCAAATTTAATTGTGCCCACCACTGTTACTCACCTTTTATAAATAAACTTGTGGACACTAAATGATTAATTGATTACGTACTCATTTTATAAAAAGCAAAAATTGAACATGATTTAAAATGCAAAAACAGCAACATATATCATATAGGCATCTATAACGTTTGAACAGATTTACATTATAATCTTGTAAAATTTATTACTTGCGGACATTAAATGATTAATTACTTACGTACTCTTTTTATAAAAAGCAAAAATAGAACGTGATTTAAAATGCAAAAACACCAACAAACGTAGTATTTTTCATCTATAACGTTCGAACAGATTTACATTATAGTCTTGTAAAATTTGATGTGTGTATATAAAATGGGGAAATTCTGATTTTAAATTAATCATGAACTTTTTTATTATATAAAATCTATTACAGTAGTATTATAAAATGCTGAAAATATTGAAATTATTAGATGGAAGTCGAACTCTGATAATACGCTATTACTTTAAATATGACGTGAAAAAATGTATATTATTTAAAGTAATAGCGCATTATCGGAGCTCACTTCTGATCGAATAATTTTTATAGCATAAAAGAAAACCGCATACAAAGATATTAAGAAGAATCATGAATCGCATAACTTCAAAATTGCATTAAAAAATTTGCATAAAATGAGACCCGGGTGTACTCAAAACCTAAGGATAACAACAAAAAAAACTAACATTATATACCTTTTTTAAATTTCTAATCAATTGATGACTTATTTTCAATTTTATGTTGCATTTTTTATTCAAAATTTCAATTTAAATCAAGTTATTAATGATAATTTTAAAAACATAAAAGACATTTTCAATAACAGTGATGAGTCTAACCACCTACCCAGCTTACACCATGTCTCCCTGTATCTGTATTCTCTATCTATAAATTTCACACACTTAAACCATATGAAAAGCTTCACTCAGCCTCACTTCTAATACAGCCAGACCTAGAGTCTGATCATCTTACCACAAACTGCAACTCATCAATTGCAGTCAATTCTAACATAGGTTTATTACCACCCTTCTCTGGAAATATGGAACCTTTACCAATGGATCTCGTACTTAAACTTCACTAAAACCATTATTCAACCTCCATCTTTAATACAGCCAGATCCAGAGTCTGACCAATGTATCCAATTCATCAATTGTAACCAATTCTAACACAGCTGTGTCACAATTTATCTTGGACTACTCATCTATTCAAATGCACTAGAAAGCAGGAATAGCATAGTTATCAAAACCTCACCATGCCTCCTACCCATACCAACACATCTCCCACCCACCTCCCTAATGAAACCAAGAGAAAACCTGACCACCCAAAGAAAACCTGTCACCCTAAAATGTCAAAAATAACTGACATTGATTAAATATCAGTGTCTGAGACCTCACAGACAATTGCCACATTCCCATGGCAGTCACTAGTCCCTCACCTATGCTACACAGGCAACCAAACAATATATAAAACTAAACATGGTTTGAACTACACCTGGTTTGCATTTGTAAAGCCAGCAACAGATTAGCATGTAAAATTCATGTAATCTTGTGTAAATCAATAAACTATTTACATAAATAAATCTATAATGACAGATTGCCCATGTAACCATAGCAATCAATATTATGTAAAATTCTATTAACTAATCCACTGCTTGTAAAAATTTCAGTCGTGGGTAAATCAATAAATCAATTTTTACATATGTAAATCTATAACTATGGATTGCCCATGTAAACAAAGCAATCCAAGCTATGTAAAATCCTTGTAACTAATTCATATCATACAAAAATTATTGTAATCTTGTGTAAATCAATTGTTACATGCATAAATCTACATCTACATATTTCCTATGTAACCCAACAATCCAAGCTATGTATATGTCCACAGCATGTAAAAATGTTTGCATTCTTGCATAAATCAACTTTTACATACATAAACATACATCTATGGATTGTCTATGTGACCACAGCAATCCAAGCTATGGATTTACACCATGTAAAAATGTCTGTAATCTTGTGTAAATCAACTTTTACACATGTATACGTACAATTACAGATTGCTCATCTATACCATGGCAATCCAAGCTATGTAAAACCTTTGTAACTAATTCACTGCATAGAAAAAATTATGTGTAGATCAATAAAACAACTTTTATAAACCTACAACTGCGGATTGCCCATGTAAACTTAAGCTATCCAAGCAATGTAAAACTCTTGTAACTTAAGATAAATAAAGCTTATCACTGAAATATATTAATAATGTAATATAGCTCCGCAGTTGTTCTACTACCAACAACCCAGGTAAAAAGCTCCAGGTTTGTTTGCTTAAAATTCATTTAAATCTTTCATTTGATAAAATAAAATGCTTATCTCTTATTACAAAATTTTGTCTTTTATTGCTTCATACCTCATTTATTAAATTTGTGCTAATTTGGCATCAAAAATTTACAAAATAAGTAATTTGTCTAATGATAATTTGGTGATTAATATGATGACTGAATTGACACGGGACTAGGTGGCTGGCACCAATTTTATTAACATTGAATTCCAAAGTTCAAAGCTAGTACAAACGGATGCTAAAAATAATACTCAACAGATCCATAGCAAAAGTAATAATAATCCAATAATTATAAATGATGAAAGTAATATTTCAACCAATTCTAATTTCACTAACATTGAATTCGAAAGGGCAAGGATAATACAAACATATACTGATGTTACTAAAATTAACCGTCAACAGCTCAATAGGAAAAGTAATAGTAATCCAATAAATATTAATTAATAAAAATAACAATATGTCAACTATTCTCAAATCAGCTCCAAGGTATAGAAAAACATTCTCTAGTGACATCAGAGAACTGGACCTCAATATCCAAGAATCATAATGCCCTCTCTCTACAGTTTGGAACACAGATGCAATTATGATAACCAATAAATGGTTCAAAAAATTGATCCCAAGAGGATTATTTGCAACCTTTAAAAAGTTTTTTCCTTCTAGGTCTATAATTCTATCTGCCACAAACATCAGCATTTCTATATAAATTTCCTAGACAATTATTATTTAGTGCAATATCCTTGCATGGGCTGTGGGATACCATTACATGTATTGCTGACCATCCAAATCCCAAGTATTTAATAATCAAGTTTTTTCAGATCACACAGAGACATCGATTTCAAACACAAACTTGGAAAATTTGCCTTAATTACAGTGGATTCAAATTGCTACAACTATATCACATACACACTCAAAAACACCTACTTGGGATACATTCTTCAAGATTTTCAGCATATGTTGCATCCATTTGGCAAAGTTAGGACTTTTCACCCCATATATTTAAGGGAAACCCCTACCTTAGTAACAGCTATGATTTCAAATTACAACTGCACCATGACATTGATCAAAACATAATTCCAACACAAATCCTTGATCAAGAAGTTACCTTATGCCTATATATCAGAGGATTGAAACCTCCATGCTACTTCTGTCACTAGAAGGGTCACTTAGCAGTGCAATGTATTAATCTCCAAACTTCACTTTCAGAAAAACCAGATGATCACCTAAATCCCCAAATCAACAAAGAACAATCAATAGCAAATCTTTCCATGATTACAACTATAAATAGTCAAGAGTTTATCCATGAAAATACTATGTATTCTATATAATCATTCTCCTTCTCTCGACCTTACTCCACCACCTATTGATTTGACACTGCATGAGGCAGATAATGACAATTGTGGCAACTTAATATACAAACAATTTCTGACTCAGATAATATTGTTTTCAATAACCTCCGAATGCAACAACCAATGCCAGCACTGTCTCAAATAAGGTTAATACTGCCCCAGAAGGTTATATTTATAATCATACACATGACAATGACCAGACCAATCACAATAAAACATTAACACATACCATAAAGACTATTTCTCAATGTTTACCACCCATACTAGCCATCACCCATTCCGTTGCTTCTAATGAAACAAAAAAGAAAGCCTGGATCCCCCCCAAAGACTTAGCAATTTAAAAAAAGAAAGCCTGGATCCCCCCCAAAGACTTAGCAATTTAAAAAAATCAAAAACATGTGGTTGACCTGTTGATGCTTGACATGGATCCTGTGGAAACCAGTCATATATTCATGCAAAACTGAATGCCCATTACCTAACTTCATAGATAAATCCATGCCTACCTCCCATAAATAAATACTCTCAACCATGGCCAGTGTTTGTCAACTGTAATACCAGCATAAAGTTTCAAGGTCCAAAGCAGCAACAGTCTATTTTTTCACAACCAAGTTAAACAGCTATAGTTTTTCATGCTCCAAAAGTATTTAAAACCTAAGCCTGACAAGAAAACAACATGGAGACAAAGCCATCACACTTGTGGACCTCACAGACAATCATCAAACTACT
This sequence comes from Epiperipatus broadwayi, assembly GCA_028023455.1. Taxonomy (NCBI): domain Eukaryota; kingdom Metazoa; phylum Onychophora; class Udeonychophora; order Euonychophora; family Peripatidae; genus Epiperipatus; species Epiperipatus broadwayi. Next base: position 6,162,219 of record JAQFVV010012445.1, on the reverse strand, counting down.
ATAGAAATTTCTAGACCCTCACCTATGTTACCCAGGAAACCCAACCACAAAAAATAAATCTGGTTTGCAACTGTAGATACAGTTGTCCAGAGCATGTAAAATTTATGTAATCTTGTGTATATCAATAAAACAACTTCTACATATGCAAACCTACAACTACAGATTGCCCATGTAACCATGGCAATCCAAGCCATGTAAAACCCTTGTAACTTATCCACAGCATATAGAAATTCCTGTAATCTTACATAAACCTACAATTACAGATTGCCCATGCGACCACAGCAATCCATGCCATGTAAAACCCTTGTAACTAATCCACAGCATGAAAAAAATATTGTAATCTCATAAAATTCAATAAATCAACTTTTACATATGTAAACATGCATCTATGGATTGTCCATGTAACCAGAGCAGTCCAAATTATGTAAAACTATTGTAACTAATCCATAGTATGTAAAATTCTTGCAATCCTGTGTAAACCAATAAATCGATTTTTATATATGTTAACCTACAATTACAGATTGTCCATATAAACACCACAATCTAAGCTATATAAAACTCTTGTAACTCTCTAAGACAAATAAAGTTTATCATTGAAATGTAGTAGTAGTAGTAGTAGTAGTAGTAGTAGTAGCAGTAGCAGTAGCAGTAGCAGTAGCAGTAGCAGCAGCAGCAGCAGCACATTAGGTGGCGTTTTTTTTAGTAAGTCAAGTGTTACATCAGCTCATTTTTGAAGAAGAAATTTTCATAGTTTAACTGAGAATTGGATAGCAAAACCTATACCATTGAATAGAGGAAGTTTTTCTACTCAAGGTAAGCTCATTGAGAGCAAATTTCTTATAAAATTGGTGAAAATATAAGGGATTTTCTAAATATATGTTAAATAATAATTCAAATAGTTCAACAAAAGATTTATTTCTAGAAAATTCTAATATTAATTTTAATCCTGATAAGGATTCAATGGAAGGAATTTCTAAAAAAAGTTCTAAATCCTTATCAGATTGTCAAAAGATAAGTAAATCTAATTTTACTGAAATTCAAACAATGAAAGAATCTTTAAATTTAGAAAGCTCCAGGCTATCTGAAGATCTTATCTCAAAAAGAAATGAGATTACAAATAAAAGTAGCTATGCAAATATTTTTAAATAAAATACAGATAAAGAAGACAATTTATTACAAATTAATGAAGAAAATATAACTGATTTTTTTTAAATTTTGATGATGATGAAATTAATCAAGCAAATTCAGAATCTACAATACTTAATAATGCATTAAAACCTGAAGAATATCAAGATATAGTAGATAAGTTCAATCTAACAATCCCCCCAATCATTTTTAAATCATTTCAAAAATTTACAAATGAAAAGACACTCATTTTATCTATGACAGACTTAAATATTTCTATAATGAAATTCCCCATAGATGAGTTTTATGAGTTTCTCTCAGAAAAAAACTTGTGGGGAATGATTTACAAAGTGTTATACCATCCTAATAATAGATACCATGTCCTAGAATTTCACAATGTTTCACAAAAAATAATTTTTCAAAAACATATTCAGGTTATCAACAACAAAATTGTCTGCTATGTTGATACAAAGAGGCAGATGAGGCTAGAGGGCCAAATTAGAAACTGTCATGTTACCTTTACCAATCAAGACTTACAAAAGATTCTTGATAGATATGGACAAGTATCAAATTTTAGATACCTACTAGAAAAAAAAGCTACGAAGCCAGTAATAAGTAACATTGCCTTGTTCAGCTTCACTTTAAATAAAAATGTACAGCCAATGGACATTCCAACTTCGCATTCTAATGATGCCCCACCTGTGATAATCACCTTCAAGGGAATACCCTCACAGTGTTTTTTTGCAAATCCAGGGACCACCTCATTCAGAATTGCCTAACAGATATTGCCTAAATTGTGGATTTAAAAATACAAAATACCATCAATGTGCTAAACAAAAAATATTGTCAAAAGAAAATTCAAATCCTGAAAATGTACCTATTGTAGAAAGTGATCAACAAATGGATCAAATGTTAACTCCAAACATAAGTTCCCACAAGGACATAGTGACACCGATGCCTAATAAGATTCCACATGAACAGACAGAGTCAAAAACAAAAACAATTGAGGAAGTAAAAATTTCACATGAATGAACAGAATCAGAAACAAGAACAATTGAGGAAGTATCAATCTATGAATCTAATACTCCACAGAATATGCCAGCAGAAGACAGCCCTGAAGATAGCCCTGATGAAAAGAACAGCACGGACACCTCATCAGAAAATGATGACAATTCTAAAGTGGCAGTCAGTAGACAAAGTTTAAGAAAAGTAAAAAAGATTAAAATGAATGACAAGTTAAATAAAAATAAGGACTTAAATGAAATGGATAAACAAAAGAGCAACCCTGAAAATAAAAAGGAATCTAATACTCCACAGCATATGCAAACAGAAGACAGCCCTGAAGATAGCACTGATGAAAATGACAGCACTGACACCTCATCAGAAAATGATGACAATTTTAAAGTGGCAGTCAGTAGACAAAGATTAAGAAAAGTAAAAAAGATTAAAATGAATGACAAGTTAAATAAAAATAAAGAACTAAATGCAATGGATAAACAAAAAAGCAACCCTGAAAATAAAAAAAAATCTCCATACATGCCAATTCACAAAAAAACTAAATATAATGATTCAAATGAAGATAATAATGCCCCAGAAGAGGCAACCCCATTACATTGGACCCATAAAAACTCTTGTAATACTCAACTGTTACAAGAACAAGTCAAATACTTTGAAGGAGTGAACAGTCACAAAAGGAAAGGCAGAACTAAAAAGGACATAGATTCTGAAGAAGTTAACATAGAGATGGATACAGTTGCTGCTCAAATTTCTGACAGCTCTTCACTTGAGCCAGCCAGCTCACTAGCAGATCAAAGAAATTCTGATTTAGAATATCATTACATCTACTCTCAAAATACAGAGACAGACTTTGAAGCACCATTAAAAATAGACTATCAAGATGAGTTACATAAACAACAATTATAGACTTTCAAACCAAAACAAGTTTTTGGTTTTAACCCTAAATGTGAAAATTATTATCATGTTTATGAACAGAAATATGCACAACCAACTCAATAGAACTTCACTTACAAAGGTAGGTTCATTGTATTCACAGTGGTGTATTATTTTAATTTTTGTTTTCTATATAACATATTCCTATTACGCTTTTACTAATATTAGTTGTCCCATTCATTATATAAAAAACTATAAAATATCTTTCTCCCACCATTTTATATAATTGATAATATGGGTCTTTCGATTACAGCAGTCAATGTAAGGGGTATTAACTCTACCCAGTGAATATTTGCAATTAGCAATTGGGTAAGACAATTCTCACCCCATATCCTTTTATTTACAGAGACAAAATGCTCAGTACATTCTACATTTAATCCAGAACTCTACTTTAGTAAATTTGGATACAGTAAATTTTCAACATCTGATATTGCTGCTGCTGGAGTAGGGATTCTCATCCATCATCATTCTCCTTTTCAAACATTTAAGATTTTATACTTAGATCAGCATATGAGTATAATTATTCTATATCATTCTTCTTTTACTCTAAATCTAATAACTTTCTATTTGTATAATCAGCCAGTGTTAATTCACCCATTAATAAATACAATAAATTTAATATTAGCTACAAATTCTTACCCAACTATAATCATGGGTGATTTTAACATGTCTTATAAAAATTTTACATTAAAGTACCTTCATTTAATTAATAAGAATCTCATGAGTGCTGAAGGTTTTTTTCCAACTAGCTCCATTTCATTCTATACTAAAAAACACTCCTCTCTAATAGACCTTGTATTCTATTCACCAGATCTACATTTCATTATAAGTCCCTCCCTATGTCCTGTAACTTTCTCTGATCATTTAGCACTGAATGTAGAACTCGCAATACACATGCAACATCAACCAATTCTTCCTCTAAATAAAACTACTCGTCTTCTATTAAAATCCACTACACCTGAAGCAGTTCTCTCTGAGATTTATATTTATTTTAAGAAGGTAGAAATACTATCTTTAAACCCAGTAGAGGCCTGGCTATCATTTATTAACATAATCTCTTCAACTATTCGACATTACACTTCCAAAAATAGTTCTCCCACTAATCTTGTTAATAAATTAGATACAATACACTTAAAACTAAAAAATACTTCATGCGACCCTTCTTCAATTAAATCAATAATGTTTTTAAAACAAGATTACAAGCAAACCCAACTCATACTGGCTGATTATCTCTCTACAAAAAAAGCAAAAATTTTCCTAGCTAATCCTCATAACTGGTCTAAAGGATATATTCGGTGGGCCTTAGGTTATACTCCCAAAAAATTAACTCCTTCATCTATTATTGTTGATTCAAAAATGATTGCTGGGGAAGACATGACTCCACAAATATATTACCACTTTAAATCTAGACTCCAAAAATTTTCTTTTCCAAAACTCTCTTCATTTCACTTTGGTTTTACCATAGAAGAACATAACATTACAAAGTATGAAATTGCTCTCAAGTTGAACTCCATTCCAAACAACACACACCCAGGTATACATGCAATTCCAAAATTTTTATTATCACATCTTAGCCATTTTACTATCCCAATAGTACACAATATGATAAATTATCTATCAAAACAAATACATAACATTGACCAACTTTATCCAGTATCACTGGTCCCTTTTCTAAAAAAAAATACACTTCCTTCTCCTCTAGATAATCTACGCCCTATTTCAATGTCTCCTCTTATCATCAAACTAATAGAGTCTCTTTTAAAAGACAAAATTCAACCCCTAATACTTCCTGGGTTGTCTAAGTTTCAGTTTGCTAGAAAAGGATGTTCTACTTCTGAAGCACTTATGTTATGTAAAATATTAATAGAGGATGTAAGACAGGCAAGAAAATCTGCACCTATTGCAATTCAATTAGACATACAGGCTGCATTTGATTCAGTGCCTGTTGACAAGCTACTACAGGTGCTTAGTCAGCATAAAATTCCAATACCTATAATGTATGTTCTGGCAAACCTGCTTATCAATAGAAAAATACACATTACTCTTAATGGAAAAATGTCCCCTGACTTTACTCCACACAATTCAATACCACAAGGCTCTCCCCTTAGTTCATTGTTTTTTATTACGTATATTAACCCCCTCCTACTAGAACTAGAATCTAAATTGCCAGGAATATATGTACCCCTCATAAACAAATCCATCAATCATATTTCATACATGGATGATATAGTCATCTTTTTGCCATCCAAAAAACATTTGCCTTTAATGTATACAATTTTAGAAAATTACTCTGCAGCTTATAGTTTAAAATTTAACAAAGAAAAAACATCTATTTGGAGTCTCCATTCTGGTAATCAAATTCATGCAGTTTGCAGTTCCCCTCCCCACAAATTTCTTGGTCTCCCAATTCATCTGTCTATGAATGCAATGAGAATGATAATACAAGAGCAATTAATAACTGCAATTGAAAAGGTGACAACTTCACTTTCAAAAGCATATCTTTCATTACATAGTAAAATATCACTCATTAACATATTAATTTTCCCAAAAATAAATTACTATGCACCTATCATTAAATTTACTAACTCATTTAAGAAAAAAATTAACTCCTTTTGCACCAAACTCATATGGAATAATAAGGCTGTGGTAATAAGCATCAAAAGTCTGCAAAAACATTCCAAACTAAATGGCCTGTCATTACACTGCATTTCAACATTCTATTACCAAAAAACTCATAATGCATTAATGAAACTTTATACAACATATGAAAATTTCCAAGTGTTTCTTCCAATATCACCTACAGATACTCCACCTCCTATTAAAAATGAATTTATTAACAATCTAATTAGAACAATATTCAAACATAAAGTACCTGCTACTAACCTTTTCTCAACTAAAATTAAATATTGGGAAGCACATTACATAACAACTGATTCAAATCCCCTTGAAATTCCCATTAGCTTAATTAATATCTCAAATAAATCTATAATCCCAAAATTTAAATTCTGGTACTTGGAGCCTAAGTACTTAGATTTTCTAATAAAAATCAACCTTAGAGCTTTACCTACCAATGCTTTTCTGGCTGGAAGATGGAGATCTCCAAACATAGATGCCATCTGTCAACTATGTAATAAAGAAGAAGAAACAATGGAACATTTTATTTCTCAGTGTACTTCCTTCAAAACATATCGAGAACTAATTGCAGATATAACCCATAATCCAAAATGCTCATTGACAGTATTGATAGAAAATATTCAATGAGTATTGTTCCCAACAATAAGACTAACAATCTTTATACTATACACACTCTGGTTTATGAGATGCCACTTTATATTCAATCCCACATCTCGTAAACTTAAATCACTCTTTCTCAATAAGTTAGCAAAAATTAAAACAAGAGATCAGGCACTAGCTCCAATAGATATAGTATCAGCCACTTGGAGTTTGATCAAATTACCAACACCACTGTGAAATATGAACCACATATTTGCTCCACGTTAAATGAGATTTTTGTTGTCATATATGTATTTAATATTGTTACTTATATTGATTAATTTTCTTGCTCATTTTTTCAACATTATCAATGTAAAAAATATTTCATGTATATATAATAATTATTTTTGTTAATAATTTTCAATTCTAAATTGTGGATCAGCTCTTGTAACATGTTTTAAAATTGTATTTTCATAAATTGTACTTATAATATCAAATAAAATTCTTTAAAACTACTAGTAGTAGTAGTAGTGGTGGTGGTGGTGGCGGTGGCAGCGGTGGCGATGATAAATATGTGTATTTAATGATATTTAGTGTATTACATGATAAGATTGCCCACAATAAAACTGATTAATAAATTTACTTTTGTCTTTTCATTTTTTAAAATATTTATTTAATTATTCAGAAATTTAATTTTGTCTTTTCATTTTTTAAAATATTTATTTAATTATTCAGAGTATTCAAAATTTATCCTTTACAATAAATTAATTTGTTTTTAATTCCCTAATTTAATAGCTATCATCAATTATTTGAATTGAAGTTTTCTCTTATTGACTATAACTCTTCAGAAATTCATTTTTTAAATATTAAAGTCATCTACTGAAAAAAAAACTTCATACTAACAACTATATAACTTTATTATAGTATCAATCAACAATATTAGTAATCAGTAAATTAATTCACTTTGCAGGCTTAAACCTGCATATATGTAATGTATGTGGGATTCAAACTCACACTTTCACTTGATCCTCAACTCTCCATGCCATCTCATGTTGCTGACCCATCTGATCACACACATGTTGAAAAGATATGTAATCACTTATATATGTATTTCATGCTAAACTAGCAGTCATCAGTTGGTCCAGATTACTAACTCCTCAAATATATACAATCATTGCTCAGCTTTATATTAAGATAGACAATCTTCATACTTCAATGGACAAACTTCAAACTACCCCAACCCAGAACTCTTCAGACATCTATTTCATTGAAAATCTGATGATGGAATGTTCAACGCCCATGTTAGTGCCAAGGTTGTCATCCTATCCATGTTGACATTTAGTCATTCTGACCCTTCATGTGCAGGAAAATAATCCATTTTTACATACATATGTGAGGGAGGGGCAGACCTTTGATGCACTATGTTTCAATATGTAAATTAATACACTATACAAGCTTAAACATGCATATATATATATATATGTAATGTATGCATGATTCAAACTCACACTTTCACACGACCCTCAACTCTCCATGCCATCTCATATTGCTGACCCACCTGTTCACACACATGTTGAAAAGATAATTAAGTACCTGTATATATATATATATTGTGCTAAACCAGCCCTCAATAGTTGGACTAGATTAATATCTCCACACATATATACAATCAGTGATCAGCTTTATATTAAGATAGCCAATCTTCATACTTTAATGGACAGGCTTCAAACTGCTCCAACCCATAACTCATCAGCCTTACATTTTATTGAAAATCTGATGATGGAACATTCAAAGCCCAAGTTAGTTCCAAGATTGTCATCCTACCCATGTTGTCAATTTAGTCATCAGATTTTCAATGATATAGAAGGCTGAAGAGTTGTGAGTTGGAATAGTTTGAAGCCTGTCCATTAAAGTATAAAGATTGACTATTTTAATATAAAGCTGAGCACTGATTGTACGCATATATGTGTGGAGATGGCAATCTGGACCAACTGATGAATGCTGGTTTAACACGTAATACATATATTGGTGATTATTTATCTTTTCAACATGTGTGCGATCAAGTGGGTCAGCAATATGAGATGGCATGGAGAATTGAGGGTCGTGTGAAAGTCTGAATAATAATCATTAAAATATAAATCTACATAACATAAATTAATTATTATTATAAATGAATTACAAATATAATATACGTTCATAAATTAATAATAATTTTTAAATATTATTATAGCAAGCTTATTTTCAACACAAAATAAGTCTTACACGGAGTACAACATATAATCATGATATATAAAAATAAGAATATATTAGTAAATATCAACAATCAAATATAATAAAATATAAGATTTCAACCTTATATATGTGAGATTGATTGCAGGAGGTATGTGAGCGACATCTTGCATTATTTTTAATAGTGCAAGCATGTGATGTTTATGGGGTATAGAAGGAATGATAGTAGTCATCATTCTCAAAACTTTTTCTATTTTTTGACATAGAAAATATAAAAAATGAGCCTAATTAGAAATAATTAATTTTTAAGTTATAATATGAATAATAAGCATAGCATTACCAGCATTAATTATCAGTGCTTAAGTGTCAACCCTTGTCACTGGATTTAAAAAAGACATTATAAAATTGGGGCTAATCATTATTTAGCTAGTGCCAAACTTAGGGCATCATGTAAAAGTAATCAATATTTCAACTGCATTCTCATACATAAGTGCTAAAATAATTACAATAATAAACGTATAAAAAAAATATAGTGGAATAAATATATAAAAGCTGATTATTATCAATATTCTAAGTGATCAGGTACCATGAGTATATTGGCTATCTATAAACTAATTATCAAATCTACAACAAAGTGAAATATGTGAATTTTAAAAATGATCTTTATATTTTTACCATTCAAATAATTCTATGGATAACATCTGGATGTCTATACACATATGGATCCACTCGTTTATATTACTAATACCATTTTTTATCTAAACTTTGGAATTACAAGAACCTTGATTAATGTGACTGTGAACAAAACAAAATACATATATGTAAAACTTATTAATGACTTCATTGTAATAATTTAAAATTATGATCAATAAATTTATTAATTACAATTAATAATAAAAGATGAAATTATAGATCTGTTAATTATTGGGATTCTGACTTACACATAAACATAATATTTTTATAGATTGAAAAATAGCAAGCAATACAAGTAATATGTATAGTTACCAGATACATAAATTATAACAAGCATTAAATAATATATATATTATAAAAGATTAAATATGTGTGCATGCTAACCTCTCTTATAGCCTCAGTGGTTTGGATGGAATAAATATGTAGGCCGTGCTTTATCCCGAGTCATACCTTAATTATTGATCACCATTCGTAACAGAATAAAAATATGAACCAAGGAAGAACAATCCTAATTTAATAATGCCTGTGACATTGGTAAGGAGAATGGAAATAAGAAATTAAACTGAAATGACTATCAATCTAATACTTAGATTAATAAACCAATTGTAATTTTTATTATAACCTCATAAATTCTAATAGCATTTAAAACAGATAGAAAACAAATAAACCATTATTTTAAACTATCCTAAAATATAAAGAATTATTTGCAATAGATCAAAGGTAAATCAATAAAACTAAATAGCCCTGTAATATAGATCCCTTACAATAAAATGAAAATTACAACAAAGAATTACACAGATAACCTTTAATATTCTTTATAAATCAACACACAAAGTTATACCAAAAGTCAAACATTATTTTTATTTAAACAAAATGATATATAGATGAATGAAATAATAATATTAATTATGCCCTATAAGTTTGCAATATTCATGATATCTAATAAAATATATAACTCAATAAGTAATTGATTTCTAATTACAACTAAATAAAATAAAAGTACTGCTAACTTAACCTTGCTATTCCATTATTATCAATATATTCGTATTAAGTAAGTCAATTATAATAAGATTAAATACTTAATTATAATACAAAATCAATTAACCCAATGTAAATTTATATTTTCATCAACTTAATATATTATAAAATAAAATCATCCTATTAAATAACCTTAAGATTTTCCAATATCCAATCATGACAATATATAAAATAAATCATAAATTCCTGTTTGATGCTTATTTCAAAATTGACAAATCATATTCCAATTACTCTTCAGTTTATTAAAGCTGAGTTATTAAAACTTTAAACTATAATTGTCAAAGAATATAAAAGATTGTTAGCTTTATTACAATCCAATATTAATATTAAAGTTCAATATAACTCAATTTACAATCTACACCAATGAACTTTAAATACAATTAAAGCAAATCACTCTAATTTTTAACAAAATAAAATATTTTACTATTACCAGTTTTATAACTGAATAAGATTATAATCTTTATGGCTATATATTAACTTAATGTAATATTTATTTTAATCAATATTGACATAAAATAAAATACGAAACATTTCTTTGCAATTCCCTTTACTCATCTTAAATAATAATAATCATATTTGTACTTTTATCGATCATCAAATCAATTTGTATATAATTTATATTTTAGAATATTACTTGTTATCGCAAAATAATTACAATAAGCTTCCAATGACTTATTACATATTTAAGAATGTCAAATCAATTAATTTATTGCTGTATAAGATCTGTATCTAGTCAGTTAATAAGCATGAAATTCAATACAAAGAAAATGATTACTAATTAACTTTCTTATTCATCTTGTGTTTTTGATTGCCAAATTACTTTTATAATTGCTTCTAATGAATTATGGGGTATATTTAATTAGGGAATATTATCTCTTTCAAATACAATTAACCAATAAATTTTCTTTGTAAAATTTAATCACAACCAAGCAAGTTTATTTGTTTTAAAATAATTCAAGATTTATTAACAAATTAAAATCATATATATATATGCAAATAATCTGATTATGTTTTAAGTAATAGATTTTCAATTGACATTAACTTTATATTTAAATAGGTGATTGCTCCTCAATTTCCACTTATTAGATACTAAATACAAACATATATGTTTATGTAACACACAAAGAAATGTTGTAGAATGTTTATACTTTCTGAAATATAAGAAAGTTCAAGATATATCTTTTTTCTATACTTCATATAAAAATATAGTTAATTGAAATATATATATACAAAAATGAATCTGCTTGTTCATTAATATAAATTTAAGAGTATAAACTAAAAATAAATATTTATTATGATATCTTTTGAACTCCTAATATAAATGACATAAATAAAAAAAATTGATGTTTTAAATTAAAATAATAATTACTATACTGCGAGATATAAATTCAAACTTAGTAAGACATAACCTTTACATTTAGGTATGTAAATAGACCACTATTTAGCCTAAAATTATACTAATGTTTCTATCAATAAATACTATTTATTTTAAATGAAGAATAAAAAATACACCAATAGTAATAATAAATATAAGCAAATGATCTGATTAAGTCTTTAAATACAAAATTTCAAAAGTAGTATCATAGTTCTAGTGTTTATTTATTTTTTAAATTGCAATTTGAAATTTTATTATTTCAGAGAAAGTAGAAATATGAAAAGTTTTAAGATTTGAAGTACATTTTGTTAATTCCAATATTTGTCCAAATATGAAGATTATTTTTTCATTCAGCAGGTATTTGATCTATATAAGGTTATAAGTGTGCAAACACTAATTTCTGTACAATGATGCAACGTAGATATTCTTTCAGTTAGCAAAGAATCAATTCATAACACATTATAAGTGAACAGATAATTAGTGTCATCTATTATAAATGCTATAGAAATAGAACCAATTTTTATTCCATGTATAAATATTACATCAAGCTTATAAAATTATATTATTAGATGAACATAATCTTTGTGTACATTTTTTTTGTTATTAATATTTAGATCTCATCATTGAAAAGTAAATATTATCTGTTTTGTTTTTAAAAAAAACAAAAACATTCTGATGATTTTGAAATGCTAAGAATCATTTTTCAATTACTTTTCCATTTTTAATAATAAATTGTCATTCCTTACAAATTCTTGTCACACTGTATAGTTCTGGGCAAATGTTGCTTTTCATCCAACCATTTTGTCCAGTTAAGTATAAATTTTTAAAATGAATAAAAAAGAAAATCATGTAAAGAAATTTAGATCAGTTTTTGTTGAAACTAAAACAAGAGAGAGGTTTTTTTTTTTCAATTCACTTTATCACGTTCCCTATTGACATCATAGTAACTATAGTAATATCCTTTACTCACTCTTTTATTAATTCTAGCCAGCTTTCCATAAATAAAAATCTTATTATACAACAAATAAAATAAATATTTTAGAATTATTGCATACAACAAACATTTATGTTTTCATAATACAAATATTATTCTTTCAATCAAACATAAATTAAACAATCTATAATACATTCTCATTATACTATACTGGAAATACATTTTCATACATATTTTTCCAGTACAATAATATTCTAATAAAACAACAAATATATTTTAGACATTAGACATTTAGTTGTATTGTTCAGAATTTATTATTGTGAATGCAGCAATGAAAATACATATAATAAAGAAAGAATAATGTCATCAATACTATAAACTTTATTATTTACATAATCATTTTAAAGTGTGTAAAGTCAATTCACAATCCTATACAATACAATTAATAATAAACAATTTTTATATCAATATTATTGTTATCATAGTAACACAATTCAATACTTTATAGATTAAGATATCCACCATCAAAATCAAATGAAAAAAAAATTAGCGCTGACATTTTACCACATACTGAAAGTCATCGCAACTTCAGTGGTTACAAAATGTATGAACATTGATGGTGGCCATGGAGTAATGACAAAATATCATCCCCAATGACTAGTCATCAAATATACAAGGAACATGAGAGAATCAGTATAGAATAAAATAAGTAATTATAATTATAAGCTACATTACCAGCATTAAACATGAGTAATTAACACTTGATCTAAAAGTGAATAAATATCAAGATGTAGGCTAATTATCTAACTAATGCTAAACTTAGGGCATAATATAAAAACAATCATCTGCATGCATATATTTAAGTACTGATGTATCTATTATACAAAAATGCTGGGTTCCTGATACATGCTGATCATCATCAATGATCTGGCTGTATGATACCTTGAATGTGCAAGTCAATTATAAAGTAATTTCCAATCTAAATAAATAAAGTGCTGTGAATGTATTTTAAAAGTTATTTTGACCTCAGTACTATCCAGATAACCATCTGCATGTCCAAACATATACTTACACACACACACACACACACATATATATATATATATATATATATACAAATAAATCATGTCATATATTGCAAAGACCTAATGTAACATAGCTTGTATTACAAATGTTATATATAGAGCTCACAAATAAGCTCTTAACAAACTTTGCAAAATATCCTCAACCCCAGACTGGTTTCTGCTACTGGCTTCCTCAGTGAGGTGCTAGGATATTCAAGCATTAGATTAAAAATACCAGGACAAACCCAGCACTTTATCTAATGGATTTCTATTAAGTAGAAAATCTTAAATGTTTCTGACATCCATATGTCTTCCAATCCAGCTATCTAACTTAAATAGCCATATGGGACTGAACCAAGTTCAGATATACCATTTGTTAATAACTTTAGCAATATAAAACCACCAAAGATTTAATAGCAAAAAATAAAATTACAAAGAAATCAAGTCATATATTACATGACCTAATTTAACAAGCTTGTATTACAAATGTTATATATAGAGCTTGCAAATAAACTCTTAACAAGCTTTGCAGAATATCCACAATCCCAGACTGGTTTCTGCTACTGGCTTCCTCAGTGAGAAGTATCTCAACTTGGTTCAGTCCCATATGGCTATTTAAATTAGATGGCTGGATTGGAAGACATATGGATGTTTGAAAATTTCAGATTTTTTACTTAATAGTTATCCATTAGATAAAGTGCTGGGCTTGTCCTGTGATTTTTAATCTAATGCTTGAATATCCTAGCACCTCACTGAAAATGCCAGTAGCAGAAAATGGTCTGGGGTTGGGGATATTTTGCAAAGCTTGTTAAATTAGGTCATATAATATATGACTTGATTTCTTTGTAATTTTAATTTTTGCTATTAAAGCTTTGACAATTTTATATTGCTAAAGTTATTAATATATAGTGTATTTGAACTTGGTTCAGTCCCATATGACTATTTAAGTTAGATAGCTGAATTGGAAGACATATGGATGTCTGAAAAATTCAGATTTTTTACTTAATAGTTATCAATTAGATAAAGTGCTGGGCTTGTCTGGTATTTTTAATCTAATGCTGGAATATCCTAGCATCTCACTGAGGAAGCCATTAGCAAAAACAGGTATTGGTTTGGGGATATTCTGCAAAACTCATTAAGAGCTTATTTGCATGCTCTATATATAACATATAATTAACTGTCATTGCTCTAGAACTAGCTCTGAATTACAAGGACCCTAGGGTCTATAATTGTGGACAAAAGGAAATATAAATGTATATTCTTAATCTATTTTAACTTAAAGAGTTTTATTGGGATCATTTACAAATATGTATAGCACATTTTTATAATGAAATCAGGCCACATGCACTCCCAATTCACAGAACAGATAGCTGGAAGAATAAAGATATCAACACTTCAAAAATAATTTCATGTGGAGCTGATTCAATTTGCAAAATGAACTAAATCTTTTTTGGTTAATGTTTTTTTTAAAAAAAAATCTGAATGAATTATTTTTAATAATTATTAAATCTATCAATTTATGCTCTAAAAGTTTAACCTTTTTTTGTAATTTTTACAATATCACTAAATATTATGACAATCTGCTGAGTGACCTCATTTCTAAAGCTTTGTATATATATTTTTTTATATTTAAAACTAAAACATTTCTGTAAAAAATAAATATGTTATAACATTTATTTTTGATTTTTAATAATTATTACACACTTACAATACAAATATAATTATAAACTTTCCAAAAAATCAAGTTTTTAGACCATCGTAATATTTTTTCAGTGTAATCTCATAAAGTTTGAGATCACATAATATATAAAGGATACCCATTATCACCAAGCTTGAGATACTTTGAAGAATGGCATATTTAATTTTCTTACCATTTTTTGATTTGTTTTTTTTTTTTGTATTTACAATCTTAGAAAATAAATATACGTGAATTTTAAAACCATAAAAAAGGGTTGCAAAATTTTCAGCAGACAGTGAAAACAAATTTCATTTCTATAAATCTCAGACATAGCTCTAATGTCTTGCAATAAGATCTGGTTAAATCTGAAAATGCACTTGGTAATAAAAGGTTACCATCAAGTATTACTTATATTAAAAGTTATTTGTAAATGTATATATATATATATATTAAAAGTTATTTGTAAATGTATATATATATATAAATGAAAATGTGCACCCCTATATCTTATTTTATTAAATTAGTATCATCTTTGAAGAATATTAACTAATATTAGTAGTGTTTAAGCCACATCAAGATTTTCCCATTTATACTGTTTGCTCTTAATCTAATGATTATACAATAATAAAACAGACTAAATTAAATTTAAATATTCACAACATAAAAATCAATTACTTTATCTTTCTATAATATGAATTCTATTCTACACCACATTAAAATTACAATTATATAAATGATCTCTAAATAACCCAGAGTATCAATTAAAACATCACATAAGCAAATGCATACATACTCAAAACTCAAGTGTGGAATGTATATGCTCATGGGCAGATATGCCTCTAAAAACCATGAGTACAAATTAGAGTCATCCACAAGTGATTACACATAAAAGCATTATAGAATAATTATATTAAGAACCCCAGAGGTCATTATTACTTATGATAGCATTAATACAGTGTTCTGCAGAATAATATTATTTTAGAAACAAGCAAGGAACTTTGCATAACGACTGGAAATGTCAGATTCATTAATGTACATTATAAAGAAAACTATTAATTTTGGTTTATCCAAAATCATTTCCCTCTATTTGTTTTATTAAAATGTATTTTGTCAAAATCAGAAAAATGAAATAAAATTATTTGCACTAGAGGTTTTTATATTTGATTTTAAATAATAAGTATTATGGCCAAAAATATCAATTAATATTATTACTCAGTCAAATTTTTTGTTAATCCAGGTTTTATAATTAATTCTATATTTAATTTTGTCTGTATTTATTTCTACATTTCTTTTTAAACTTTAAATATATTGTATGTCATAAGTCTAATTTGTCACATTATAATAATCATATTTTATCTATAAACCATCTTCTATGTAAAACTTTTCTCATATTAAAATATTTTATGTATGTGCTCTTTATATATAATGATTTATAATGTTTTTTATGTTATTATTTTTATATATTATTGGTTATAGTCTAATGTGGAGTCTGAATTGATGGATAATTGTCATTGATTATATAATCTCCTTTTCATTCTTTAACTAAATTATTGTTTTTACTTCAAACTACAACACACAATTAATTTACCAGTAATTTACGAAGTTTAAATAAATCGCATTATAATAGTCTCCATTCCGCTCTTCCAAAACAGTCATTACATTCCTTTCAAGACAATTTCTCAGATGGTTGCATTAATAATATAAAATGCAATGTTTAAGATCTAACTCAAATATTTATAGCAATGACTTTTTATGTTTAGCTAATAAGGAAAACAATGTGATTAATCTAACTAACATTAATCTTAGTGAGGCAGAATATTCACTGTTAAATAAAGGTTTATCTTTTTGCCCTACAGTTCAGTCATTTTATCAAAAAAATGAATTTAAAATTCATCAGGATTTAGATAATTTTTCAAGAAGACTTAGATTAAGAGAATATTTTGGAAACCAAGAATATGATACTATTGGAAAATTACGATCTGATTGGACACCACCACATCAAAGGAATGTGTTATTAGATACATACATTGATAATGTATATCAGGATATTATTAATGAAATTAGACTTAAACAACATAGTAAGTATAAGAGTAATTTAACATTGAGAGAGATGAATGCATTACGTAATTTAGTGAAAAGACAGGATATTATTATAAAACCAGCTGACAAAGGTGGATCAATAGTAATTATGAATAAAGATGATTATGTTAAAAAAGCTCTGGAGCTTTTAGATGATAAAATTTTTTATGAGCCTATTTCACTAACCACTATTTATTCATTATTCAAGGGTATACTTTTTAGTTTAAAAGATATGAGAGCTAGGGGTCTTATAAATAATAATGTATATAACTTTTTAGTACCAACCAAAATTCATCCTAGTAGTTTTTATATTTTGCCAAAGATTCATAAACCTGGTTGTCCAGGCAGACCTATTGTAGCTAGTATTGGTAGTCCTACAGAAAATATTTCAGCATATGTTGATAATATTATTAAATTTATTCCACCATCATTTAATTCTTATGTTAAAGATACTACTCATTTTCTTTGTGTGTTAGAAAATATTAAATCTGAATTACCAGTTGATTGTTTTTTGGTTACTTTGGATATTGTATCATTATACACCAATATACCTCATGATGATGGAGTTGAGGCTATTAAATGTGCTTTACAAGATAGAGAATATGATCATGGTCTTATTACTATTATGGTTGAATTAATATAGTTGGTTTTAAGAAATATTTTTTTTACTTTTGATTCTAAATACTATTTACAGAAACAAGGTACTGCAATGGGTACAAAGGTGGCACCAAGTTATGCGAATATTTTTATGTCAAAACTGGAGTCCTCTATACTTGATAATGCTAAGCTGAAACCTCACACTTGGCTTAGATATATAGATGACATTTTCATGATATGGCAACATAGTGAAGTTGAACTTCATAATTTTTTAAGTTATTTAAATAATTTTAATAAACATATTAATTTCACAATGAATTTTTCAAAATCAATTGCTCATTTTCTTGATGTTGAAGTTATTTACACTAATAGAGTTCTTATTACTACTGTATATAGGAAACCAACTGATAATAACCACTATCTACATTTTTATAGTAACCATCCTAAACATTTAAAGGCTAATATTCCTTATAGTCAATTTTTAAGGATGAAGAGGATTTGTAATGATGAGAAATTTCTTCAACAAAATAATAGTATTTTATATAATAGATTGCTCAATATGAGGTATCCTAAGACATTGTTGGATAATGCAGTAAGAAGATCTTCTTTATTGATAGATAGAAACTTCTTTTATCTGAAAAGAGTAAAAAAACAATTAGATGTTCCACCATTGGTTCTTACTTTTAATAGAGATTTACCTAATATTAACCGGATATTGGCAAAACATTTTAACATATTACAATCCACAAATTATTTAAAATCTATTTTTTCTGATCCACCTAAGGCTGTATATCGAAAACATAGATCACTTAGAGATATACTTGTCAAAACAAATTTTATTAGTAGTTCTGTACAGGAAAAAGGATGTTCTCCATGTAAAGATAAAAGATGTTTTACATGTAAACATATTGTTGTGACAAAAGTGGTCTTTAGTACTAAGAATTGTAATTTCAAATGGTATATTCCTAATTATGTTACATGTAAAAGTGTTAATTTGATATATTTGATAGAGTGTAGTAGATGTTTAAACCACTATATAGGTGAGTCAGCAAATAGTTTACATGTCAGAATGACTAATCATAGATTTGACATTTTGCATAAGAATAAAGATAGACCGGTTTCAAAACATTTTAACTTACCGAATCATTCAATTGATGATTTAAAAGTAGTGATTCTTCAGGAAGGTTTTTCTTCTACAAGGGAGAGGAAACAAAAGGAGAGTTTTTTTATTTTTAAATTCAAGACCTTAGAATCACATGGATTGAATTTGAACACTGGAACTATTACATCTCTGGGTTACCTGGTCTCCTAAATGATTTCTATATGTGTGTTTTTTATGTGAAAATTTTCTTATATGAGGTTTTTTATGTAAAGATTGGTTACATGGATGTTTAATATCTGTGTTTAATTGGTTTATAGATAAATAATTAGTTATAAATTATTGTACTTTGCACTAACTATAATTTTTGATTAAAATCTATAAGTATTTTAGTTTTTAATGAATATTAATGTGAGCACAGCTATTTTTTGTATGTGAGCATAGTTTAATTTTTCTATGTATGCACATATGTATATTTTAATTTTGGATTTTTTATTTTTATATTTATTTTAATTTAAATAGAATTTAAGCTTGATTAGGAGGGAATGTAGTTTTTTTTGTTTTTGTTTGAATTTTGTCATTGATTGGGTAGATATTCTGTGTTAGATTTTGTGACCAATCAGGGGGGTTTTGTTAAATTTTTAATCTTTTACCACATCTGTAATTTTTGATTATCGCCATTTTACTGTGTATTTTTTTTTCTTTCTGATGAAAACCAGTCCTCTGGTTGAAATATAATATTATTTATTGGATTTATAAGTCTTTTTTTTGTTTTTATATATATATAACATTAAATAGAACTACTTTAAAAACTGTTAAACTAATTAATACACTTTCCCACTTTAGTGTATGCCATTACTATAATAAGAAAATGAACAATTTTTATTGCTTTTCTAAATTAAGGAGATTATCTTTTATAGTTAATGTAGGAGTGAATCCTAATCAATCTAATTATCATATTGTTTTTAAAGTGGTGTAACAGATTGATTTTTTTATTAACAAAGTAAAGAATTTCATTTTATTTTTTATTTTAACTTTGTAATAAGCATTAAACGATCCATATATAATAAAGTAATTTACAACTTCTGTACATATAACATTAAATAGAACCGCTTTAACTGCTACAACAACAAATAATACTCTCTTTTATTCTAATTCAAGACAATAATATAAGAAGTCAAGCGTTGGTGGTCGAGAGGTCAGCACAGCTGCCTTAAAAGCAGTTGTCCCGGGTTAGTGGGTTCGCTTCCCGGCCGATGCTATGACACATGAGAAATATATATGTATATAATAAGAAAATGAAACATTTTTTTAATTGATCCTCTGTCTTTAAATTAAGGAGGTTGTCTTTTGTGATTAATTAGATTGATTACGATTAACTCCGGCCTTCGTATTGGAGAGAATTTTAATTTAGAGAGATAGAACCAATTATCATGTACTAAGGTGGGAGAGTGTAATATTTACTGTTGTAGCATTTAAAGCATTTTTATTTAATCATATATATATATATCCATGTTGTGAATTACTTAAGACTGACTATATTTTAAAGACTGAAATACTCGGTAATCACAATGAGATCTTTATAAATATTAAGCCATTAAACATTATTGTGAATTAGTCTAAGGCAGAATTAGAAACTTCAAATTATTATCCTGAACATTAATTAATAATAATAACTATATTAAAATAAATGGACTTATTTCTAAAAGCATAAGTTAATTTCTTCATAACAGAGATTAAATATGACTCACTCAATTCTCCAACTTTTATAAATTTTATCACCATGCTATAGACAAAAACTATCAGTGACTCTGCCGTCAGTTAAGAAATAAATGGTTTGTAAGTCACGAAGTAATTGCTTTAAAAGAGCAGATTTTGTCAAATTTGACAAAAATGTATTTATTCTGAATGAGCAGCTAATGTCGTTTACTGTTTGCTAAGGAATAATTAATTTATATAATTATTAGTTTAACAAAATTAACATTTGGTTTATAGATATATGTGTTGTATTAGTATGTTTTTTAATATGTCCCGTAGCATTCTTATGCTCCTATACTTCAAATTAAATAATTTTTAATTTGCTTACATTTTTTTAGAAACTTTTTGTTTTGTTGTTTTAGTTCTATTTTATTTTGTTAATAGTTTTTTCCACTTGATTTCTGTTTTTTGCTAAGTTTTCACATTTAATTAGTATTCTAAAGTAAATTCTCTGTACTTGAATGTATGAGTATATCTATGTTTATATAAGTAAACACACATTTTAGTATTTGATTCTCCACACTTCCTTTTGTTTTTATTTCAACAGTTTTTTTTTTTTTAATTAAAGGAGCTAAAATAAATAAAAATCTTGGCATAAAATCAGTTGAAGTTTTTTTTTTTTTTTTTTTTTCTATTTAAAAAAACAGAGAAAAAGAAAATGAGTTTATTTATTATATAAACTAAATAATTTCTTATTTCTTTGTTGTAAATAATAGTTTATGGGAATAGAGAGTAAAAATTGTTGTCAATTTATTGAATTGTTTTATATGTACATTTTTTTTTATTTCTATACCTTTTTGCTGAATTGATAATAAGAAGAAATTAGATGTAGATTTGGTTGAGCTTTTTTTTTTAATGTCTCTTTTATTCTTACAAGTAAAAAAAAATTGTTTGAAGACCGTATTTCATCAAAACTAATTAATTCTAGGACAAAGTCATTAAACAAAAGGTACTACAGAGGCAAGTGAAAATCAGTATTCTCAATTTTTTATCTAATAACTGAGAAATATTTGTAAATTGAATATAATTTTTTGCAAAAATTGATTGAAACTCAACTCTCTGCTACTTAGAACTAATTGTGGGTTTTTTTTTCAAAGATTAATGAAATAATTTCTAGGAACCATTTTTTTAGCACTATCATATTCTTCTTCAGAAATATTATAGTATACTCAACTCACCTCTTTTACAATGGCTTCCCATGTTTTTTTTTTTTTTTTACATATGTCACCATTATATATTAAATATAATATTATTCATTGAAAATATATAACAAACTATAAGATAAATTAGACTGATCATTAATTCATTCAAAGTGTAGTTTTTTCATCTAAAACATCTCTTGAATTAAGATTCACTTTTTGAATGTTCAATTCAGAAACTCTTCAAATAAACAAAGAAGTTCCTGACTTAGGGAATTATGACCAAATGCAAATATTGAAGAAATAGTTCTTGCCGTTTCTACATACAATGGTACAATCAAATGGTTTGATAAACATCTAGAGAATATCTTGTATTTAGAATCTTTACAGATTCCTTAAAATATTTGTGAATGGTTGGCTTATAATAAAAGGGAAAAAATCTATTATGCTAAATAAATAAAATAATGTTATCAAAACAAGTGAATGTAATTCTTTTTCATTTTTTCAAGAGTAGGAATTATTTTTTGTATAATTCTTTTTTCTATACAGGATAATTGGAATGGAATAATGATTACTATTGGATAGCTTTATTTATTTTGATGACAATGCAGTTTTTGTATAATGAATCACAAAAAAAATAAAATAAAATATTAAATGTTGCATTAAAGTAACATAGCATAGAAAACAATGAAGTTTAAAAATGTAATTATTATGCTGCAACATGACTTCTCTTGATGATTATGGTTGTCATTGGTTCAGGGTTTACCACAAGAGATGTCTAATGGTAGAAGCATGTACTACAATGCACTCTCCCTCCAAAGAACAATTCTGTTTATTTTTTGGTATCCCTTTATAATTGGATTGGCTATTAAATGGTAAACCTGATTAGAACTTGAAAAATATTCAATTTTTTAACTCGAAATTTATAGGGATATCATATAGATGTGCTACCACTATTTCATGAGGATTTTTTAAATTAATACAGTTATATATTGTGACCTTTGGTTTCTTTCATACAGAAACCAATGATTGGAAAGTAAATGGTAGGGTTAATTTCTTAACTATTTATAAGCAAAAATTTTTTTTAGTTTGAGAAAAATTGAAAAGCTTTATTTGAAGAGATTAATAATTGTGTAGCTTAAATTTAACATATATAGAAGAATCTGTTTGTATTTATTTAAAATTATAGCTAGCTTTATGTAGAGAGAAGGGGGATTGGCTTTTGAACATGCTGTAATATCCAAAAAATAGTTATTTTCACGTCTAAAAGTGTCTTCTTGAATCATAATATTTCTCAATAAAAATGTTAGTGCAAATTGAAATTGAGCTTGTTATAAATAGGTTTACAATTATAAGAAATTATAAAAGATATTTGTGCTAATATGAATATGAACAAGTAGTTCTTTATTTAGTATTGTGCAGGCATATGTGCATGTGTGAATACATATATAGATTTTTCCCTTTTGTAGAAATTTATACATTGTATGCTAGATTATTTGATAATATAATATAATGTAAAATAAATTTATTTTTATAGGAATTGGTTATTGTTTTCAGCTCTAAATTTGATTTAAGTCATAAAGAAATGAATTCTTTATATAATATCTGTTTTATAAAAATTATCAATAATTCTATATTTTTTTGAATAGTTTTCATAAATCAAAAGCAATGTGTTAACGAAATTGGAACTGAAGATAATAAACCAAAACTAACATTTAACAGGTGGGGTCAGAGGATAACTTCAGAGAGAGAGAATCGTAAATTAGAAGAAACCAGGCATGGGAAAAGGGAAACTGGCAGATGATATTTTTTCTCTCGCTTATAAAAAGGGCTAAGGAAAGTGAAAGGGGGGACTGCTCTGAACACTTGCTAATTTAATCTCTGATGGGTTTTTCTCTGATCGTTTTCTCTCTTGAAGGCAACAATTGACTTAATTTGTTAAGAAGTGTAAAATCATTGCTTAAATATGAAGGGCTAATTCAATTATAAATGGTGTACAATTCTTTTTCTCCAAAGTCAATTATGACCAAATTAGCTGGTAATAAAAGATTTTGTATTCAGTGCCTCAATCTTTATATTGGTTCTTTAATGTTCGTTTAAAAAAACATCTCAGGAGCTGTACTGTGTCCATGGTTTGTAAATAAGGAATGATCAGACTTTAATATAAAGTTAGATGACTAATCAATATTTTTAACAGTAAGTTTTTTTTTGATTGTGATTTGAACCTAAGAATGACAAAAGGAAAAACAAAAAACCATGAAAAAGAAGAACAATGATGACATTTGAAGAAACTAAAAGGTGAAACCAAGCATATAAATTCAAACTCAGGAAGAAAAATATTTAAAACATGAAAGTAATCTACAGGACTCATTTTCAGCCACTTAATTATCATGATCAATGTAGCTATATCTTGATTAAATGAACTTTATGTGCATCTATAAATATATTTTCCAAGATAAGTGAACTGAATGGTAATTGGTGGGAATGCAAACCAAAAGACAATCCATAATGTTTATTTATTATTATTTGCTTTATTTATATGTTATCATGTTTGATGGAGATTCAACAATTATATTATTTTTTTTAAAAAAAGAGAAATCATTTTGACCCATAATGACCCATTGAAGTTAAAAAAATGGGGAATTAAAAAATTGTTAATGTGTAATAATGAAGTATAAATGCTTACTAAAAAAAGAGATAATATTTTTTTTATTGTGTAATAATGAAGTATAAATGCTTACTAAAAAAAGAGATAATATTTTTTTTATTATCAAAATTATATGCTTAGTAATGGACATATAAAAGTGATTGGATGATCATGTGAATTGGTTGATGCTATGCTATATGTTGATTTAATCTGTTATGATTATAAAGATTGGGTGGGTGTTGCTGTGTGCTTGACTTTTTAAATTAAGATAGTTCATGGGTTTGATTTGTGAGCCAGTCAGACTTTGTCATTTGCATCAAGACCATAATCACTCTATGTGTATGTAGATGTGAAGCTATAAATGCTTGTTATTACTGAGGTAGAGTTATTTTACCACCTCAAATTAATAGATAGGAAATAACTATCTCATAATTTATTCACTATTCCAGTAGAAGATTGAGGACCAGTTCCCAGCTTCATTTGTTTTTATTTAAGTAGGGAATTATTGATAGAGTTATTGATAGAGTTGTGGAAAATGTTATGTATGCCTATATAGAGTAAGTGTGTAGAAGCTATAGTTTCTCACATAATTCTAGCCTCTGAAAAGGCTTCTCTGATCAATGCTGACATTTGAAGTTGTGAGTTGTTTAATTTCCCTTACTGAAACACTGATGTATGCATTATGAAGTGCTGCATAGTGCTATGAAATTTATAGAGGTTTTTTTTTTGCAAGACAGGATAAAAGTTGCTTTGACACAAGATTAGGCTTTTAGTCAGATGTGTGTTGTTGTGGTGGGTGACAAAGAGTTTAATTTATAAGCTTACCAATCTGTAGTCAGAGTTTGTGAAGGATAATAAAATTGAACATTGTCAAGCTGTGGCAACATACGGGCCTATCAAAATGTATACAGTCGCTAAAGTGGAAAGTGGTGGACATTTAGAATGCATGAATGTAAAATTATGGTTTTATATTTAAACCCATTTATTGGACCGATTAGAGATGTTACATGCCACATAATCTTTTCATAAGAAATATAAGTGAGATTATTGCTTGTTGAAATAATTAAATTTATAATTATTGTAAAGATATTATTGCTTGTTGGAATAGCTCAATTTATAATGGTTGTAATGAAAGGGGGAGTGGAAATTTATAGGCTCTATGCAAAGTTATAGAATTTTATATTATACTTAAATACGGAATTCTGATGCTGATTTCGTGCATAAGCATATTAACATTTAATTTAAAGATGGGTCAAGACAATGGTTGAGTTATAAAGAAATTTGGCTAATCTAAAATATGTATTGTGTATCATTATTAGTATTATTTGGTAAGGCTGTAGTAATATTATATTTATGTGTGTGGGTGTGTGTTTTTTTTTGGTAATAAAGATTTGTTATTATTATGAATTTACATGTGTGTCTTGTGTTTGATATTTCAAATATCTCCAGAATCTTTATCCAACATCTATATCTAGAACTAATACCAGATCACATTTAAATTTAATAATTCATTTATATGATTGATTTCATAGTTGATTTGCATAATTCATTTTATGATTGATTTCCATATTTCACTTACATAAGTGATTTCCTTGATCGATTTTCATGATTAATGTCCATGGTTTACTTACATAGTTTACTTTGGCAAAACGTAATAGATTTAAAAATACTAATTAAATTTGGCAAACATATGATATGAAATAGAATAAGATAAGAGAGAATAGTCAATTTAGATATATATTAAATTAAGTCATTTGTTTCATTGCAATGTTATGAATATTGGGAGCTAATATAAAATCCCTTTTCTGCTTTCGGTATTTAATGTGGTTTCCACTGGTAATTAAAGTTTAATTTAGCAAGTTTAGGGATCATCTCCATTGCAGTGTAATTGTTAATAATTGCACCTCGTTAGCAGATCAAGACCTTGAGAAAGAGTATTTTGATTATTAGATCTGTGAGCTAGTTTGGAAGGCATATATGTGTGTTTAAGGAAATAGGATTAAGAGTTATCAGTTAAGAATATATAAAGGAGAACATAACACAGACAGTCAATGTTATATAATTGTAACTATTGAAAATGGTAAATGCTGAGAATGAAAAATGAAGTAGTTGGATTAAATGGGAATGATTTATTTATAACATTTCTGTATCCTACTTTAAATTAAATAATAATTTATATTATAAACATAAGTTATGAGTTCTCCGCATCGATTACTAATTTATTTCTAGTTATGTATGAATTAGAAATGTATACAACATTCTCGTGGTACCACTCGAGATCATGTATTTATATTAAAGTTGTGGAAGAAAGTTGTCTCATTATTATTCAGTTAGTAATAAGAATTTATCATGGGAACATTTGCATAATTGTTGCTAGGTTTGAAATTAAGACCACAATAAATTGAATTGGATTTATCAACAATATTTTTTTTTTGAGAGACAATTTAATTACTTTCTTCATGATCTTCTATAGTCATAAGCATGGATGATGAGGAGCTCTGATAGACATTACGATTTCATAGTTACAATTTGGCACCCGGGTATACTTAATCTTATTATTATCAGTAGATAAACACACTAGCATTCCTTGTTTGATCCCACGATTAATTTCAATCAAATAGCTACTTGAATTAAAGTTGAGGCTACAATATATATTAATAATGTGATTTCAAATAAAAATCTATGAATTCTTTTTTAATAATCACATTCTCTTTAAATAAAGCTACATTAGTAAATGATGTAAAAGTTTTAAAAAAAGTATATAAAATGAATGATAAATCTCAACCTCAGGGTGGCCTTTGAGCTTTCTATCATCAGATTTTCAATTGGATGGATGGTTGAAGAGTTGGAGTGTGGAATAGATTGAAGCCTGTCCATTAAAGTATGAGGATTGTCTATCTTAATATATATCTGAGCACTTATAGTATATATTTGTAGAGATGATAATCTGGACCAACTGATGATTGCTGGTTTAGCATGAAATACGTCTATTGGTGATTATTTATCTTTTCAACATATATATGTTTAGGTGTATCAGTGTTATTAGATGGAGTGGAGAGTGATGGGTCATGTGAAAGTCTGTGCTCATACCCTAATATTACATATATATAGACACAGGTATAAATAAGCCTGTGTTTCAGTTATTACATTATAATATTATTACATTATAGAGATGTCTGCCCATCCTTGCATATGTATTTAATGGATTATGTCCTGTGCATGTGGGGTTCAGATTGACTTTAGGTCAACATGGGTGTGACAAGAATTTCAGCCTCAGGGTGGTTTTTGAGCATTCCATCGTCAGATTTTCAATTGGATGGACGGTTGAAGAGTTGGAGTGTGGAGTAGATTAAAGCCTGTCCATTAAAGTATGAGGATTGTCTATCTTAATATATATTGTGCTGGTCAAAATCAAGTATTCATTCAACAAGACCAATAATCCAAGCAAATGTACCTTGAATCCAACCATGCACAAGATACATACATCAGGACAAGGATGAATCCTAATCTATTTGCCTAAACTATTGCCTCTCTGACTAATGGATAACGTTTGTGATGTCACTAGCAGTGCTTGGTTTTATTCCGTCCCAGCTGGAGGTCATGGTTCACATAGAGACTCAAAATAATAAAGGGTTTATATGAAAAATCAATGATTTAATGGATTCTGACAATTGCAGAACAGTACAGATATGATTTGACCGATTACTAATGGTTTGAACCATAATAATGATAATTTTTTATGGCAACATTACAAAGTGAATTTAAATCAAAGAAATATTTAAATAAATAGAGTAATTAACCTTAGAGATTGGGAGTGATGACAAACTAAGCTTATTTAAAATAACAATATTATAGGAATTTATTAAGGAATTTAGTACAAAATAAGTAGTCTTTGTTTATACAACTTGGTTATTTTCTTTAATTTGTTTTGATGCGGCATTGACAAACAATATAAGAGTTTGTTAATTGGTTGGCCAAAAACCAGTCAGCAATAAAATAAGATATTACAAATAAATCTCTTTTATATCTATATTACAAAATATGAAAGCTGGGCATTTAAAACATTATTACATTTAAAATCATTTGTATATAATGAGTGTGGGAAGCAAAATAGTTTTTAAATAAATAATTGACAATTATACAGTCCGATTTAATTAATTATTTTGTGAAGGATGTGCCATCATGTCAGAGAGCATTTCAGGTTTGCTAAATAAAGATATAAAATGATGAAGAAGGCAATATGCTATTATAGATTACAACAAAAATAAATGAGGTCTGTTATGAAACTCTAGGTGGCTTTGCTAAAGGAAATTCCTGATATGTACAGGTAGATAAGAGAAATGTTGACCCTCCAGCCAAAGCATGTCTCTGAATAATAATAAAATATTTTTGATGTGCTGTACTTCCCATACACATCTTAAATGGCAATGCCCGAAAAGAATCCCTTGGTATGAACTATGTCTACTTTGAGGGAGTGTGACAGATTGGACTGGTCAGTTAAATTTCCGAAGGTCCTGAGGAGTAAGTAGCAAAGCAAAATAATAATAAATGAATGGTTGTAGCTATAAATACATAATGCCTTAGACATATATAGGTAGATAATGTATCACTAACAAAATTAATAACTTAATTTCTAATTAAACTAATTGGCTCCCTAACTTGATGGAAAGTCTCAGAGGCCTTAGGCAATTACTGAATGGATCATAAAACATAATATATATAAAAAAAGGAAGTCAAGAATTAAAATTTAAAATATAAGTTGTTTTTCACATTTTAAAATATTTCAGTTATCAATAAAGTTATTAAATAGTTTATGAAAGATTACAAAATAAGACTTTTAATTAACATAGATGGGGCATTGAATATCAAACTCACTTCTGATGAAGTTTGACAATATTAAGCATAATAAATTATACATCGAATTTTTTACTATTTTTGACAAATAAAATATATATGTATGAAACATATACTGACAAAACGCTATAATAGATTTTACTTAATTGATTCACTAAAATTCTTTATTCTTTCAGAAATAATTACAGGGCTATTTTAAATTGGAGATAATAGTAAGATACTTTTAAAATAATTTCAATCATAAATAAATTTAAAATGAATTTATAATATAAAAGGTAGAAAACTAAACAAGCTTTTTTATTAATTAATTTATGAGAAGTAAGTGTCCTGTAATGATTTTGACTGGAAAATTAAGAGGGAGAGAATTTAAAGTTAATAGCTCATTGAATTTCATACTTGGAAATTTCAGTAAATCAAATATTCTAAATAAACCAACAAAATTAATTTAATTTGCCGCATCAAAATAATGTAAGATTTTATAAGAATTGATATTTTAAATTTAATAAAATTAAAAGATGCATTTAAACCAAGCCGTATAAACATCACACAGATATATAAAATATACATTAGTATTGATTTGGAAAACAAGTAAAATGGAATCAGTGGCTTGCTGCGAATTGGACGTTATCTCAGAATCAATCAGTAGGCATTCCATGGCTGTAAACAGGCATTTATACAGTCAGATTATTTGCAGGCTTCCTCGACACAGACAGTCTCCGGCTAGATGTTTAAGCACTGGAAAGGCATGGGTGAGTTGGTGGAACAGAACTCTGGGAAGCAAACGACCGATCTTTTCACCCCGTCATTTCTTTAGGCATGATGTATATATAGATTAATCACTTCTCTCCAGTAAACTCAATAATAATCCCTCTTATCAAAGATCCACTATTTATGTGCTCTGGCTTTATCTAAAGGATTAAATCTACACTGACATCCACCAATTGTAACTGCTCTAAGCAGTTCTCTGAGGTTGGAACCTGCTTTGGAGGGAAAATATATAACTCTGCATGAACATGTCCCAAGGGTTGATTTGCTAATTAAAAAAACAACAACAAGCATACTAAGTTTATCAGTCATTGTACTAACAAAATCTATTTAATTAAGGTTTAGATTAACGAAAATGTAGATATTATGCAGAAAAATTTAGGATTTTGGTACAATGACTTTCAAACATATTTGACATAAACTTAAGCAGAAATTTACAAAATATTTCTTAAAAATATTACATTGTTTAAATAATTGATTCTCAAGTGTACATTGATTAAAAGATAAATATAAAATGTTACCCACTAATTAATTGAAGAAAATGAACTTTAATAAAGAATTTGAAATATTTGTAACATTTTATAGATATCTAGGATTCAATTCAATTTAATAAAATAAACACAATATACATTATTACAAATATAAAATAAATAAACTAATATAAAAAGCTTAGTTTTAATTATAAAATAAGATTAATGAAATATAAAAGATTATAATATTGCTTAAATATACTACCACCTAATATGAGATGGGTGTCAGGTAATAAGGATGGGGTTCAAACCCATACTAGTGCTGATGACATTGGCACTAGGTGAAGCAGAAATATGTACTATATTTTCAGCTTCAATATCTGAGCACTTATAGTATATATGTGTAGAGATGATAATCTGGACCAACTGATGATTGCTGGTTTAGCATGAAATACGTATATTGGTGGTTATTTATCTTTTCAACATATATGTGTTTAGGTGTATCAGTGCTATTAGATGGAGTGGAGAATGGTGGGTCGTGTGAAAGTCTGTTCTCATACACTAATATTACATATATATAGACACAGGTATAAATGAGCCTGTGTTTCAGTTACAAACAGAATAGTAATTATGAATATTAGTAGAGTTACAAGAATCATACATACATTTAATATATAATAGATGACATACACAGGCTTATATTAATATATTATATTAGCATTTTTTTTTATTCCCAACCTAGTTCTAGAGAGGACGAAAAGAATTGCTTCTAGTATAAAATATTAATAAAGTACATACTGAATATTAATAAGAAATAAAAAAGTATATGATAGATAATAATACCTAAAAGTTTTATGTTAGATGCAGTATAAAAAGTTATTTTGTAAACATGTGTATATAGCATACTTTTGTAAATTACACATTCTGTGACAACATGCATGTTGCTTTAAGGCTTGAAATGAAATATAGCAAGATATGTATTCTTTTTTAATAGTTAAATATGAAAAATATGTTTTTGTATCTGCTTATGTATTGATATAGAATGGTCTGAATTTAATGATAGTGGATATTTGCTATATGATGAGATATGGGATACACTTATATCTGCTTTTCTTTTTTATTCTTATTTGTTAGACATATTGCTTTGCAAAATCTTTTTCTTTTATTTTTATATCTGATTTTTTTTTTTATTCTTATTTGTTAGACATATTGCTTTCCAAAATCTTTTTCTTTTATAAAGAAATAGTGTAATCTCTTAAACTTAAACTCACGTGACTTTTAATGATCTATGCAGGCTCGGGATGAGCTATAATATTTTCTTTGAAACAAAGAATTAATCCTCTTAGTATCTGATCTTCAGAGGGAAGCTTTACTCTATTTTCTTATAATGCTTTTTTTGTTGTTGTTTTTTAAAACAGATTTTAGTTGGCATTTTTTTTCCAGTAATAATTTATGACAGTTAATTTTTATTTTTAGTAAATTATCAGATCGATTGTTTCATTAAAAAAATGTTTGGAGAGTTTTTACTGTTGTTTAAGATTTATTGCTTAAATCGCGTAGATTTATTGTATGCTTTAAATGTAGTATGTAGTTTAAAAATTAAACTTTTTTATACGTATATTTATTTAATCTTTATTATTCTGATCAATAAATATTATTTTTAGTGCAATAAAGGTGAATTACGATTTCTATTTATTATTATTTTCTTTTTACTAAATTTATTTCATTAACTTGATTAGTCCCCCTCCATAAATTGTATGATTTTAAACTAATTAACTGTTCTCAATTTGCCCCCCCCACGCCCTTTTATTATTATTTTAGAAATGAAAATTTAAAAACTGCTTTCATATTTTAGAACTATCGTTTTAAGCGAATAGCCGTTGTAATGTTAATTTTAATATTTAAATACAATATATTGTCTATAATTAAAATAGGCAAAACTCTCTATACATATTGCCATTCAGTGCAAGCCAGAGTAATCAATGGATGCCAGAAGACTTGTGCAAAAAATCCCTATCTAGTGTTTACTTGTCCAATATCCCCAGACTGGTTTCTGGCTTGTGGCAGTCATCAGTAAGGAGCCTTGCATCTGAGAGCACTGCACCTAGATCTTAGGATCCAATGCAATCCACCAGCAGCCACCTTTATCTCTACTTAACTACAAAACCATGAGTCTTAAATTAAAAACACTATAATATTTCCAATCCAAGCTCATTAGCTTATATAGTCATATAGGTCTGAACTGAGTTCAGTACCTATGCATTTTAGTGTCTTTGGTTCTTTAATAACCATAATCACCACTATCCTATTAGGCAGGATTGGTTCTAAGCCAACAAACATCACCTGATCACCATTTCTTATGCTTACAACTGTTATTAAAACAGGCAAATCTCTTTATACATATTGTCAATCAGTCAAGCCAGAGTAATCAATGGATGCCAGAAGGCTTATGCATAAAATCCTCATCTAGTGCCTACTCATCCAATATTCCCAGACTAGTTTCTGGCTTCTGGTTTTTATCAGTGAAGAGTCTTGGATCTGAGAGCATTGCATCTAGATCTTAGGATCCAATGCATCAATTATAAGCAAGCATAAGAAATGGTGATATGTGATGTTTGTTGGCTTAAAACCAATCCTGCCTAATAGGTTAGTGGTGGCTATGGTTATTAAAGAACCAATGACACCAAAATGTATAGATACTTAACTGAGTTCAGACCTATATGTCTATATGAGCTAATGAGCTTGCATTGGAAATATTATAGTATTTTCAATTTAAGACTCATGGTTTTGTAGTTAAGTAGAAATAAAGGGTGGCTGCTTGAGGTTTGCATTGGATCCTAAGATCTAGGTGCAGTGCTCTCAGATCCAAGGCTCCTCACTGATGAAGGCCATAAGCCAGAAACTAGTCTGGGGATATTGGATGAGTAGGAACTAGATGGATACTTTATCCACAAACCTTCTGGAATCCGTTGATTACTCTGGCTTGCACTGAGTGACAATATGTATAGAGTTTTTTGCCAGTTTTAATAACAATTATAAGCAAGGATAAGAAATGATCATGTGATATATTGTCTATATTATTGGGTCATGTATATCAGTTGTGTAAGATGGAATGGATAGCTCTAGGGAATTTAAAAGTCTGTGTTCAAATTCCTTCTAATGTTAATTTTAGTAAACAAAAGTGTCCTGATTAATGAAAGTCATTGTTATGATAGTTTCTTAAATAAACAGATTATCGAACTGTTAATTTTTCTGGAGTTCATAAGAAATTTGAACACCTGAAATAACAGTAACAAACCATGATTAAACTAATTTTGAGTTACACAGTCTGTCACTCTACTAAAAAATTAAATTGCACATATAATACAAAATGATATTACTTTAATATGAAATCATTTGTCTTTTACTGTATCTTTGTTCATGTGATTTCAAAAGAATGTGGAGTGGTATGTAAGTTATTTAATACATTTATGTACAAATTACATATAACAGCATGTTTGACATGATAGAAATTGATACTAACCTAAAGCAATCAGTTCTAATATTGTGGCATACTAAATGCAATGAAAAGGCAGATTAAATGTTAATTATTATATAAAAGTTAGTTACTAGTCTTACTTTGAATCGCATAAATACTTATAACAGTAGTGAGTTTTTTTTTATTTATTTATAAAAAATAAGTCAAACTACATATTTAAAGGAAGAATTCATGGCAGGATTTTTAATGCTAATTTACTAAGAATAAAGATTTATAACTTTAGCCTTAGAAATATTGGTGTTAAGTTTCAATGATTGTGGTTAGAGTATGCTCTCCTTTTATTGCAATGGATCATTCAGTAACTATGAAGGAATTTGGATCATATAATTTCACTATCATTAAGTAGTAGATAATCTTTAGTCATTTAATGATTCTTCTTTGGTATTGATTGGGTCATTAACACATTGGATATAATTCTAGAAAGCTAATCAATGTTTTATTCTAACTTGTTGCTGATGGCTGAGCTCATTATCTGGAAAGGATTACATGTATATGTATGAAAACAATGGCTGAGTAATCTTTTACAAATATTTATTTTTAAAAAAAGTCTTATATGTATTTATTTCATGGAGCACAAGAGCATCTTCTTTTAAATCACAAAATGAAATAATACATTTATATAACTAGCTAGATAATTTATTCATTTGCAGTAATAATTTTGAAAGCATATCAGCTGACAGTTAAGTTGTTCTCAAATTGCAATTCCCTTGTCCTAGTTTAGTTTTAATTTAATAGTTTAGCAAGTTATGTATATTTGAAATATTGTTTTCATTTTATAGAGAAGAGTCATTTTTCCATATAGTATATAAACACACATAAATCTATTTCTGTTGCTCATCTCCTCATGATTTTCACTTTTTCTATTCAAAAATTCATTTAATTTTGTCTAATTGTTTAATCCTTAATTTTTTTTTACAGTTTATTAATCTTTCTAAATAGAACACTATTAAGTCTTTTATTTTTAATGTCATCTTAATCCATTAATTTTTAAGGAATAAAAAAAATAACTGAACGATGTTGGAAAAATGATAGTGCTAGGAACTCTTAATTTACAATTATATAAAATTATGTTTATGACTGACTATTCATTGAAATATATGTGAAGTTCAGCTTAGATTTTATAACTCCAAAAAATTCACATCTATTATTTGCATTTACTATACTTATGATCTTAATATCTTAATAATTTCTTTTTATATATATTGTTTTAAAAATGAGGAGAGTGGTAATATAAAATTCCATTTCAATGATTAGATATTTGAAAATCTTTTCTATTTATTTTCATAGCAGTACTTGTTTTAATTTTACAAATAACAAACATAAATGAAAACATGTTTAAAATCATGGTTCAAGATTTTTGAAATTTTTTTAAAAAATTGAATTTCATTACTTATTGAAAAAAATCGTTAATATTTGTTTTATACAAATGTAATTCATGAAATCAAAATACAATTTTTTTAAAAGAAAGTGAATGAAGTCCAGGTACAAAATATGTATGAAATAAACACAAGATTAATATTTAATAATCTTTTTAGCTATAAATTCCAACAATAAATGTGAAAATTTTATCCAGTCCATTTTACAGTTCCAAATTCCAATTTTAGTGATTTTATTTTGCTTGCTTACCTATATAAAATTAAAATAATCAAAATGTAGTCCACACACTCCATGCTTATTAAATAAATGAAAGCAATAAACCCTTTCCATTGTAGTAATTTTTTAAAAAATCAATAGATAGCAAGTCAAATGCAGGCATAAGATCAAATGAAATTCCAAAATCAAAATCCTCATAGCAATCTACCAAATAAAAGCATTAAATTAAATTATGATTTTCAGAAAGGAAAATATTAATAATCTATATATATAATCCCTTTTCTTTATTGTCTGAAAGGTGAATGCACAACCAATTTTAAAAAAAGTTTTATACCATTAATAAACTATCATAACGTCAAATTTTCATATCAATTAAAGCAGATAATGCTCTTTTCAGGTCAGCTATATTTCTTACATTTATTTATATAATATTAAAAGCTTAAGTTTAATTTACATTAAATCTTTAAAAAAAAATTGCTGAAACAAACAATTTAAAAAAATTATTATGATACATTTTTGAGAGGTATTCCTAGTGCTGTCAAATTTACACATCAAATATAATAGGTATATTTAAAATGTTTATTTTTAATTTAGCTTTATTAATAATTTTGTGAGCCAGAGTTTCAGCCAGGGACACAAAACTATTAATAGAGATAAATGTATTAATAACTTGTCTGGTACATTCCAACCATTTTTTTTATTTTTTCAATTGTGAATATTTCACATTTATTTATATAATATTAAAGTATTTTCTTTAATTTATTTTAAATATTTTAAAAAAATTATTAAAGCAATCAATTAAAAAATTATTACATATATTATTTTTAATAATATGTAATTTTTATTATGAACAATTTAATGTGAAGGAAGTAACAAATGACCTTTCAAACCACAAAACTTTGTGTCAATAAAAAATAAAATATCCATATTTATTGTTGATTTACAAAAAGCTATTAAATATTAACTTTCTATTATTTTTAATTCGTAGATATTTTGTGCATGGAGTATTTTTTGTCTTTTTTTTTTTTTTATTTTATTGGAATATACATTTTTATTACAAAGTATATTATTTTCTTTATTTTATTTACTATAAATTCAAAAATACTATTTAGTTGACCATTATTGGATAACTTTTTTTTGTCAACGTATATATAACTTAGCTAGTCGTTTGTTATTAATCAGTAAATTCTCTTTGCAAAAATGTACATAAAATGAGATGAGAAAATGGTCAAATCTCTACAATTGTTGAGCTCCTAATTTACGTTTTACACCATTAATGATATGTTCTGGTAACTTGTTTATCATGTGAAAATATTTTTTTTAGTTACCAAACTATAAGTGATTTATGATGACCATAACTATTAGTGAAATATATAATTATTGTAAAAAAATATTCTACAATTTGTGCTAAAATGAAGAGGAATTGTGCCCTCTTTTTAAATCTGATCCTGAGAGAGTGCCTCTGTAATAAAAATATATGGTTGGATTTTTGAAACAATAACGGAAGACATAGGCTTCTATTGTAAAATTGTAATTTCCATTGCTTGCTTTAATATAAATCAAATATAATATATTAATGCTAAATGTGTGTGTGTATATTTATGCATGCACAAAATAAGTTTTATTAGTTAAATGATATTATAACTGTAAAACTAAATATATTGCTAAATATGTGTGTATATTTATATATATATACATAAAATAAGTATTATTAGTTAAATGATATTATAACCTTAAAACTAAATGTATGTGGGTGGATGCCAATGGCATTCACAGTATTTTTTAAAAGCAATTAATCTAATTTAATAGTTGAATTAATGGAAAAACTGTAAACTAACTTAGCAAGAAAGTTAGATGAATTCAAGCAAAGGATTAAGATAAAATAAACAAAGCTATTACAACTCTTAATGTTTAGGGTTATCTGATTAGGGATTGAATATGGTAACTCTAGAGATGACCACCATGTGGGCAGCAGATGGTCAATCAAGGTAGTCGACCCTAAAAACAAGGAGGGTGGAAAAAGATCTAAAGCAGAACAGAGAACTCACATTTGCTAAGTGAAGCTTCTAAAAGGCAGATGTGCCATTTCCTTGGGTGCCCAGTCAGCTCTCTCATTCACTTTAGCTTTGTGGAGAAGTTTACCTCCAGATGTGTGAATGTAAACTTAGGAACCGTATAATAGGTCATATTGATATTATTATTTTTGGTATGCCTTCGGACCCTTATTGTATTTATATAGCATGTGTATGTATATTTATATATACATATTAAACTAGATTGATTATCTCCATGTAATTCTGTAAAATAAACTCTTGTTATTTTAAATTACTTGCCGAGCTGCCACATTAGTTAGTAATTATTTGTATCATTTATATTTACAATCCAGCAGGCAATAGAGTGCTGCTATACACAGCAATCCCATATGCACAGAAAGAAAAAATAGCAGAGGAAATAAGGCAATTGGTTAAAGTTGGCATGCTTGAGCCATCAGAGGAAGCTGAGTAAGCTACTCCATTGGTAGTAATAACCAAGCTTAATGGATAGATATAGTTGTACAGTGATTATCATCTATCCATTAACAAAGCATTAAACAAACACATACCCAATTCCAAATTCCACTGAAATCATTGCATCACT
Source organism: Epiperipatus broadwayi (assembly GCA_028023455.1). Classification (NCBI taxonomy): domain Eukaryota; kingdom Metazoa; phylum Onychophora; class Udeonychophora; order Euonychophora; family Peripatidae; genus Epiperipatus; species Epiperipatus broadwayi. The sequence goes on along the minus strand of JAQFVV010012445.1, from coordinate 6,123,744 downwards.
GCAAATATCTAAATATTTTTCAAAATTGGACCTCAGTGCAGCCTTCCATCAAATCCCAGTGATCAACAAAGCTGCTGAAATTCTAACTTCCACTATGCAACATAGGTTTATTTAGATGCAAATGTTCTTACATTTGGTATAGCTTTAGTACCCATCATATTCCAGGCAAAAGTGGAAACTCTTCTAAGTGGACTTGAAGACATCATCCCATACTTCGACGATGTATTAGTCACCAATTATTCAAAAGGCGGATTGAGCGCTCACATCTCAAAAGTTTGCCAAAGACCGGGTATTTGGGGCAAAATTAAATGTGAAAAAAAATATTTGGAAGGCTACTGAAATAAAGGTTGTAGGTCACATAGTGTCTTGCTCAGAGAGAAGCCCCACCCCTGAAAAAGTCAAAGCAGTATCTGATGCAAGAAGACTGAATAATGTAAAACAACTACAGGCTTCTTTGGCTCTGGTGAACTATTGTGAGAATTTTCTGAATGGCAAAGCATTCATAGTGAGATTACTGTATAAAATATTTTAAAAAAAAAAACAGATGATGGAAGTGGGAAATCAGCACAAGAGCATTTCTGCATACTAAAGCTCTTCTCATATTAAATAAATTACTGATCCATTATGACAATGAATGCAAGTTAACCTTGACAACTGATGCATCAGAAAATGGCTTTGGGCAGTAATATGCCACCCGGCCCACTCTGGTGAATGTCCCATAGCATACACAATATGTACATTGTCCTTTGCAGAAAAGAATTACAGCCAGCTTGACAAGGAAGCTTTCGCCATACTGTTCAGAATTTGTAAAGTCAACCAATATCTGTTCGGATGTCACTTTCAATTAATAATCGACCATAAGCCACTTTTGGAAATTCTAGGCATGAAACATATGCCTGAACATTTAAGCCCTAGTATGTTGAGATGGCTTAACATGCTCATGGGTTTTCAATTATAGCCTCGAATACAAAAAAGGCATGAAAATTGGTCCTGATGATGCATAATCATGAATGCCAGATCAGCTTGAGAAAGAAGTAAATGATGTAGAAATTAGTTACATCAACACAGTGAAAAGCCAGACATTTAATAGTGCAAAGGTATCCACATGGACCAGAGAAGACGCTGACTGCAGATGGATCATGTAAAAAATCAGCAAAGGTTGGCCAAAAGGCCATCTTTCCTTTACAGAGAGCTATGGAAAGCTCAGGAACAACTGTCCATCTGCAAAGGATGTATACTTAGAGGAGACCAAGTACTAATCCTTGTAATTGGCAGATCACAAATACTTAATGTATTACATGAAAGTCATCTAGGCATTGTAAGGGCAAAAGCATTAGCTTGTTGTTATGTCTGGTGGCCAAAAATTAACAGTGACATAGAACAATGCATAAAAAACTGCACAAACTGTCAGTCATGTGCACATGCACCTACAGCCAAATTCAAGTCTTGGCAAGAAGCAGATAAAACTGTGAAAGATAATTCACATCAATCACTGCAGCCCGATTCAAGTACAATTATTTCAGGTAGCGATAGATGCCTATTCAGGATGGACCAAATATAAAATACTTAAAAACATGGATTCAGATGAAACCATCAACAAACTGATGGAGATTTTTGCATACCATGGTCTCCCAGAAACTTTAGTATCCGACAATGGTACAGGTTTCATGCCAAACAGTTTGTGCACCCGATGCATGAATGGTGAATAAACTACATATTACTCCACCTTACACTCCCAATCAAATGGACTGGCTGAGAAAGCTGCAAAATTTAAAGTCTGCCATCAATAAAATGGGAAAACAATCTGCATGAAGTGGTCAACGTGTTTTTTTATCAGTGTCTACTCCTACCTCTGAGTCAGATAAATCACTTAACTAGGTCATAGACTGCGGACAAAGCTTGACAAAATTGTACCAACTAAGGACACCAAAGTACATTCAGCCATAAATTTTCACCAGAAGATCGCATATGGGTTAGAAATAATCAGGATAGATTGTGGTTAAATGCAGAAATTGTGTGAGATCTAAGCAAGCAAGTGATTGCCATCCGAATGGAGGATGGAAGAGTGTTATGTAATCATATAATTTAATTGTGGAAAGATGAAAGCATACAACAAATGTCACAGCCATTTCCAAAAAAAGTTACCAGCAATGCATGCACAGATCTCAATACTGAACAAGAAACTGAAATCATGCAAGTCACCAGCAAGTTATCTAATACTCCAGAACAAGATAACGCTCCACACGTGAAATCAGACATCCCCCAACATTCAAAGAGAGAAAGAAAAATTCCCTCCACCTCAGTGATTATGTGCTTAGTACAGAGAACAGTAAAAAACTAAAACTCTAATCTTTGAACTTGGGGGAAGTATGCTAAATGTGTGTGTATATTTATGTATACACAAAATAAGTATTATTAGCTAAACAATATTATAACTGTAAAACTAAATATATTGCTAAATGTGTGTGTATATTTAGTTAAATGATATTATAACTGTAAAACTAAATGTATGTGCATGGATGTCATTGACATTCACAATATTTTATAAAAGCAATTAGTCTAATTAAATAGTTGAATTAATGGAAAAACTATAAACTAATTTATCAAGAAAGTTAGATGAATTTGAGCAAAGAATTAAGATAAAGTAAACAAAGCCATTACAACCCTTAATGTTTAGTTTCTGATCAGATTTAATAATAAAAGAAACATTATTTAAAATAGACAATTCTAAGGTAATTGTGTTATCTGATCAGGGATCGAATATGGGTAACTCTAGAGATGACCACCACTTGGACAGCGGATGGTTAATCAAACAAGTCGACCCTAAAAACAAGTTGACTGGGAAAAGATCTAAAACAGAACTGAGAACTAACATTTACTAAGTGAAGCTTTTGAAAGACTGATGTTTCATTTCATTGGGTGCCCAATCAGCTCTCTTCTTCACTTCAGCTTTGAGGAGAAGTTTACCTTGGATGTGTGAAAGTAAACTTAAGAACACTATAACAGATCATATTAGATCTTATTATTACTTTTAGTATGCCTTCTGGCCTTTATTGTATTTATATACAGTATGTATATAATTGCCATATATATATTAAACTAGATTGATTATCTTCATATAATTGTAAAATAAACTCTTGTTATTTTAAATTACTTGGGAGGCACCACATTAATTAATAATTATTTGTGCTATTTATATTTGCAATCCAGCCGGCAATAGATTGTGGCTGACACAGCAATTAATGATTCGCTTATCAAACTAAACTTTTTTATTTAATTAATGTTGCTTTTATTCGTCTGGTTACTTTTCACCTACTCTGTTAGATATTACTATTATTAGAATGATTTGCTTCAACTGTGATCTTATTACATGTTATCTGCTCTTTTAAGAAATATATTTTATAATGTTAATTTATGTATATGTGTTAGAATTTTTTATTAGTTTTTTATTTAATGAAAATTTTATTTATGTATTGTCTGTTTTATACAATTTTTTTTTAAATAAAAAAAGGCAATCCTCTATTGGAATGTTAATGTGAATTTTTGAAGATAAAAAATTTATTAAATGCATTACTTTTTATTAGATACATCATTCTTAACTCAAGTATATACTAAAATTTATTAATGCATTTTTTATTATTTTAATTTATTATACTTTTATATATAGCTAAAAGTCACTGATTATGTCTTTATACAAAAGATTTATTTATAATACTGTATTAATAGACAGTTATTGAAATATGAAAATGAAGATATACAGATATTAATATATTATTTTTAGGATGTTATTTATAAAATTAATAAAATTGTTTACTAGTATTTTTTTGTTATATTAATTCTCTATTTATTATAATATACAACTGACTTTTTCCAAATACTTTTTTTTAATTGGTTTTAAGCAAGTTAGAATGTATATTTGATACTTTTGAGTCTCAATTTTTTTAGTCATGTTATTGTTCTTTTTATCATAGACTAGATTTAAATATTTAATTTTATACATTTTTTTTTTTATAAATTTAGTTTTAATTACAAATCCCTTGCCACTTATGTATAAATAATACACTGATTATATAATTTGTGAATGTTATTACAAAATTAATATTATTTATGTTCATTATTTTGGAACCAATTATTTCATAATATTAAATGCTTTAAGCAATATTATTTTTTTAGTGTTTGAATAATTATGCTATTTCTCAATATGAAAAATAGTTGCATTTCATTTCTTCAATTTGCAAATAGAACTTGTCAAAAATGTAATAATAAGATTGGACTTGATGATTAATGATATTGCATTTAATTTTCAAGATTACCATCCTATTTTCAGCTTGTATATATATTGCAGAAATTCGTGAAATGTTTTGAGTGAATTGTTTAATTATATTTGTGTACTCTCAGCATAAGACAATATTGTCATATTTTAAATATAATTAATATGCCCTGTGCATGCTACAAATGTGTTAAATAACAATGGAAGCTATGGTCCCATCTTAGACAAGATAATATACAATGAAGAGGTTTAAGGTATGTTACCCAATTACTAAATATTTAAGAAAGAAAATTAATCTTTAATTTATTCAGGTGATTGTTATATTTAATTTATACTGTTTTTGAAAACTGATGTAATTCTTATCACTTTTAATATATTTGAAAGTACATTTAATGTAATTATTACTTGTATGAATTTATCAGTCAAACTTATAATATTTGTAAAAGAATAACACATATCATTTTGCCAAAGAAATGTTGATATTTGTTTTTGAATTTACAACTACAAGTATATATTAAATAAAGACAAGTAAATAATATATTTTGCAGTAAAAAAAATGTGTAATGTGATTTAAAGACGAAATAAACGTTAATCTGTAAAAAAAAAAAAAATAAAAAAGATTATTAATCCAAATTCCCTACTTTCAGGACTTTATCAGATTTATGAATTTTTCAGATTTCAAAAATACATATTCCACCCACTTATTATTAGCTGAAACTCTGGTAAGTTAATAAAAATAAAAAAAAACAATACAAAAACTTAAAAATAATAGATATTTTTTTTTATCAAATGCTTTTATTGACTGTGTATTAAAAATAAATAAAATAATTGTTTCTTCACCCACAATTGGAGTTTTGAGATTTAATTTGAAATAAAAACATGGGGAGGGGGCAGAATTTAATTAAATCAATCTTTTGTTATAAAAATATGGATTGACTTAATTAATTTCTGAATGCCCCAAACTTTTCTTACAAGTTAAATCTAAAAACTCCAATTAAGGTTGAAGAAACAATAACTTTATTTCTTTTTAGTACACAGTCAATAAAAATATATAATATATATAAAAAAAATAATCTCTATTTTCAAATTTTTAGTATTGGCACTGTAAATGAAAATTATATTGTACTTTAAATTGACTGAACACTTATCCTTGTTACATATTTATCACTATATATTTTTCTATAAATTAAAATGTATATCCCTTATATATATATATTATATTTACTATGCGTACATTATAATATGTGTGTATATCTTGTAAATGTATGTTTTAGTTTGTATAAATTTAATTTTTTTAGCATATTTTTTAAAATGTAAGTGTTTCTTTTGGAGTGTACTATGGTTTTCTTTCTCATGTTGATAGGTTTTCTTTTCCTGATATTTCTGCATTCTTTTTTCAAACATTCTCTCATTTTAATAATTTTTATTAGTCAATTATTAGATTAGGGATTATTCAATAATGAATAATATTTCTGTAGTGCAACTTTTACTACACCAGGCTCACACAAAGTAGGGACTGATTTCTATACACTTCTAATACTTGCTGGATGGGTGTAAGCATAGACATATGACCAAACACATGAGAAAAAGATTATTTTCAAGATGCACATTTTGTGCTGAACCAGCACTCATTACTTGGTCCAGACCACAATCTTACACACACACACACACATATATATATATGTATATATATATTATAATGCTAGTGAGATATATATTCTAAAACATATATATATATATATATTATACTGCTAGTGAGATATATATTCTAAAACACACATATGTCTTTGCATTCCATATTTTATAATTTCAAAGTAAATAAACAAATTATTAAGAAAAATGAGAATAGTCAAAAAATTAATATATTTAAGTAGATTTTGAAAATGTAATTTTATAAAATGAAAGATTGCATTATATTTTTCTATTTATAATAGAATAAAATGTCTTCTAAAGTTAAGAGAGCAAGGAAACTTGATAATGACTACAGAATGTAGTTGAAACGTTATATGGAGTAAAAATAAAATTATAGTTTGAATAAACAAGTTTTAAAAAGAAAAAGGAGGAATCTTGATTTTTTTATATTTACTATCATGGAGCTATAATTTAAAAAGAAAAAGAAGTGAAAAGTTGTGTAATTAGAAGAATGAAAATTACAGACTCACTCTCTCTTCATTTTATAAATTAAAATAAATTAAAAGAATAAATAAATATACAGGATATGAGCACAGACTTTCACATGACCCACCACTCACCACACTATCTCATAACACTGATACACCTGAACACACATATGTCGAAAAGATAAATAATCACCAATATCCGTATTTCATGCTAAACCAGCAATCATCAGTTGGTCAAGATTACCATCTCCACACACATATATGCTACAAGTGCTCAGATATATATTAAGACAGCAAATCCTCCTATTTTAATGGACAGGCTTCAATCTACTCCACACTCCAATTCCTCAACCGTCCATCCAGTTGAAAATCCGATGATGGAACACTCAAAGGCCGCCCTGAGGCCGAGATTATTGTCACACCCATGTTGACCTAAGGTCAATCTGACCCCTCATGTACAGGTCATAATCCATTAAATACATATACAAGGGATAGGCAGACATCTCTAATATATAATAGCTGAAATACCCTGTCTATTACACATATAGACACAGATATATATAAGCCTGTGTATTTCAGCTATTACATATTAGAGATGTCTGCCTATCCCTTGCATATGTATTTAATGGATTATGTCCTGTACATGAGGGGTCATATTGACCTTAAGACAACATGGATGTGACAATAATCTCAGCCTCAGGACGGCCTTTGAGCATTCTATCATCGGATTTTCAATTGGATGGATGGTTGAGGAGTTGGAGGGTGGAGTAGATTGCAAGCCTGTCCATTAAAGTAGGAGGATTTGCTGTCTTAATATATATCTGAGCACTTGTAGCATATATGTGTGGAGATGGTAATTTGGACCAACTGATGATTGCTGGTTTAGCATGAAATACATATATTGGTGATTATTTATCTGTTCGACATATGTGTGTTCAGGTGTATCAGTGTTATGAGATAGTGTGGAGAGTGGTGGGTCATGTGAAAGTCTGTGCTCATATCCTGTCTAGACACAGATATATATATATATATATATATATATATATATATATATATATATATATAAGCCTGTGTATTTCAGCTATTAAAAGAATAAATAGCTAAAAATAAGTAAATGTAAAAAATCAGAATAAAAATTAATTAGTAAAAGAAAAGTTTTGGAATGCAATTAAGTTTGAAAGATCCATGGCTGATAAAAATTTAAAACTGATAATTGAATAAATTAAAAAACCATGTAAACTATCTTATTAGCATAAAAGTGATAAGATGTTAGATTAATCTAGAAAAAATTAGATTAAAGAAAAATGTGAAATTAATTAAACTAGATTTAAGTTATAAAAAATTTTAAATCATGATAAGGAAATAAACAATGGAAGAGTTAGATATAAAAGTATGACTTAGCTATTGTTATATTTATTCTGATATTCCTTGATTCATTGAGATATTCAGAGTCAGTCTTATGCAAGTTTCGAGTTCACCAGTTCATCAATCCATTCATCACTGAGAGCATAGTTACCATGACCCTTAGTGTTTCAGTCATTACTGCTAAGGACAATATTAATGCCAAAACCATAGAATTAGCAACATGCATCATTAGAAAGCCAATAGGCGGGTTCAGCTGGGCTTCATGCCCCAAGTTTCCAATTCCATCCGTTGTTCTCACCAGGAAGCAGTGCTTAACTCATAAAAGAGATTCTGCTGCATACTCTCTCTTTTTTCCCATTGTTGAGCTAAGAATGGAAAACAAAACCTGAAACCATTGATGGAAATCAAAAGGCCAACCAGTTGGAAAGCAACACTAATGAAAACCTAGGTAAATATATTTTCAATAAACTGTCCAGACATATTTTAAAGTGGCAAGAACTTTTATGAAGGACTAAAAATTTAGCCTTAATGTAATCATTTATAATTTTTTTATGTAAACTTTATTATGTTATATTAAATATGTGTGTCCATGAATAAATAATGTTTGCTTAATTATTTGGCTTATTTTCTCTCTCTCTCTCTCTCTCTCTCTCTCTCTCTCTCTCTCTCTCTCTCTCTCTCTCTCTCTCTCTCTCTCTCTCTCTCTCTCTCTCTCTCTCTCTCTCTCTCTCTCTCTCTCTCTCTCTCTCTCTCTCTCTCTCTTGCCACTGTATCACCATTAATTTTAGGGTATAAATATCTGTGTGTGTTAAATGTGCAGGGTATAAATATCTGTGTGTGTTAAATGTGTTAGACTCCCTGATAAAGAGTAGGAGTTAGCTTGGGATATATTAATCACTGGATTTATGTGCATGTCATCTGAGTATGCTTCTATATATAACATATGGTTGGTTAGCACCTGAGTTTAATTCTCAAAATAAATAAAATGCTTTGGATGGCAGATTTTGGTTCCAGCAGTTGAGGGGTGCTATAACCAGGAAATATGGTCAAGCTTTGCATTTGTATAGTTTTGATATGCTATAGATATCATTGATGGTTAATCTATCAATTGTATTCTACCCTTCTGCTTGATGTTCTGATCTGCTTTTGCAGTTTATACAAGAAAAAAATAATCACAAAATATAAATGAAGTGACAATGTAGTAAATAATAGATGTTAATAAATAATAAATAAGATAATGAGCATTAGAAGATATTTTTAAATAAATGATATTCCAAATATAATAAAATGAAGTATAAAGAATAAATATGTATTAAGCTGATTGAGCTCGATAATAAGCTTATTAAAGTAAAATGTTAAAACATCAGTTAAAGTCAATATATTAAAAGTATAATAAGTAGTGGATAATAGTCATAAAACAGATTAGGTGGGCGGATATATATATAACAAATTATGACAGTTTATTTGATTTGTCAAACATGTTGCTTTCATATCTATGACCCAAATCACTTAATGAAAGTATATTAATAATTTTTAGCCATATTTTGTGTGTTATTTTCCTTTTGCATTGCACTGAATTTATATAAATATGTGTCAAAGTAGAAAAAAACTGTGATATAGAATGTCTCAAATCTGTAAATTATTCTTGCATTTTTTATAGTTTATTTCTTATTTACTGTTGTAGCTGTTGCAAGTAATTATTTATATAAAAATGCATTATTTATAGTATATATTAATTCTTTATAATCGAATTTTTTTTTTCCAATTTAAATATAGTCTTTATTACTTTACTGATCATTCCAACTATCTTTTTGTCTCTAAAACATGGAAGTTTTTATTCATTTGTTTTTGTTCAGAATTCCAAAAAATCATCTGATAATATTATAGAATGGAGATGGATCCATGTGCATACCAAGTTACTTTTAAGATTTTGAATGCTTAAGAAGGTAGCATTTTAGAATTTTATTTTATTAAAAAAAAATTGCATAAAATCTATTTTAAATGAAATTTTTATTTACTTACTGATTATTGTAATTGCCTTTTTGTCTTTGTAAAGTGAAAATTTTTGTTTCATTTATTTTTATTCTTGAGCTGTAAATAATTTGAAATCAAAATGTGTGAAATTTCATACACTCATTGCTCTTTATTTTCAAAAGTAACCACTCAAATGCATGTCTGCTTACTAATGAAAACTGCACTTGTAAATTATGTTTTTATTAACCCATTCGCTTCTTTGTCCGGTTAAAAATGATTATGGCTTCAAGTCACTCAAATTCCGTCATTTTTAACATTACAATAAAGAATTTACAGTCATTTAAAAGCTTTAAAAACATAACATAAGATAGTGCCCTCTTTTGAATTATTTTAAAGTAAAAAATCAATACTATTCAAATTTTAGTTTTAACAATGGAAGAAGATGGTCTTTGCTTCACGTTGATCGACTGTTGACCATATTGGATAAAAGAAGACGCTTGTCAATAATTTTTATCGTTCCAACTTCTTTGTTTCATTTTGAAAATGATAAACGAATGTTTTAGACCATTTTGAAAGTATTTTTTTGACATATTATAAATTATTTTCATAAAATATACTAAAAACAATTATTTTTAAAAAAAAAAACAGATTTTAGTAAAAAATGTATACTTTTACAGGAATGTAAATTGAAAAAGAAACAAGCGCTAACAACAATTTTCACACCTGCCAACAGTTTACATAGCCCCAAGCTCTTTATTTGATTTTCAAATAAAAATTAATGTTTTAGAATATTTTTTGGGGATTTATTTACATATTATAATGTATTTTGGTAAAATATGCTGGAAATATAAATAATTTTAGGAAAATAGTAAGATTTTAGTAAAATTATTTACTTTTACACAAATGTAAATTAAAAAAGAAAATCATTGACGTAAGCAACATTTTTTAATAGGTTACTAATGTTCTTTTTAAATTTGCCGATATAAAATATTTTTATAATTATAAACAGAAATTTATTTTTGATAAAACTTTTGTTCACTTTCATATTCTGATAAATTATTAATTTGCTTTTTACAAACAAAATTAAAATGAATATAATATTAAAAGATGAATATATATTTTACTGCTGATTTTGTAATTGACCAATCAAAAGTTTAGAGTTTTACCTCACTTGGCCAATAAAATAAATTACAATTAAATGGTTAAACATAATAAATGTTTATTTTAAATTTTAATTCAAGTTTTAATCAAATCATTAAATTTAAATAAACTACAAAATGAAATACACATATATTTTTGTACATGTATTGCTTAAAATTGCTCTTTATGTCTATAAATAATTACCCTAAGTAAATTAAAATGTTATTAATTGAAAAAAAAAATGTCATCTCATGATCATTATTTAAAACAAATGAAAGTTTTTAGAATAATTGTTAACAACAATACATCAAGTTGTTGAATATTTTTCATATTTTCCTAACCCTCTGACCCATATGTTTGAAACTATTTGACATACTAAAAATTTAAGTGTTTCAAGTGAATTAGGGTGTTATAGCTTAGTTATATATCTATTTTCAAGCAATTCAATTGAATTTAAATATATTAAACCTTGATTTTAAAATTTCATTCTAATTTGAAAAAGATCAAAAGTTAACAAACAAACAAAATCAATATTCCAAAATTTAATAAAAAGCATTTAAAAACAAAAAGTACACTGCAATTAGGTTTATTAGTTTATAGTTATTTACTAAATATTTCTTTCTTAAAAAATTCTATTTGTAAATGTTTATATAAACTAATTCATTTATTGTAAAAAGTTAAAGATCTCTTTTGAAATTGTGTTTTCATTTATTACTGTAAATGATAATATTTGTTCTATTATTGCAATCAATGTTATCAAAACATAAATACAATGCAAAAAAATAATTAAAAAATACTCAAAAGACATGCTTTATATGTTCATTGTTATGTTATAATTGTTTTATTAATATATATGTATATTATTTATTGAAAATTATATTTTGTATATTATCACTATTGATTTTTAAACCTATTTATTGAAAAACCTAATGAAATATAATAAATAGTTAATTTAAATAAATTAAGAGTAGATAGATTACTTTTTTTTTATTTTTTATTTTTCCACTTTCTTTTCTCTATATTCTATAATACTGATCATTATTTTATAATATATATATTCTTACGTATATGTCTAAAATGCTTTATATATATATATATATTGTACCTATATTGATATAGGCACATATATATTTTTACCTATATTGATATAGGCACATATAATTTTTATCTAAAATTATTATTAAAGTAATCTTTCGTAAAAGAAAAACATAAAATTAAATGTTGAAGAGTTTATTCAGTTTGTTTTAGAAAAGGATGGGAATTAAATAGTTTTTATTAGTATTCGTAAAAATATAAATATACAAATCTCTTTTCATTCAAGTTTGGTTAAGGAAAAAATAATGTTAAAACTAAATAGTAAATTGTATTAAAAATATATATGCGTATATATGTACATTTGTAAATAGAATAAATGTTATTATAAAGTTAAAGAAGATTATTATTAAAAAACACGACAATGGCTATTAATAAAATATAAAACATCTCTGCATGGCTATTACTAATTAAGCAATCTTCCAAAACACGTTTATCAAAGGATTAATTGATAAGAAATTCGACAACAGATCTTTGCCGGAGATATCAGAAAGACAACACGTTGCAGATATAAATAGACCTTTTTTATCGGACAGTCATTCAGTTCCACAAATTAATTGAGTTGAGACAATCAGTTCACAAAGTTATTGAGAGAGTGCAGTTCGGAAATTAATTGAGTCAGTTAAGAAACAAAATGCAGTGCTGAGAATATTTTGGAACGCACGTTCACCTCCAGCCCAGATGTCCGATGAAAACAGCAGATCTGCCCGTGAAATAATGTCAGCTTAACATCTTAGAAAATTTCCGTCCGTATCTAATTGTCTTCGATAGTAATAATCGTGAAAATCAGGAAACTCAGCAAGGAAACATCCCAGCCGGCTGGAAGCATTCATACTGGAACCATTCATACTGGAAGAAACAACAAACAAGAAGAAAATAAAGTGTTAAAACTACATTCAAAATCCTAGGTAAAACATTTGCTTATTTTCATTATACTGTAATAGCCATTGCATTTCATTAATTCGTGCGAATCCTCCAAGAGTCTAATTATATGAACTCGATATCATACATAAATGAACTATTGATGTGTGTGATTAAATTTCAAATGCTATGTAATACTTTAATATTATTATGTGTGTGCATGAGTTAATATGTGCGTGATCCTTATATCAATATTATTAGTTAAATTAGATAAATACCAGTGTTTTGTTATGAAAGTAAACAAGAATATTTAAACTAGTTTAGAAATGTCAATTTAAAATATGCGTGTGTTTTATTAGAATTATAAAATGTTTAAATTTAGTAAATAAATGTTAGTTAATAAATTATCTTTAAAATTAAACTTTATTTGTCGGTCAATTCTTTTTATCAATTCTTTTACCAAATTCTTTTTATCAATTCTTTTTAACAAATTCTTTTAATCACTAATTAAGTATAATCTATTAGTGATTACAAACAGCTGAGCTAGTCGTGGATTTAGGCGTTGGGTTAGTTGCCACTATTCAAAGTGCGTTGTCTATTCTTTTAGAATAAGCAGCTGGCGCCCGTGTTTATACACAAACAAAAAAAGTGCTTTGAACTTGGTGTTGAACTCAACAGTCGAGAAGAAGTTATGTCCTGGAAATGTAACGTTAGTTATATACTTTATAGCTATCGTTTGGGCATACATACTCTCCGAGTATGTTCTTCTCTGCCTAAGAGGCCGGTGTTTCGAATACACATATTCGAATACGGTTCAAATGGCTAGACCCAACGTGGGGCTGAACCTAAGAAACAATAGTAACGAGGTACTTTGTTTCTTGTTTGAAAAATTTGTTTTATACAAAAGTTAAATTACGTATGTAAAAGTGTTTTAATTTTAAAAAAAGAATTGACCGAAAATTTTTTTTTTCGAAATGAAAAGAGATTTTGACATTTATGCTATCAAATCAGAGTCAATTGGGTGTTATGGGCAGAGTTAAAGCATTAAGAGCGGGTAGTGAAAAGGACAAAAGGCTGGAGTTAACGTGAGTTTCCGTCTTAATAAGAAAAATAAATAAATAAGTCATATTTAAATTTAGTTTTACATAAGTGCTAGTACTTTAAAATTGAAATTTTCGAAAATGGATCCAAAAGAAAGCCAAATATATTTAAAAAATCCCCAGTTAGTAGAAAAGGAGAAAGAAGAAGTATCTGAGATGCGAATGATGATGACAATGATGATGAATATGATGCAAGAGTTCAAAGCAGAATTGATAAAAGAACTCAAAGCAGAATTGAAGGAAGAAATTAGTCAGGTTAAAACAGAAATTAAAGAACTCAGAGCAGAAGTAAGAGAAATAAGATGTGAGATAAAGGTAAAGGTAGAGAAGAACCAAGAAGTTATAGAGTTAGATTTAATTAAAGAAAGTCAGGAAGTTGAAAAGGAAGTTGAGGTGATAAAAGACATAGAAATTGAATTAGAATCAGATAGCGTTGTGATAAATAAAGTAGACACAAATGTAGATCAAGAAATAGAAGAAAAACATAAGTTCAAGGTAGTAGATAGTGTAGAAAAGTTTTTACAAAAATTTAAAAAGGTTAAAGTAAACGTTCGCATTCGCTGTAGACGTAGATTTAAAACAAAGAGGAAGCGTAGGAAAAAATATTCACGATTGGGAAAAATACGGAGGTCTGTAAAGCTTAAAAGTTTTCTAATTTACAAGACAGAATATAGAACGGAAAGAGAAAGAGATAAAATAGATTTTAACCAAGAAATAGAAGTGAGAATATGGAGTATGATTTATATTATAAAATTAGTAGAAAGAAAAAAGGAACCACCTGACATAGTTTAAAAGTTAGTAAACGGGCGGAATAGTAAAGGAAATAAACAAAAAGGACCGGAAATGGACTATGAGTCTAATATAATTATTTTGACGTAGGTGAAAAGCCTGAATTGGAATTTCGCTATTTAAAATGATGGATTGTTTTATCAAATAATAATAATGGAGGCTTCGCAAAATAAAAGATTTTTTTTTCTCCACGCACATATTAATTAAGGAAATGTTCGTAAATAAACAGTTCAAATAAATAAAAATCAATAAAATCAAGTTAAATAAATGGGTCAAATTAATGATATAAAAGTAAAGTTGTAGATTTAAATAAATGAATAAAATAACGGAAATACATAAAATAAAAACAAGTTAAATAAATAAGTATAATATATCTGTAGAAAATAAGTAAAATATTCGTAGTAAAATAAAATAGTTCTTTGAATATACGCATGTTAAAATAAAAGTTTGTTTTGAATACTGTAAGTTAAGAAAAGGATGTAAATAAATTGTTTAAAATAATCAAGATAAAAAAAAAAAAAATCTCTAGTAAAATAATAATGAATGAATCATAATAAAGCAAAATAGTTTTTTTTTTCTGAGTACACGCACGTTAATATATAAGTTAAAGTAATGGGTTTAAAGTAATATAAATAAATATGTGTCCGTGATAGTTTCAAAATAATATTGTAGCATAAATAAATATGGGTAATGTTCGTATGGGTTTAAAATAAGTATCGTAAAACTAAATATTTAAATAATGTTCGTAATGAATTTAAAAATAATATAAATGAAAGTCAATCTAAGTTGTATTAGGAGTGTATAAGGGTTCGAATCTAAAGGGATGAGGGTAGTATTGAAATAAGTTAGATAAGGATTAAGTTTAAAGCTCTCGACTGGATAAATTCTAGCACCCGTAACGGATTGGCCGGGATCATTCCTCTTTTAAAAAGCGCACTGGCAACAACCAGAGTAAGTCGTACCTCGTTTTCCAAAGCGTAAGTCGGAAATGGACAGTTGAAAATTCCTGCCATTGTAGCTGCTTAGTCAAAGTCCGATCAAGAGAATCGGCAATCGTTTTCCAGGGCGTAAGTCGAAAATGGACAGTTGAAATTCCTGCCATTTGCAGCCACCTTTTCTTAGTCAAAGTCCGATCAAGAGAATCGGCAGCCGAAGCTTCGTTCATAAAAGATCCCTGTGCCACAAATTTAGTTTGTCCTCGTGGTCATTATCCAGGATGAACATTGTAAGCAATGTTACCAGCATAGAAAGAAGAAAAGCATAATTGGAGATTGCCCTTAGCATAGAAAAGATAAGATACCAAAAAGCAAACTTAGAAAGAATAATAAATTAAGATTTAATGTTGTCAGAGATAAAATGGTCAAAAATGACGCATTTTACTCTCAAAAGGAAGGGCGGTGTAATGTACCTATATTGATATAGGCACATATAATTTTTATCTAAAATTATTATTAAAGTAATCTTTCGTAAAAGAAAAACATAAAATTAAATGTTGAAGAGTTTATTCAGTTTGTTTTAGAAAAGGATGGAAATTAAATAGTTTTTATTAGTATTCGTAAAAATATAAATATACAAATCTCTTTTCATTCAAGTTTGGTTAAGGAAAAAATAATGTTAAAACTAAATAGTAAATTGTATTAAAAATATATATGCGTATATATGTACATTTGTAAATAGAATAAATGTTATTATAAAGTTAAAGAAGATTATTATTAAAAAACACGACAATGGCTATTAATAAAATATAAAACATCTCTGCATGGCTATTACTAATTAAGCAATCTTCCAAAACACGTTTATCAAAGGATTAATTGATAAGAAATTCGACAACAGATCTTTGCCGGAGATATCAGAAAGACAACACATTGCAGATATAAATAGACCTTTTTTATCGGACAGTCATTCAATTCCACAAATTAATTGAGTTGAGACAGATCAGTTCACAAAGTTATTGAGAGAGTGCAGTTCGGAAATTAATTGAGTCAGTTAAGAAACAAAATGCAGTGCTGAGAATATTTTGGAACGCACGTTCACCTCCAGCCCAGATGTCCGATGAAAACAGCAGATCTGCCCGTGAAATAATGTCAGCTTAACATCTTAGAAAATCTCCGTCCGTATCTAATTGTCTTCGATAGTAATAATCGTGAAAATCAGGAAACTCAGCAAGGAAACATCCCAGCCGGCTGGAAGCATTCATACTGGAAGAAACAACAAACAAGAAGAAAACAAAGTGTTAAATCTACGTTCAAAATCCTAGGTAAAACATTTGCTTATTTTCGTTTATACTGTAATAGCCATTGCATTTCATTAATTCGTGCGAATCCTCCAAGAGTCTAATTATATGAACTCGATATCATACATAAATGAACTATTGATGTGTGTGATTAAATTTCAAATGCTATGTAATACTTTAATATTATTATGTGTGTGCATGAGTTAATATGTGCGTGATCCTTATATCAATATTATTAGTTAAATTAGATAAATACCAGTGTTTTGTTATGAAAGTAAACAAGAATATTTAAACTAGTTTAGAAATGTCAATTTAAAATATGCGTGTGTTTTATTAGAATTATAAAATGTTTAAATTTAGTAAATAAATGTTAATTAATAAATTATCTTTAAAATTAAACTTTATTTGTCGGTCAATTCTTTTATCAATCCTTTTACCAAATTCTTTTTATCAATTCTTTTTAACAAATTCTTTTATTAATTCTTTTAATCACTAATTAAGTATAATCTATTAGTGATTACAAACAGCTGAGCTAGTCGTGGATTTAGGCGTTGGGTTAGTTGCCACTATTCAAAGTGTGTTGTCTATTCTTTTAGAATAAGCAGCTGGCGCCCGTGTTTATACACAAACAAAAAAAGTGCTTTGAACTTGGTGTTGAACTCAACAGTCGAGAAGAAGTTATGTCCTGGAAATGTAACGTTAGTTATATACTTTATAGCTATCGTTTGGGCATACATACTCTCCGAGTATGTTCTTCTCTGCCTAAGAGGCCGGTGATTCGAATACACATATTCGAATACGGTTCAATATATATATATATGATAAACAAAACAAGTTATAAATTTCGTAACTTGCTCTTAGCTTGCATTTTATGATCACTGGATGGAGCTTTACCAATAGCTCTTAACAAGCTTTTGTTTATATAAATGTTGAGAGAGATAGAATTCAATATCTATTTTGTTGTCTCCAACCTATAGACCATGGTTTTGAGCTAGTTGGATCACCTCAGTAAAGTGTAGCCAACTAGCTTGAAAACATGGTCTAAAGGTTGGAGACAATGAAAGAGATATTGAATTCTATCTCTCTCAGCATTTACGTAAACAAAAGCTTGTTAGGAGCTATTGGTAAAGCTCCATCTAGTGATCATATATATAATAAAAGAAGAACAGAAGTTTTGAATGTATCAATATTTCAATATTTCAACAAAATCAGACTATTGCCGAAATATGAAGAGTGGAAAAAATAATAGTCATTGTCTTACTGTAAATGTAGGAACCAAAAAGATAAAGTTGTTTAAACTATAAGTCCAATCATTAAATCAATATCATGTTTTGATGCATGTGAAACAAAATTTCCAGTCATTACACATTCCTATTCAAAATTAGTTATTTCAAATTGCATCATATTTTTTATTAACATGACATAGAAATTGTATGAAAATAAATTTCTCTGATCAATCAGCTATTTTTAAGCATGGTTACAAATCTTTTCAGTTAATTGAATCAAAAGTTCTGATTCAAATAAAACAATTTATAAATTACACATTTTTTTTTTTTCTGCACTTGTATGATAGCAAAAACCATTTCTGTAATCATTCAGAAACTCTGCTATTAATTTACTTATAATTGTAGAAGGCAATTCTAAACATTTTGCATAAGTGTAAGAAAACTGTGCACTCTATGGGCATGGGATATATTTTTTTTGTATATAATTTCAGGCCTATTCTTCCTGGATCTGACAATATATCTTATAGTTTTTGAGTTACAGGAATATTAGAATAAATCAATGGATGAGTTAACATTAATTTTATAGTATTTCAAAATGCATCATTTTGATGTAAAATTACTTTTAACTTTATAAAATGAAAACTATTTGTTACTATTATATGTATTTCTAAAAAAAATTGGCAAAATATTTTATATAATATATATGCATGTGAAGGTAAATCATCCCATTTCAGTTAAGTATTGTATTCTTTCCAAACATCATTATTAAAATAATTATTTCAATACAAAATATTAATAATTAATATTTTCTAATTTTATGGTTCATCTAATATTTTATTTTTATGCTAAATTATTTAAGTTATTGTGAAAATTATATCTTCCAAGAGATGCATACAAAAATCAATATCGCAATTTCATTAACAAATTACTTAAAATTTAAAATTTTACTTATAATTACAAAAAAAAAAAAAAAAAGACTAATAGTGATATTTTTGAAAGCAATCATTTCTTATTTCCCTATAGGCACATCCTGTTAGTCATTAGTAAATTTTCAGTTGATTAATTTTTTGTTAATATATATATATATTCGTATGAACGCTGGATATAAACACCATGTTTATTGAGAAATAAATATTTCTGGAGGTGTTTATTATATCTATAAATAAATTATGTATAAAAATTGTTTTTTTTAATTTTTTAAAACCAAAGTTACACATAAACATTAAATATCTTCTCATAAAAGTACAATATTTGTATCTCCTTGAATTGACTTTAGTAAGAATTAAAATCAATCGAAAGATATTTTAATTCTAGTTTCTGCCTTCAAATAAACTCAAAATCATTGGACAAACTTATGAAAGACCTAAAATTGAATTACTTTGAGCCCCATTGCAATGCTAATAATATTTCAGATGAAAAGCATTACTAAAAGATTTTTTATGTAATACTTTTAAAAATAATAATAGTAAAATTATTTGAATTTTTGTAGAAATTTTCAAAAGATACGTTCAAAATATCTATATCATTTTATAAAAATATCATCCAGTAATTTAATAGTATCATGATAATATTTTTAAAATCCATATTTTATTGTTAATAATTATATCTTCTTTCATAATTACAATTCAATTAATTTTTTTAAATCTTTTCCTGTTCTTTGAACTTCATTTTAAAATCTTATCACTTGTGATATTTTTATGTTAATTTTAAAATTCAACTACAAATGGACTCAATGGCTTCATGATGTAATGGTTAGCTCATCTGCCAACTATATTCTTACCTGAGGTTCTAGTTTAACCAGATGAATATTAAATATTTTTTAGATCTCAAGATAGTTTAGATTTTTTTAATTAGATAGCTGCTCTACCAGCTGCCAAGCAGTATTTGTCAGATGAAGAATTAATCTGATACTTGTCAGATGAGTGCTGATTTAAATGCAATTTTCATGCAACAGTAATCAGTTAGTGCATATTTTGCTATTCTTAACTAAAGGATAATAGCGTCAATTCAATCTCAGCTAAAAAAAAATAATGTTACCTTGCTTATGTAACATGATGTAATCATTATTATTATAATGACATCTACCTTGGACTGTTTTGACTGTTAGATGTCATGTGTTGCATAAATGAGGATTTATAGACTCTCCAAACTGTGAGGGTAGAAGACTATAAACTATGATGCACATTTACAGGGAGTGTCCAATTTACTAAGCCTTTGTTGGTCTTATTACCCTATATAGTTTGGAGGAGTCAGTTCTTGATTGCTTAGGGACTGTTGCTGTTTAATTTTAATGTGCTGACATGATACTCAAATAAATAATTATAATGATAGTGAACCTATATTATTTTTATATCTAGTGAGGGAAGTGTCATATTTTTATGGTCAGTAAGCTGTAGTTTATCTTTTAGCAAAGAACATCTATTTCTTTTTTAACTAATCACAATCATTATCAGAGACCCAACTAGAATTTGTTTAGTGAATGCATCAACATGTTATGGGATTTTTATCTCAACAAATGATCAACTTGAAAATTTCAATTGGCAAATTTATTATTTAACAGATATTTAATCTCAGAATAAACCGCACTGAGAGATCCCATCAGATTGAAGGAATTTATAGACAGATTTAAAAATAGTTTAAAATAGGCTGGAATGAGTTAAGGGAGGTAAAGGATCAATCAAGCAGAACAGAAATGAAAAACAATTGAGTTGATTGTATAATTGCTCTTTTGACAACTTGTCTGTTAATTTGATTTTTAAAGCATTTGAAATTTAACGTCAGTTTAAATACAGTATTATATATATATTGAAATCTTTAATATTTTAAAAATTAAAAATTATCATTAGCAATGATCGAATAAATAGATTTGTCTTGCTGTTTTAAATCTTTCCAACGGAAAATTAACACATATTCGTTTATGCTTTGTATATAATTTTCTCGAGGGTTTTTTTTCTTTTAAATAAAAGTTAATTTGATTTTATATCTTAATTACTACATTGATTTTTGTGTTTGTGAAACTTGTAAAATGCTAAGGTCATTTCTTTCCTTTTTGTTGTTGTTGTTGCTATTGATATAATTAGTTTTCAATCTTAACGTGAAAGATACTTACCTATTTTTGCTCTTTATTTTTCTCTAATGATCAAGATATTCTTTAAAAGAATTAAACTTTTAAAGCACTAATATCTGAAAAAATTCTCTGGAAAACATATTCTTCTGTTTTGTTCTTTCCATCTTATAACAGATATTTTTGTTGTGGGATTTAAATGTCTGTGCAGTCAGGTAAAGAAATTTAATGAACTTACTAACATTTCAAGTCAATGGAAATATGTAAGTAACTGTTAGTTAAAAGAAATAGGTTTGGACAGAAATATGAACTGTTCAAGTTAACTTTCGCATTTCTGACAGAAAACAATTTCTTTCTGTCTAAAAAGATGACTTATAAATTTTTTAAAACGTAGATATTGAATCCTTAGAGTTTTAACAAAAAGTCTCTTTAAAAAAATTAAAAGTTTTTTAATTTTTTTTTTTTTAACGTCATTCATTTAATAAATTATTGCTTTTTTTAAATAACCATTTTACATGAAGTTATCATAGAAGAGACCTCAAATGTAAATAAATATATATTTTTTAACTTTATGTTAGAGTAGTAGCTAAAATAGGATAAGAAGTTTATTATGTCATGATATAGTTTTAATTATGAAATGCTAGAATAGATTTATATTAGCAGAATGATAAGCATTGAATGAATATGATATAGATCATTTGGCATGGTATCTTTCTTCAGACAAAGAACTTATATATTCACGAATTCCTAACTAATAACAGACAAGAGTACATGTAAAGGAGAGATTCCATCTTTATTGTTAAAAGGAGGTTGCCTTGACAATAGTTTGTAATTGTTGATTGTTATTGATATTGTGATTATCTAAGTGTTGACTGGCTTTTAATGATGTACCTTGTAGTATATAAAAATAGAAATAAATTATTTTTGTCTTTTTTCAGTGCTCTTCAATTTTTTTTTCTATTTTCTTTTTTAATTTTACTATCTTCTTTATTTAGATTAATTAATATAGATTCTAATTGTCATGTTTTCTCATGTCAAGATCACTTGTGAACAAGTGTTACTATAGGAATATATCTCTGTACAATCACATTTTTTATATTTTATTTAAATGTACAGCAAATCTGATTATCTTTTTTTTTTCATATTGTTTTCTATATTTATTGCCTTTAAAAAAAATTTCTGAAGTTATAATAATTACTTCCTTGTGGGTGATTATTACTACATAATAAATTTCTGAAAAAATAAATGGTCTATTTAAGATTTAGCAATTAGTGATCAAATTCTGGAGATTTAATTTAATGGTTGGTTGTTGTTGTTTTTTTAATTTATAAAATAAACTATTTATAGTGTCTGAAAAGATTCATGATTGCTGGTTTAGCATGAAATATGTATATTGGTGATTATTTATCTTTTCAGCATATATGTGCTTGAGTGTATCAGTGTTATTAGATAGAGTGGAGAGTGGTGGGTCGTGTGAAAGTCTGTGCTCATATACCCTATATTACATATATAGACACAGGTATATAATAGGCCTGTGTTTCAGTTATTACATTATAGAGATGTCTGCCCATCCTTGCATATGTATTTAATGGATTATGTCCTGTACATGTGGGGTTCAGATTGACTTTAGGTCAACATGGGTGTGACAAGAGTCTCGGCCTCAGAGTTGGAGTGTGTAGTAGATTGGAGCCTGTCCATTAAAGTATGAAGATTGTCTATCTTAATATATATCTGAGCACTTATAGTATATATGTGTGGGAGATGATAATCTGGACCAACTGATGATTGCTGGTTTAGCATGAAATACGTTTATTGGTGATTATTTATCTTTTCAGCATATATGTGCTTGAGTGTATCAGTGTTATTAGATAGAGTGGAGAGTGGTGGGTCATGTGAAAGTCTGTGCTCATATACCCTATGTTACATATATAGACACAGGTATATAATAGGCCTGTGTTTCAGTTATTAAATAACAATAAAGTAATATGGAATGTAACTCTTTATTATTTAATATGTATAACTATTGTGACTATTATTATTATGAGCAGTTTATATGACACCAGAATCTATTGCATAACTTTGAATTTTTATTATTCAGTTTATATTGTATGGTAATACAATATGGATTAATCTTTTGTAAATATTTCAAGTGAAAACAATTCAGAAAGTATAAAAGGTATACAAATACATTACCAAAAAACATGATGCTCATGTTATGACTTTCTTTTATCACTAAACTGAAATAATTTACACTAATTATCTATATTAAGTAATATAGATATATATTAAACATCTTAATGCATTTTTTATATAGTATGTAGTAAGCATTTACAATATCTAAAAGAAAAACTTTTTACCAAAATTACATTTTAGTGTGAAATTAAGATTAATTAATAAGTCAAGGAAATAGAAAAATATAAAATACGTATTTGAATCCACATTATGAATTGCATAAGAAATAATAAGTAATTAATTTTAAAGCAAGTTATGATTTATGAAATATTTAAGTGAAATAAATTACTTATTGCTGACGATGATTACTTTCTAGATAAAGTTTTAACTTCAATGAGATTAAACAATATTATCTTGCAATTTTTCTTAATGATATGGAAATAAG
This sequence comes from Epiperipatus broadwayi, assembly GCA_028023455.1. Taxonomy (NCBI): domain Eukaryota; kingdom Metazoa; phylum Onychophora; class Udeonychophora; order Euonychophora; family Peripatidae; genus Epiperipatus; species Epiperipatus broadwayi. Next base: position 6,099,893 of record JAQFVV010012445.1, on the reverse strand, counting down.
TTGAAATAAAGAAAAAAATGCAGCAGAAAATACAGTAGCAAATGTGGCCGAAGATTCAGAAAGAATAATTGTTCTTGAGATTTTGCAGATCAACATTTAGAACACTTTAAACTCATTATTGAAATAATAATTCCCATAGCATGAATTATAAAATATTACTAATGCATGACAGAAATAAGACTCTGTATGAGAAGGGATTAGTCAATACATAATGTGGTTTGATGCCCCATCCTGTGCACAATTATCTGAAAAAAATAAAATGCTTTAAAAAGATTTCTCAACCATGTTTATAGAATAGTACCACTATTTCCACTATATTTGATTCCAAGGCACTTATCAGGTAACATTGATAGGTAGTTAGAAGTAAATTATTTTACTGTATCTATACAATATAATAAAATAGTATATACATTCAAAAAAAATATTAATATAAAATAGAGTATTTGTTTATTGAATTGCAAGTGTACTTACAGTACTTTTTAACATGCATATATATATATATATATTAACGATATATAAATATGTCATTACATTAATTTAAAATATATATATATATATATATATATATATATATTGTAACAATTTTTAATAATTGCCATTTGTAACAATATTTATCAATTAATATAAATATGTATTTGTAACTATAATAAATTAATATAAAAGATCTGTATTTGTAACTATAATAAATTAATATAAATAGGTGAAATTATTAATTATTAGATATATGCCTATCCAATCTGTACCATTTGTGACTATATCAATTCATCATAGCATAGATAAAGAAAGTATAGAATCACTGTGCTACTTGAAAATATCAGCATTAAAGATTCTTGGTATTTATTTATATATTGGGGCAGTCATCCGAACAATAAAACATACTGGCCATTGTCATCTAATAAAATTATATTAAATATAGCAACTGAATAAAAGTACCCACTGTGAGATTCCTGGAGTGCCTTATGCTTATCTCCAATACTAGGTTCTTCTAACAAAGAATCCTTCCTATTCTTCTTTCCAAATATATAAGACCATTCATGGTCATATGCACACACGGGTGCTATTCATGACAACTTATAAAAAAATATATTTTATAAAACTAATATTATGAAGTTGGAAAGGGATGATATCACTCTTTATTCAGTTTAGCTAAGTACATGTGTTTTCCATGAGCGCCACTAGATTGTTTTCAATCTAGATAAGTATCTATTTATAGTGTACTTGAGTTCAAACTCATTCAGTACATATTTATTACACATGACTTGGATGACTATTGAACAAAAATGACATTCTTACATTTTATCTATATTGATAAAATTACAAGATCCCAATATTACCAAAGTTTATACTATAGATCAAAGATTCTTATAGACATTGCTAGCTCATTAGCGTATATTGATGAACAGACATGTATAATCCTATTAATGGCTTCCAAACAAGCATGTGAAGACCATTATTGATATTGATGGCCATTTAACTAAATTATTTATCACAATAAAGGTAATAATGATGATGATGATAATAATATCACAATAATGATTATAATAGTGATATCATAATAATGATTATAATGGTGATGATGATACCAGCCATGGCTTATCAATAAACTCACAACAATAAATTCATCTTTATAAACTTATAGGCATCTATTAAAATTATCCTATTTCATACTGGGATTTAATAATACTAATGGTGATGATTGATCATCATGAATCTCTTTGCATAATATTCAATTTTCTATAAACCCCTATTTACTAAAACATATTCATTACGCTAAACATTAAATTTAATGATTATAATTTATTAATGATGATTGATGGCGATCATAACTTTTATATAGTATTATTTGAAACATTTTTAACTAATAACATGATATCCATCTTTGATGAGGATGATCTAAATTCATGGACACAACACAATTTTAGCTTTCTATGTTGAACTATAATTATCAAAACTTGGTTATTCTAAAGCATAATCCTTAAATACTTAAATATCAACATTCTAATTTACCTATTATTTTGCGGACGCTTAATATTTGCAAGTAATTGCTCAATATATACGAATAGTAATACTTAATAACTGCGAGCAATGATGATGAATTAAAATGATAGAATTAAGACAAAAAAAAAACCACAATATTCTTAATAATAACTCGGAAACCAATTAAGATATATAATTATATTTTATTAACACTACTACTCTTTCTTTTCTTCTTTAAAGTCAAATCGACAATTAAATAAATGGCTTATTAATATAAAAATTCATATAAGTATAAGCAAATAAACTGAATATATAGGTTTGTCATCTCTTGATATCTCAAAATAAGCTGACTTAAATCAATATTAGAAAAAAAAATACATATTCTATAAATGCTTATTTAAGACTTTTCTTACTCATCATATCATAAAATAAATTTCAGGTGAAACTTGTATATGTTATTTCACTTCCATTCAAATGTAATGCCCTACTTTTTAATTTACTATTTTAAACTAATCATATATAACCTATTCTTTAATGTGTTTGGATAAGCAGTTATACATTCACGCATTCGGTAATGTTAACATATATGTTTAAAATGTATACCCATAAATTACATATATAAAAATATCTTTCTCTTTTGCAACCTTATAGCGAAAGAAAATAAAATACATATATTAATTTTTTAATATGCAACAAGATAAAATAAAAATAAAAAACATTATAAATGCATATATCTATAGGTTGCTCATTATCATTAACAACTGAAGAACAAGTAAAAAAAAAAAATTTCAACATTACAATATATAATATAAAAAAATAATGAAAAATTTAAGTTTAAAGATTTAAACTATGTTTGTGCTATGTTGTGAGATATTGCAAATAACTATAGATAAACAAGTCTTTAATGTTTCTGTATCAAAAAAAGAAAATTGCTTTGACCAGTAAATTAAGGTTTACTTTTAATAAGTAAAAGAATAAAATCGGTTAAAGAAAGTTCATATTTACCCGTCTACTTTTTACTTCTTATTAATGTCCTGAATTTGAATTCTCAGACTGCTTTTCTTTGCTCACCAACAACAAAAAAAAAAAAAAAGAAAGTTATTGCAGAAACTTTTAAGATAATGCTGAATCAATTGACTTTGCTTGTTTCTTCAATTCCATTATTATTCACCATTGATTGGCTTCCTTCTACCATTTAAAAAAAAAGTTATTATAAGTACTTTGAATAAGTAGGTACCAGTGGATTTGCTTGTCTCTCTCCTTTAAAAAATAATTGCTGTTGACACTTTAGATGATTGAGGTAAATCAACAAAAATTTGATTTATGGCTTCAAACTTGGTTCTACATAGCTGTTTTAAATCTTCTTTTCCTCCTATTTCCCCTTCTCCATTGGTTTGAAGGCAGTGAGCTTTTAATAAGACAGGAACTAGGAACAAAGCATTCCATATAGCTTGCGTGGTTGGCTTCAAAATTTATCATTTTTGTTGGTTATTTCTGGATACATGATTTCATAGACAGATCAGCAATTTTGACTCATTCTGTATTAATCAGGAAGCAGAAAAAATGGTCTAGCAATGCAGAGGCATTGTATTATGCATAACCAAATATGTTAATACCATTTTTATAATTATTACTAACTTATAATAAATTCAATCTTGTTCTATTTCTCTCCTCTTCTTTAATATTGCTGTAAATTGCTTTATGTAAACGCACATTCCATTTGCTCTTTTTTTTCAACTTTCAAAGAGTGAGGAAAAAAAAAATTAAAGCGTTCGCTTACATTTCTGCTTAAGAATAATAACAAGGAAGGACTGACTGAGTTGAGTCTCAAAATAATAATAATAATTTGAGTGACTCTCACTCTAAAAAAATTTATAACTGACTGATCATCTCTCTAAAAAAATTTATGACTGACTGACTATCTCTCTAAAAAAAATTATAACTGACTGCCTAAAAAAATTGTTTAAATCATTTATATCGCGAATTTCAATCAAAGAAAAAAAAAAACATCTGGAAATCTTTATCTTAAAAAAAATCAAAGCTTCACAACTTTGACGGTGGTCACAATTAATAAAGACTTTAAAATTGATGCTATCGTTATCTACATCAAAGCACCTCTTTTGTAAAAATAATTTTAAGATACAGATAACAACAAAGCTGGCCATCTATAGCCATCAGAAATAAGTGTAAAAGCATCTTTGTGTTTGTACAGATCTATTCATTGTTTCACACGTGTACAATTTTTATCTCCTAATCTAACAATTTTACACCTTTCTGATTTACTCTCTTTTAACAAAATGAAAGTTAAATAAATTTAACACATATTATTTAATAATAAAAAATATTATATAATAAATCACAAAAAGAACTGCTTATTCATAATAATAAATCTATACATATAAATCTCTGTATGTATGAAAGAATAAAAAAAAATTTTTTTTTTTTTAAATAATTGAATACTATATATATCTACAATATATATATATATATATTGTAACGATATATAAATATGTCATTACATTAATTTAAAATAAAATCTTAAAGTTTGCAAATAAAAATAAAATCTATTAAAAAAAAAACTAAACGCTAAAATTAAAATGTTTGTTAAACGTATATATTCGCACAGATTCAAAACTTTAAAAATATTTAAAAAAAAAAAACAAATAAATAAGTATTTGAACGTACTTTTTTATAAAAAAAGTACAAGACTTAAAGATAAAATATTTTTGTAGATGGAAATGATTGTTTATTAATTATCCAAAAGCTGTATAATTAAAAAGTCAGATCAAAATTAGATAAGGAATAAAGAATTAGCTTGTCCAATATAGAAGCAGCAAATAAAGGCCTGCACCATAACAAAAAAATGGAACAGTGACGTCGTTGTTCATGGAATCCATAGGAGGACTATAAAAAGAAAAATATTGAGTTCCAGGGAGTTTTCGAACTTGATTTGGGGAGACGAACAACAAGACGCACTTGTCATTCTCTCTCACTTATTTAAAAAAAAAAAATGAAAAGACTGTGATACCAGAATGGAACCAGCTAATGCCACCTCCAGAACATTATTTTCCAATGGAGACGTCACGGGAATTAAAAAACAGGAACCTGGACTCTTCTACCGTAAGCTATATTGACATGAACTCTAAATTTAAAAATAATTAAGAACTTTCGTTCAAGCTTATGAACTTCTATCTGACTTTTAAGTTTAAAATCAATTGATAATGGGTAATTTTATATATATATTTGCATTTGATAAAAAAATCATTTTCATTTATTAATTTATTTGTATTAATATTTATTGTTTAAATTTTAAATGAGGGAATTTAAGGTTGGGTATAGACATTGCATAGATTTGTTAGCGGTTGATAATGTTGTGGTTTTCACATTCGATTAGAATATATAAGTCAACGATGTCACTGCAAGCATCTTATGATGAATGCTATTGGGTTTTGTGTATTCCCTATGCAATTGACATTATCGATGATTTTGTATTTTGATCGGTTGTGTTTATTTTGAAATGTTTTTAACAGTGGAATCTGTGCAGCCGATCTGTACTCGACATTATAAAACAAATTATATAAAATTCATCTGTGCGAACGTATTTAAATGTTAAATTTAAGTCAGGCGTGAATGGCTATATAGTTTTGTAAAGTTATATTAAGGGAGGGTAATCTTAGGTTATTCATTTCGTAGTTGAATTGGCTCAATGGATTGGATATTATTGTGTAATTAGTAGATGTATCAGATCCACTACAGGCAGGATGGCATATATATGCTACACACCTTCTGTTTGCCTATGGATGGGTTTGTAAGATGGCAAAGGACCGCAATCCATTCCTATGGAGCTTTATGTTTATTGTTTTACTCGCCAACAGATGTAGCATTCCTGTTGGTGGAGAGACAATGTCTTCTCTAATTCTACTTACTGTTCAGACGTACATTCCTGACAGTATAGTATTTTGTGTTGTTATATTTTCATGCTACATTGAATACATAAATATATCAGATGAATTGGCGCCGATTTGACTGCGAACTTTTTGGCCTAAGGTGAAATAAGGGATAGAACGTTTTTCTTTTCAAATACAATCTATATAGTCTATTCATACTCGACTCACTAAATAAATATTAAACTCATTATTGAAATCTATTTAAATGTAAAATTAAAGATTAATATAAACATCTAAAATGTTAAACTTATTCCTCAAATTAGAATGATTTTATATGTGCGTAAATAAATATTTTTATGTGTTAATTTCTGGCAGTGGCTTTTATTTTTTTTATATTTGAGATATAAAGTTATATTTTATAATCTCTGCTGTTCCACTGAGCTAGTGACTTGGGCTAAGGATCTAAATATTAAATAAAGTGGAATCTTATCAGCGCATATCTGCCTACTTTATAAATTTTTCTAGGCTCAAATGCCTAGATGGTGCCCCTGTAGTGCAGATTGCGGTTAGATTCGATCTTCACTTTCATTTCGATCGTTATAACTGGCTACCCAACTTGGGCCGATCTTTAATAAACACGAGTGCCCTGAGAATTTTAAAAGTGAATCATGCCTGTAATATTTTTTCTGAAATTAGTATAAATATGTTTGTTGTATTGACGTGGAGTTACAGTTTGAAATTTTCTCTTAAAGGTACTGCCAGTAAGAAAAATTGTGCATATGTAAAGATAAATACGAGGAATAAAAAGTAATAAATAAAACGTAATTAATAAATATAAATCATAATTTTTTTAAAAAAAAAAAAAAAGTCTTGTTTAAAATCTAATCGTTCAACTTGCATAAGTAATAGTTAAAAGTAGAAGAAAAGAAATTTGGAAGGGAGAAGGCAGAAATTTAGCTGGTAATACGGAATCAACAGTCAACATTTTTTTTAATCATTATATTTGTGTGTAATTACTGTTTTGTCTTTTAAAAAAAAAGTTTTGTTCTTTTGAAATTTTCATATATAATCAATTTGTGTAACGTAATTACTAACACTAAGTAAAGTCTTTTTTCTTTAATGTTTTTGTTTTTTTGAGGAAGTTTACTGATATGTAACGATATATAAATATGTCGTTACATTAATTTAAAATAAAATCTTAAAGTTCACAAATAAAAATAAAATCTATTAAAAAAAAAACTAAACACTAAAATTAAAATGCTTGTTAAACATATATATTCGCACAGATTTAAAACTTTATAAATATTTTTTTAAAAAAAAACAACAAATAAATAAGTATTTGAACGTACTTTTTTATAAAAAAAGTACAAGACTTAAAGATAAAATATTTTTGTAGATGGAAATGATTGTTTATTAATTATCCAAAAGCTGTGTAATTAAAAAGTCAGATCAAAATTAGATAAGGAATAAAGAATTAGCTTGTCCAATATAGAAGCAGCAAATAAAGGCCCGGACCATAACGAAAAAATGGAACAGTGACATCTTTGTTCATGGAATCCATAGGAGGACTATAAAAAGAAAAATATTGAGTTCCAGGGAGTTTTCGAACTTGATTTGGGGAGACAAATGACAAGACGCACTTGTCGTTCTCTCTCACTTATTTTTAAAAAAAAAATGAAAAGACTGTGATACCAGAATGGAACCAGCTAATGCCATCTTCAGAACATTATTTTCCAATGGAGACGTGGCGGGAATTAAAAAACAGGAACCTGGACTCTTCTACCGTAAGCTATATTGACATGAACTCTAAATTTAAAAATAATTAAGAACTTTCGTTCAAGCTTATGAACTTCTATCTGACTTTTAAGTTTAAAATCAATTGATAATGTGTAATTGTATATATGTTTGCGTTTGATAAAAAAATCATTTTCATTTATTAATTTATTTGTATTAATATTGTTTAAATTTTAAATGAGGGAAGTTAAGGTTGGGTATAGACATTGCATAGATTTGTTAGCGGTTGATAAATGTTGTGGTTTTCACATTCGATTAGAATATATAAGTCAACGATGTCACTGCAAGCAGCTTATGATGAATGCTATTGGGTTTTGTGTATTCCCTATGCAATTGACATTATCGATGATTTTGTATTTTGATCGGTTGTGTTTATTTTGAAATGTTTTTAACAGTGGAATCTGTGCAGCCGATCTATACTCTACATTATAAAACAAATTACATAAAATTCATCTATGCGAACGTATTTAAATGTTAAATTTAAGTTGGGCATGAATGGCTATATAGTTTTGTAAGGTTATATTAAGGGAGGGCAATCTTAGGTTATTCATTTCGTAGTTGAATTGGCTCAATGGATTGGATATATTTGTGTAATTAGTAGATGTAGTATGAGATCCACTACAGGCAGGATGGCATATATACGCCACACACCTTCTATTTGCCTATGGATGGGTTTGTAAGATGGCAAAGGACCGCAATTCATTCCTATGGAGTTTGTTTATTGTTTTACTTGCCAACAGATGTAGCATTCCTGTTGGTGGAGAGACAGTGTCTTCTCTAACTCTACTTACTGTTCAGACGTACATTCCTGACAGTATAAGTATTTTGTGTTGTCGTATTTTCATGCTACATTGAATACATAAATGTATCAGATGGATTGGCACCGATTTGACTGCGAACTTTTTGGCCTAAGGTGAAATAAGGGATAGAACATTTTTCTTTTCAAATACAATCTATATAGTCTATTCATACTCGACTCACTAAATAAATATGAAACTCATTATTGAAATCTATTTAAATGTAAAATTAAAGATTAATATAAACATCTAAAATGTTAAACTTATTCCTCAAATTAGAATGATTTTATATATGTGTAAATAAATATTTTTACGTGTTAATTTCTGGCAGGGGGGTTTTATTTTTTTTATATTTGAGATATAAAGTTATATTTTATAATCTCTGCTATTCCCCTGAGCTAGTGACTTGGGCTAACGATCTAAATATTAAATAAAATGGAATCTTATCAGCGCATATCTGCCTACTTTATAAATTTTTCTAGGCTCAATTGCCTAGATGGCACCCCTGTAGTGCATATTGCGGTTAGATTCGATCTTCACTTTCATTTCGATCATTATAATATATATTGTGAGAGTATGTAAAACTATTAACCAAGTATATGTGATTTGTATATACATTATTTTATATATATATAAACCAGGGTCTTTTTTGTGCGGATTTTTTCAATGTGAGTCATGTTTTTTCTTAATATCTTTTTAGGTATTTTTTTTTTTATGTGATAAAGAAGTTCATATTTCACTTAAAATCGGGATTTCCCTGTTTTATATACATGCATTGAATTTTATATACTTTAAATGCCTGTTGGAAAAAGGTTTGGCAATAAATTTAGCTACCATAGAAGATTTAGAAAAAGATAATGAAACAGAAGTGGAATCTGTTCATTTCACAGCAAAAATGATTCAAGAAAGTCTTCAACTTTTTAATCAATTGGAAAATCATTTTCTTGTTAATGACACAAATTATGAATGAGCTCTTAAATTCCAATGAGAGCTAAATAGTTGTATGTCTGTGTGTGTTTGTTTTTTTTATAAACATATATACATGGAGAAACTTTTAGACAAAAAAAAGTTATAAATAAAAATATTTAAGAACTTTTAATTTCTACTTAAAAGGAATGTATCTTTGAAAGTTTTTAAATATTTTTATTTAAAAATAATGTATCATTAGAAGTTTTTAAGTATTTTTACTTGCAACTTTTTTCTGTCTATATATATATAGTTGCACTCATGGAAGTGCATTCTCTAACAGCTAGACATAACAGACTGGATATCGCTAGCTTCATAAACAATTAGTAAAATCATCTTGCAAATTTTAATTATCGATTACATTGTTGACGGAAACCATTAACACAGCATGAGACAAGTTCCATGCTAATTGTATTCCCTCTTGTGATGAATCTGATTTTTTACAAGTTCACAAGCGAACCTGCATATTGTCAAATAGCAATAATGATTAAAATATGTATAAATAATGTAAAATAAATTGCACATAAAAACATATTGTTTTGAATAAAATTAAATAGTTAATAAAAAAGGTAAAAAGTTTGTCTTATTTCAATTTTCAAATATTTGAAATTTTTTATTAGTCATACTTTATTTCCTTACTTTTTTTATGCAAATTTTAAAGTAATTTTATCTTGTTGCTTTGGTTTTATGCAATTTTTGAAAATTATGGAACTGATCCCACATTTTTCAAGGTAAGCTAGTCCATTTTTGTGAGATTTTTTTAATGTGAGTTTTCTACTGCATAAAAAGAAACTCAGGTGTAGTTGTTTTAATAAAATTAAAACAATTAAAAATAATTATTTTTAATTCATTTGTATAAACTTATTTAAGCAAATAAAATTCATTAACCAAGATGTTGACATAGAGGTAACCTTAAGGTCAAGTCACAGCCTAGCAAATAATACAAAGGAAATGAAATGAAATTCAATTATTGATTATTAATGTAATTAACAATTATAGAATGTAAAAATCATGAAAATGAAATGATATATGAAATACATGCTACCGGAAGTTGATTCTACTATAAATACTGAATTACATAATTTATTAAAGAATTCTATCTTTTTGCTTATGTACTAACCACTACATACAATAATTTTACTGTGTTCATATATAGAATACTTTTAAAAGATAGATTAATATTTTGAATGATTTGCTTATTGATAACAGTTTTATTAGAAAACCCTAATATCATTCAAATAGAAGAGTAAATAAATTACTCTTTATTAATATTATTCATATTTTCAAAATGAAATTATATATGTTTTATTAATTAGAAAAGCTTATAAAATCATTCTAATTTGGAATTCTGAAATAGATAAATTTCTTCAGAAATTTAAGATTATACCTACAGAAAAATGCATCATGAGTAAACACGACTTGTCATAGAATATAATGCTATTGTTTTAACCAAAGAAAAATATAATTATTTATTTCTACTGGAATGCCTAAAGTTATATAAATTTCATCTATATAATTTAAGTGAAACTCCAATTGATAGTGAAATCATTTGTGGAAGAAGATGTCAACATTATGCAAGAAGAATGTTTTGGAACAACTGGATATCTTAATTGTCTTTGCAATGGTTAATGACCAAGAAATAAATAACTTTATTTTTAGTGAACATTACTATGGAAATATGGAAATGAATAGGACATTCATATAAACTTTTATGATATCACATCATCTTCGTGAATCATCATTTAAAAATATTTAATTTTATTTGTTTTGTCACTAAAATCTGTTTGCCATTGGAATAATTCATTTACAAAAGACTAAATGATGAGGAATAGAAGATCATGAAATCAATTATTTTTTTGTTATATATTTAATAAAATTTAGGTCTTCTTTGAAAGCGACTTGACTGAGGTATGAACTGAGATATAAAAGTAAACTTAATATGAACATAAGATTTTACCATTCTTCATTTTGGATTTATTCATGAGATGACAGAACTTTGTTGTTACTAACTTAATTAATATGATAATGTTTGTTTATTATTAGTTGTGTAAATGACTATACACAGGAACAGTCTCATGAAGTCGGAATTCTCTCATATGGATTGCATAATATAATATTACTATTTACTTGTATATGAATTAAATCAAGATTAACTAGTTTAGAATTTTTATAATTCTTTTTTGTAAATTATAAAAAAATATTTATTATGTTATAAATTATTAGAATCTGTTTATGTTATGAGATACATATCTACTATGGGAATATGAGAATGTATTAATTATTTAATAAAATAATCAAGATGTAAGTAAAGCACTTATGATAATTTTTTTGTTATATTAAATAAATTTGAATTGTTATTTATTAATAAATATTGTTAAAGTTTAATTTAAATTTAAAGAAGTTTCTAATTTATTTATTTATTTATTTTACAAAACAAAATAAAGTTAAATACATATATCCATATACACATATTATCCTTATTTTATATTCTAATAACTTGATTGAATAAATTTTAAAAATATATTGAGATTATATTGAGTATTGTTATTGCTGTAGAATTGATAGAAACCCTGAAGAGAGTTAAATCTAAAAACTCCCCTGAGTTTGAATTCTGAGCATAACGGAACAATTAATAAAAGTGAAGATTGAATAATTTAGTCTAAATTGTGTCTGTATTAAATATTTGATATTAAATTTCTCTGTTTGAAATGAATTCAATTTTGGATTAAAGTTAAATCATTTTATCCAAAGCATCCTATATGAAGACCCGAAATCTGATGATAATGACATGGGACTACCTTGTTTCTTTTTTAAGAAATCCATACTGTTGCAATATATATATAACACAGATGCTTTTTTATATTGTATACATATAAATAAAATTCAAAAAAATGATAATAGTTATTAATAATAAATTTAGCAGCTATGTTTACATATATTTTACTGTGTGTGCATTCACTTATGCATTTACTGAAGCAATAACAATAAAGAAAAATTAACTGATGTATTTTTATTTTTAAAATAAAGTAAATAGCAAAATATCAGTTTTCCGTTACTCTTGGTGATGTTCTTTTTTATTTCAATAATTTTTTGCTTTCATAGAAACAACAGTGTCTTGTTATCAAGAAATTAGGATCTCTCTGATTGGTTTAATTTTCAATCAGTATCAACTTTTAACATGTTCTAAAATTTTGGAAAACTTTTACTTTTATATACAGAAAATATCTTATTACTCAAAATATTACGCATCAAATTCAGAAAGGATAATAAAAGAATAAAATGTATGTGGCTTTCAGCATAAGCTGAAGAAATTTTATTAAAGTACATATAATCATGTATCCCACTACGAGATGGAAAAATGACTACTAGTGTATTATAAAATGTATTTATAAATTTAACTTTTTTAATGTAATCATGTACAACACTCAGAAATGAAAAATGGCTGTGCAAATATCAAAATTTTTGCAAATTTTAATGTTTTTTTTGTTTGTTTATTTACATTATTTGTTTGTTTACATGTTTTTGGATAATGCATAATTGAAGTCATAGTTCGATACAATGTATTTTGCAGCCAATTGTGTATGTATATATTTATTTAAAATAATGATATAAATAAATAGTAAGTTGCATATTAAGTTACAAACAAAAATAATTACCAAGAAATAAAATAAAAATCTATATAATAAACTAAAGATATATTATAATATTAAATCGTGCTTTCACACTTCCAACGTAAAGCTATAACAACAAATTGAAAACTAAATTAAATGGCTGAGCACTTTCAAGAAGATGTACTTCTCATATTCATAGCCAGTTATGATCCTTTCTTTGGAATCATTATATGTAAATCTGATGAAAGCAATTAAATTTTAAATGCAGTAGATTCCTATAACTTAGAAGACTTTTTCTATTGTCTTATAATGAATTAATGTTGCAGTTTTTTAAACTCAAGATTCCTATAACTTAGAAGACTTTTTCTATTGTCTTATAATGAATTAATGTTGCAGTTTTTTTAAACTCAAGACGCCTTTGAGATTTGGTAACTTTTGGGGTACAAGACAAAAATGAAGAATTTGTATGCGACTTATTTTGGAGATTCTGAAGCTATGGATTATCTCAGGTAAGAAGTATTATATATTGTTTGAAAGATAATTCTGTGAGAAATACAAAGAATTTTTCACTGAATATGTACTTTAAACTTACTTAATGATAAATTAAAAATTATGAGCAAACAAGAAAGTAATAATTATGTTGAATGTTAATTTTTTTTCTTTATTTTTGAAATGGTTATCATAATTTATCTTAACATTATTATTTTTTGTAGTTTTTCTAGTTTCTATCAATGTAAAGCTTTTTGCTCTAACATTATTAAAACTGAAGTTATTGTGAAAATTGTGTCTCAAGCCAGTTTTTTAAAAATTCAGTATGGTGGCCTGGACATTAAACAATGTAATCTTTCAAAAGTTCATTGGTTTTAAAAAAATATGGCCAATGCATTGACCTACATTAAAAAAAAAAAGTCTTCCTGGCTTAGATTTTTACACCTACTATCTACTTTTTCATATTTCATGTTAGCTTCGAGTCTTCAGATTACATTATAAATTTAAGTTTCAAAAATGGATTCCATATAAATTGATACTTCAAATAAGATATTTAATCAGTTTTTTTTCTCTTTATCAATCCTAAACTAAAATCTCTATTACTAAAAATTTGCTTAAACATTATTATCTTAATAAAATCAATCTTCATTTCACAATTTATTTTACATTTAAAAAAACTTCATAAATATTTAAATGCATTAAGTCATTTATAGAATTCTCTTCTTCCCAGGCATTAATGTTTTACTAATCTCTAAGATACAAGTTTGATATAAAAAAAAAAAAACAGGATTAAAAAAATTTCATTTTAATGAATTCCCAGAATCTAATTAACAAGTTAAAAATAGCGATAATAATAGCTAAATCATTAAAAAGTAAAGCTTTTAATACATTTGACTAAAAAATGTCATATCTACACAAACTTAGATCAATCGATTCTTCTTTTTTATATAATATATACACATAACGTTCAAGACTATGTTTTTGAATTAACTATTGCTAAGAATAATTGACCTGACTTCTAGCCACACTGTTTGGCAATGTGTGCAATAAAAGAGTGACTGTTCTGTGTTACACCCTATAGTGTTATATAGAAAATAGTTACGAAGAACTTCAGTTAGAGGAGTGAATAGTAAATCAATTGAGAAATATATTCCAAGTGAGTTTAAATTAAATAATATTTTAGTTCCAATGCAATATATTTCTCAACTGATTTAAAACTTGGTCCTCTTGGGAGCACTAAAGACTGATTATTCTTTTATTTTACATAATGTTGAATGCTGTGGCTAGAGGGCATGTCGAATATTCATAGCAACAGTAGTTTCAAGAGAATAGTCTGAAGCTTTATGCATGTTTAGCTTTGTAACTGATAAATTGATATATATATATATATATATATATATTGTACCGGCACAATATATATATATATATATATATATATAATATTTAAATACAAATATAGTATATACATTTTTAAGCTAGATGTAATTAAAGGGGATTTAAAACCAGAGTGTATTTATATTGTAACCAATAAAAGAAGAGAGACAGGCTAATGAAATGAACAGTGATAACAACAATGCTGCACAAAGTGCAAGCTAAAGCTATGATCAGCAGGTTTAATAAAATAAATGTCATATGCTACAATAAAGATTTATAGGGGAAGCATTATAATAAATATAATAAAAATACAAAGTAATACTATTAATAAATCAAGAGGAGGAATCTCAACTCACTCTAGAGTAAGCAAAAAAATCTTAATATTGTGAACATATGCCATTGCGGTTACATTTGAATTTCTTTCTTCTACAAGGATCTAATATAATTACCACTTTTTATTCATCTTCTAAAGATCTTCTAAACATCTCACTGTTTTTACAACATTCTTTGAAAATCTATGACACTTAAGATCCATCTTTGAATGTAAAATTTTAGCATCAAACTAAATTTCCTAATATTGTTAATATTAATAATTAGCCATTAAGCTAATGCACATGCACTTTGTGGATTTTAATTATAAATGAATACTCCAAATACAAGATAAAGTCTTTGTGAAAAGATAAAATGAATCCATCTAACATTTGGACCAAATGTTTATGTATGGGCAAATCTTAAGCATTTGGAAATGAGAGCATGAAGATGTTAAGCGATCACTTTAAATTACTTTTACTATACATCATTCTTATTTGAAATTAAACATATGTAAATAAGATATTTATTTTATGTAGCGCTAGGTTGTATAAACTGTAATATTAATAATTAGCAATTAAGCTAATTATTAATTTTACAGTTTATATAACACAGTGCTATAAAATTAATATCTTATTTAATATGGTTAATGAAACTATATTAGAGTATCTCAGGGTAATATGATCTCATAAATTCTTGCCTCTTTAGATTTATTCAATGCTGAATAAAATTATAGTTAATAAAATAAATAAGACATACACTTCCCTTAAGTTATTGACTTATCACAATTATGACAATACTATTACTAACTTAGATAAAATAAAGCATAATCTCATAATTTTAGAATAAGATAAAAATAATCTAGGATTACACTCAGATATTAAGAATGAGTAATGAATTTTGTAGCCATCCTAAACATCCTAGAATAAGTCTCCTTAAACATTTTGTTAATATGAACTTGGTTCTTGTAAAATTAAACTTTATTATAAAAAATAAATAAACTCTTCAAATATAAAAATGATTTTAAAATAAATATCCAGTGATTTCGAATAAGCAAATTAAATTAATTTAAGTGATCCAAATTGGCAAATTAAATTATAATTATTTATTAAAAAGATTACATCTTTCATAAATGAAATTATAATATTTAAATAATTCAATAAAATGATTTTCTTATTCATTTTAATATCATATACTTTTTTTAAAAAATACACTTAAAATAATTTTAAATATTTTATATGCATTTAAATTTTTACTCAACATTTGAAATGGTTTCTAATTGATAAGTGGAATGATATGAACAAAGTACTATGAGAAATTTCTTAAATAATAACAACAAATATATACTTACAGGAAAACAAAACAAAATCTACATTTGAATTCACATAGACAAAGTTTTTCACAATGTTATTTCCTCAAAGGAATAAAAATAAAAATTTACAGCATCTTTTATTAAAATTAAATTCTATTGGATTAAGCAAAAGTAATACAGTAGATTAAAATAACTTTCTATTGTTTAATTATCAAAAATTTTCACTTATCAGTGCATTCATCCAATGATAATAACCTTCCTAAAAGTAGTGTCTCATTTATGAATATTTAACATACTGAATAGTAATATGAGTGCTTACCAATCCAGAATGAAGGAGTGATAAGACAAATGTATATTGTCTATTATGTCTAAAATAAACTTCAATTTTTTTAAAATTAATTATTTATCAACTTAGTACTGCTAATTAGCAAAGCTCAAATATAGGACTTACACATTTACAATGTATTATTCACATTTAAACCAACCAAAAATGTCATAGAAGTAAGATAGAATACCTCAATATCTTGATAAAATATGCCAGATAAAGCCATCGTAAAATCGTACACATGTTTTATTAAATATATTTCAAACTTCAAACAAAATTCATCTTCAATAATAAAGTAGGGCAAGGTGAAAGTATGATGGCATGGCTCACAAAATAGAAAGAGCTTATGTTTACAATCTCCAAAATATATGCTATAAGCATACAAATGCTAGCAAGAGTATAAATAATAAGAAAGACATGCTACCATCTCTTTTAAAAACAATCTAGCAAAATAATGACAGAGACTAACATTATCATCTTTAAATATACTAGCTTATATAAGCACTCCTAAAATAGAAAGAGAATAAACCTATCTAACAAAAATACTACAGCTAACAAATGATGAAATATGATAAATAACAATAATTAATACCAAATATGACTATTAACATTAAAAAATAAATAATCATAAAACAAATAATAGAAACATATATCTACTAATTCACCTTACAGCATAACAATATACCTTCATAAATAAATAATTCATATGTAAAAAGAAAGACCCATAGTATTTTAAATATGCAGATATGATAAAACATTATAATGAGAACTTTAAGCCTATAATATTCCAAAATATAACATACAATATTAAATAAAATGCACATAAATAAAACATGGTATGTAAAAATCATAATACAAATAAAATTCAACCCTATTACCATCAAATAAATAAATTAAAAAACAGTCTTGCTTCCTTATTGAATCATCCTTTATTAAACTTGAGCATGAAGAATTCTGGCAACATCTTGAGGTATCCATCATATAATACAATGTAACTATGATATTAAAATTATAATATAATTATGAAATATAGACATGTTTATTTTTGGATATCCTTAGTAAAATTCAAATAATTGTATTAACAAGTACAGGATAAATTTATGGCCATTCATTAAACACAATCATAAATTTACATTATGATAAATGTTCATGATTCAGCACTAAACAGTTTTCAAATTCTTGAATTCAGGTTTCTAAATTAATCCATTACACAAATTATTCTAAATTTGTATTAGCAATGTGAATATTATATAATAAAATACTTCTGATAAATAAATCAACAAATATTAAATATTTTCAGGAAAAGAAATATTTAGTTCAAATATCATATTCACAATGACAATACTCTTCATAAGAACATTCAGAGAGAAGATTTTAAACAATTTGGCAGGCACTATAAAATAATTAAGATGTAGAAAAATTATTTAAGTTCACTTATATACAGTGTCATTTTGTAGATATATTTTAAATATCATTCGATGAAGTGAAAAAGTTCTAAATTTCACATATTTATTAATAGTTCATTCTGATTGGATAAAAATGATTTTTTTCTTTCATGGAGAAAAGGGAAATAGTCATAATAAATAAAAAATTGTATCTGGGATTTAATAATTTAGCAAGATAATGTCTTTTATTTAAATAAGCACAAATACCTTTTATGAAAGTATAAAATTATTATTAGTTTATCTTTTGCTTTTGCAGATTTAATTAATTTATAAACATCTAAAATATACATTCATTGTCAAAATATAGTTCTTATCTTAAATTTGAAAGTCTTTTACTTTAGGTAAATAAATTCCAGACAATGTGACATAAATGAGTATTTTTAAAAAAATATCACGAAACTATCAATATTTTTCTGTTATGTTCTTGCTAATAAGAAAATTAAATATCCCATGACAATTTTAATTATAATGCAGATGTTCAATTGTACTTTGAAATTGACATTTGTTCTTATGTCATGATAATGGCAATAACAATAACTTTTGAAGTTTTCCAACATAGTAAATTTGAAAGAAAATATTCTAAACATTGTAACAGTGAATTTGTAGATATAGAGATTTCAGTTAATTTGGTATTTCATTTCAGATAAATGTACTTAAATAGTTTTAGTTCAACCTAACATACTGAGCTTAAAAATAATAAAATTTAAAATAAATTACACTTTTTAAAATTTTAAATACAATTACTACAAATTAAACAATTAAAGTGAAATGAGAAAAGTGAGTGATGATTGAAGACTTTATTAACCTTTTAATCTACAATCTCTTTCCTGATTAGTCCAAATCATTGACCTATTTATCATTAGGGAAGGTTGTTAATCAAAATTACACCAATTGATATTAAATTTTTACAATAAACTAATTTTTGTCTAGACAACTACAAATTAATTTAAAACATTTTCTGGTTGCAAATAAAAATTAATTAAAACTTACAAATACCAGGATAAAACAAAATATTACATAATTAAAACTTATATTGTACTTTTAATAAAGCCAACATTACAAAAGAATATTTACTACATTTATGTATCACTGTTTTAAATCTAGACAAATTTCAGAATATATTTTAAAACTATCTTTTAAAATATTTTAAAAATTAATAATGTTAAAATATATTTATTCATTCATTCAACACTCATTTACCTATTAAAAATCCTATTTTAATTACTAGCTTTATTAAACTTTTATAATTAAATGAGTTTAAAATATTTAACTAGAATATTATGTTAAATTAAAACAAATTAAAATATTATGGCTTCATATGAAAGACCATCAAACCAATAGTATAAGGTTTGAACCTTGTTTACTAACTTTAAAAAATAAAACAACCTTTTTAAAACATTTTAACAGTTAAACTAAAACTAAATTAGCATTATTAACTTAAAATTCACTATTTATCATCTACACGTTAAATTAAAACAAATTAAAATATTATGGCTTCATATGAAAGACCATCAAACCAATAGTATAAGGTTTGAACCTTGTTTCCTAACTTTAAAAAATAAAACAACCTTTTTAAAACATTTTAGCAGTTAAACTAAAACTAAATTAGCATTATTAACTTAAAATTCATTATTCATCATCTACATTACCAGCTATTTAATAACTTAAACATTTAACTCTTAAAATTTAGGCTGTATAAAAATTATTTTATAGCTGTATAATAAATAACATACTGATATAGCAGCTCTATATGAAAAATTATGGCAGTATAACATACTAGTGACAATTTATTCATAACAAATGTCTTGGCATAAAATTTGACTTAACATTTAGCTTCTGTGAAACCTAAAGATTATATATATATAAAGTAGTTTTTGGATTAAACTTTATGTTATTTTTGCTTACTTCCCAATGTTTCGATGAAATAGCATCAGCAATTGTCAAGGTTAACTTTGCAAAGAAAAACTGTTATATCTCAAATAGTAACAAGATTGAGTGTGTGGTAAAGAATGAGATTGAGTATGAAGTAGTTGAGCATTCAGAATATGTGAATTAACAAAATGTTTATTTTCTTCAGTTTTTCATCAAAACATTGGAGTAAGCAAAAATAACACACGGTTTAACCTAAAAACTACTTTATTTACTTCATATAACCATGAAAACATTATATATATATATATATGTGTGTGCAAAGAAGCATCTCAAGAAATAATAATACATCTATCTTCCACACTCATGAAATGCAAACTTATTCAGCTTTCAAACAGACTTAGGATTTTTCTTTGGAGTTCCCAGTCCATAACTAATTCTGATAGCTATGTAAAATTCTTAGATGATGGATAAGAGTGGAAAATAATTTAAACTCTCACCATCTAACAGCCATTGATGAATAATACCTTTTTCACTATACTTTTTTGAAAAATGTTGGGCCTTGTCCTGCAATGAAATTTTTTAAAGGCTTCATTATTAACCACACAAATTTACTTTATAAATGTCATTTTCTAGGAGTCAGTTGTTGATAACAATAACATCAATATACAAATAATTATTAATCAATGTCTTCATTAGATTATGTATATCATCGTCATTTTCAGCCATTATTGAACCACTGTAGGATAAAAGTCTCTCCAAGGTCAATCCATCTTCCATGATGTTTATCTCTCTTCTCCATGTGACCCCAGCAGATTTCCATATTTTGTCCATCCATCTCACATGTGGGCTCTTTCTAGGTCTTTTACAATCTCTTGGAATCGAGTTTAAGATTTCAACTGCCCATCTATTGTCATCTCTGCTAGCAATATGTCCAGCCTAACTTCATTTCAATTTCTCAATCCTTACTATGATGTCAACTAGTATTTGTCTATTCTCTCACCAATGTATTTAATTTTTGATCTCTTCTTATTATTCCTAACATGCATCTCTGCATACTTTATTGAGTGGTCTAAAGTCTCTGTATTGCTCTTTAGTTAAGAGGCCATGTTATTTTAATATCACTCATGCATAACTAAAATTGGTTCTGGTTTAAAAAAAATTATAAATAAATAAGATAGTTTCATGATATAGCCTGTGAATCATTATATTAAAAAAAATCTAGAAACTCATTTTCAACAATAACTATCATACATATCACCACTTTAAATATTTGATGAATTAATGATAAAAAGCAGTAGAAAAACTGCTTACTTTTTTTAATTATTTTGTCGAAAACAGGGAATAAATTAAGAGTACATTTTATTATACAATATGTATTCCACATCAATTGTATACACCGAAACACTTAATTACTGCCCCCCCTCCAAAAAAATAGGGTTTAAAGAAAAATATATAAAAAAAAATGAAATTTGTAAAAAATAAAATTTTAATTTTTCATTTCATAGCATAATACTCAGTGCTGTTGCAAACAACTGCAAAATATCACATTCATTGAAAAGGGTTGCTTCCCATTTATAAAGAATATCAACTCAGAATTATATGTAATACATAGATCTTGTAAAATGTTAAAATTAAAAATAATAATTTAAAATCATGTAAAGTTAAAAACAATAATTTAATATCATATGGATATTGTAACTTTTGCATTTTAGCAAGATCAATTTCTATCGAAAGCAAGTATTTCTGGAATACTTGAGAAAATGAAAAACTCATTTAGACTAGTGTATTGCATCAAATGGATAGTCATTTGAAAATGATTTCATTTATAACACTTAAAAATAAATAAACAATTTTTTATTATAAATTCCAGTTATTTTTGCTACCCCTGTATATATATTATTCTGTTTTTTTATTTATAGTTGTTTGATTTTTCAGTAACTTTTTTTGAGTGTATAGGTATGTGTATGTATATGGTGTTTTTATAGCTGAAACATTGAATTTTATTGTTTTTTCCAAACTTTTTTTTCTCAAAGTTATTGGGAAAAGTTTCAAATGGATGAAAAATTGGTGCTCAAGTAGGGTAACATTTACAAAATATATGTTGTAAAGCACACATGCATTTGCATTACATATGTCTAATAATTTTTAGAAAATAAATTATAAAGAAAAAGAGAAAACAAAACAAAAAAAGCGTAAAAGTAGATTTTATGAATGAAATTAATAAAAAAGAAATATTGCATTATTTTTTTTAGAATAGATTGTTTTTGTTAAAAATAAGGATGGGGAAAAAGAATCTTCTTAGATAAAGATTTAAAGCCTGCTCTCTTTTTTTAATAAGTAAAAAAAAGTAAACTTATAATGAAAAATAAATAAATAAATAAATGTAAAAGATTTTAAAATAAAATTTTCAATAAAATTAATTATTGAAAGAAATTTTGTAAACTATCTCATCAACAGGAATGCACTTAAATTTTGGAAAAATTTCTGCCCAAGAAGATAGTACATGAAACTAAGAAAGATTAGATAAATAAATAAAAAGAGACAATGGAAAAGGTAAGTATAAAATTGGCAGCTTATCCATTGTTATTATCATTAGTTATGATTTATTATTAGTAGTAGTAGTATTACCACTACTACTCCAATTTTGGTGAGAGCATAGCCAACAAGATTCTCAGAGAATCAGTTATTACTTGCAGCAGAAAATGTAAATATAAAAACTGTAAAAGTAGCAACATGCATTGCTAAAAAACTTTAGGAGTGTTTGTCTAGGCTTCATGCCCCATGAACTTGGCTCCATCAACTTCTCTCGCCTGTGATCAATGCCTCAAGCATAGTATAGCCAGGTCCACATGCTCTCTCTTCTATTGTCCATCAGAAACATGGAAAAAACCAAGGAAGTCATCATTGGAGATTGAATGGCCAGCTATGTGGAGAATCAGAACCAAAGAAAATGTGTCAACTGCTAAAAGATGATATCATCTCACCATAATGAAAAACCTAGGTAAATATAGCATTACTAGCCATATAATAAGTGTCTAGACTCTCTTTTTTAACTTGTAACTAGGAGTGTATGATTATAAATATTTCAATGAATTATTTAGTATGGCACTGGGTTCCCTGTTCAAGATGTTTGAATTAGTCTGGGTAAATTTCAAGTGCTGGGTTCATTTTTCTGTCATCCAGGCATGCCAGATATGTATAACTTATATGGCTGGATGGCACTTGAGTCCTGTTTTCAAAACAAATAAAATCCCTTGGATGTTAGATGTTGTCCCAGCAGTATGGATGAGTGCTATGATAAGGAAAATTGTTTGGGGCTATGACTTGTTCTCAAAACATAAAATCCCTTGGATGATGGTTGTTGTCCCAACAATATGGAGGAGTGCTTTGCCTCAACCTGTTCCCAGGTATTATTAATGGTTAATGTGTCAATGATATTCTATTGCTCTGCTTGAATGTGCAATCACTGGTGTAAGGAGGCACTAAATAAATAAGAAAAGAAATAATAATACTGTCTGTAGTGATTAAATAGTATATAATGTGAGATGTCAAAATGTTATCAATACAATATGTTGATAAAGATACATAGTCTGTTAGCTAATGTAGACAATTAATTTAATAAGCCACTCAAAGTAATCTGTAGTTAAAATAATAAATATAAGAAATAATAATTTTAGTTAATGAATAAGCATTTTTAATCAAAATTTTCTGCCTCGTCTTTTTTCGTAAGTGGAAAAACAGTTGAAAAGTCACAAATAATATCTCTGAACATTACAATAGAGAATTTGTTTATAAATATTGTATAGCTAGCTGCCTTAAGTGAGTCACATCTTTCTTGTTTGGTGGTTTGGTGTCATTACAAGTATGTCAAGCAAAATACAAATTAGGTTCATTCTTTTAAACCTAATAAATAGTAACATTAGCAATAATATATCACTTTGGTTAGATTATTATATGAATCTTTCAGTAGTATTATGTTTATTATCAAGTAATGTCACATTGAAAATTTATTATAAGATAATACAGGTTACATTCTAAGAAATAAGTATTTTAGTGTATTGGATCTATCTAAAGTAACTTAATGTGTAATTAATTAACTGGTATTAGGATCAGGGTGATTTGTTTTGATATACGAGACAATATTTGAAAACTATATTAAAAAGGTTATTGTTAGTATTTATTTAAAAAGCCCTAACAGATAAAGATGGTAGCCCACTTTATCTATGACCTGAAGCTTAATTTTAGGCCATATGAAATTTCTTTACAATATGTTTAATTTTTTTTTCACAAGTAGCTCACATATAAACAACCTAGGTAATCATCCAGCAATGATTGATAAATGGGTGTCTAACTATTCTTAATGAATAATTAAACAAGATCATCTGGACAATTATTCTAACTTTCATTAATTAGAAATTGGTAAATCTGGTATTTTCTTCTCTTTCATTGTTTTTTAATGAAGGACTGTTGGAAAGGTTTTGCCCTACATTGAGCTATTTATTAAAACAGACTGTTTTATTTATTTACTTAAAATGATCTACTGAACAAAATTACAAATGTAATAGAAAAAGATATTAAATAAAAATAAATATTTTATCAAAAATTTTCAATATTATTAGAAACTGAAAATTTTTCAAACTTTATTTGGCCTGGATTAGAACCAAGTTGTGGGTTAGAATGTAAATATATATTGTTAAGAGTAAAATAAGAATTTATATAACATGACAATACTAGCCAAAAAACTAAAAAAAAAAAATTTCCACAACTATGGTTTTATCTTATTAACAAATAAGTCTATTTGTTAATAGATAAAACCATGTTTGTTGAAGAATTTTAGTAAAGTTTATTAGTTTTTGGTTTTGGTTAATATTGTCAAGCTATATGATATTATTGGCATAGCATTAAGCAGTATTTAATTACTACTAATAAATATATGTGTGCATGTACTTCTATTTTGTTTGTTTTTAAATTGTATTTGAAATTTCAGATTGTACTTATTTCAATGCTTTTAAAACTGTGGTTGATTGATTTCTTACAAAAATATTTTTAATTGAAAACTTAATAGGAAAGAGTTTTCATTTCTATAATAATTGTATGTATATTGTAATATGTAACTTATTGTAACTTTTAATGATATGAGGAATAAAAATAAGATTTGCTAACATACACTCTAAATTAATTTTTTTTCAAACATTAATAAACTTTAAGAGTTTATTTTGTAATTTAAGATCTAATTGTATTTCTGTTTTGATTTATTAAAAGTTCTTTGTTTTATTATTTTTTTAAATATATTTTTACTTTGTTTTGATTAAGATTATATTTTCTGTATGTTTTATTTTTTTTAATAAATCTTAATTAGAATTTTTTAAGAACGTGATACTGTGAAGCTTTGTTTTGTTTTTATCTTAATCTATTTTAAGTGTAGGATTAAAAGTTTTTCAACTTAATTAATCTTCAAAAGTAAATATTTTTTAGCGAAAAAAAAAACCCATGACTAATGGCATTTTATCCATGCATATTTATTTTTAGATATTTGGCACACATTGTACTAATTAAAATTCAGTATTAGCAAAAGTTTAATGGATTTTATATTTTAAAAATAATGTTTTCAATTAATAACCACTTACTTTTTTATTTCTTTGTTTGCTTTTAATCTTAAATATCAGTGTTTGTTTTTTTTATGAAAACTCATCAGAATTTTTTTTTTATTTTAAATTATTTTTACATTATACAATTAAAATATTAATTTAAAAGTTATTATATACATTTATTTTTTGTTTAACCATTTTCATCTAGCCTGTGCATTTTAGTGGATATCATTTCAAAATGTATATGTACATATGAAAATATGTATCTGGCATATCTTGAGAAGAAAAGATCCTGCAGTCTATTTATATACAGCTGTATACTGGTTAACAGAATCAATTCGATCTATGAAATTCATAATTCTATAATTTAATTAATTAACACATATTCAAAATATTAAATATCCAATTTAAAAAAAAATCCGTTAAAATTTAAATAAAGTTTAACACGTTTTATTAAATATATTAATAATAATAAGCATTAACCTTTGTGTAAATGCAGTGTATGATTAAGTATATTTTAATTGTTATAATTTTTAAAGAATGTTTTGGGTTTTATGTCACTATTTTGAATTGACTACATGGAACACTGTTGATAATTCATTGAATCATAATTGATTAAACTAAAATGAAGCATGTGCAATATATATATATTATGCATTTTTTTAATTTTTCATGTAGTTCATGTGTTAATTTAAAAAATATCTTAAAAATCAGTGATCTACCTTTTGTTTTTAACATTATGTTATCTTAGTTTTAAAAAATAGAATGGAGAAGGTAATGCACTGTTGACTGCAGTAGTTTTGATAAGGTGATTGAATTTATTTTATTTTATTTTTGCAAGTTTGTTTATCTTTGAAATAGGCATTTTTGCCTAGAGAGAAATAACAAATACCTATTGTTACTAGAATATTAAATAAAAATTGCAATTACCCATTTTGTTCTATTTTTAGTGCACTCTAATTTAATACTGAATAAAATAATAATAATAATTATTATTATTATTATTATTATTATTATTATTATTATTATTATTATTATTATTATTATTATTATTATTATGATGATGATGATGATTATGATGATGATGATGATGATGATTCAACAATAATCTTTATTAATCCTTTGGGTTACATGACATCATATAACATTGATTGTAAGAGTTACAGGTGCAATCAGGTTGTACAGGTTTTTATATGGATTAATTTCAAGGGTTACAATAATCAGGTTTCAATATTTTTTTTTTCAAATGTAACTAATAGTTTTGATACAGAAATGGATATCAAGTTTAATCATTAAAGTCTTTAAAAAACAATTACAATATAAAACTCAATTTCATAGATAGATATGATCTAAGATTATAAAATCTGACATCATATTGAAAGTTATTTACAGTCACTAAATTAATTTTGATTATTGTTCTTTTAATTGTTAATCTTGTAGGATACTAGGGAGGTAACTTATAATTCATGTAGCATAAAATCAAGTTATGGGTGGTGCTGTACAAAGAACAAAGTCAATTCAGAGTAGAATTATATCTGGCAACAGCTGGTAGATTGTGATAGATGCCATGTAAATTTTGTAGTTTGATGTTGAATGGAGTTGAGGGCAGTTAGTGAAGGTGAGTTTTGTTGAGAGTAATGGATGGTACCATTGAATGCTATTCAATGTGGTTATTGTTGGATTATGACCTATTATAGATTGGATGGTTGTTTTAGTAGTGACCAGGTGGCAGCAAAAAATATCTGGGGGTGCAGTATTGTTGTCCTGGGCCTTGATTTGTTGGAGCTTATTGATGTAGCTGAGTGTCTTCTGGTATTGTTGCCAATGGTGAAGATGCAGTGAGTGCACCAGAAGGCATATAGAATGAAAGTTGTTGCATGTGCTGTGGGATGGTTATCTTCTGATAGGATTGAATTAGCTGTTGTATAGATGCAACTGGTCATCTGTATGTATTTAGCATGATAGTCCTGATTTTGTTGAGGGCTTGACACTGCTGAAAGAGATGTTGAGTTTCCTCTTCTGCATTACATAAGGTGCAGAATGGATTTATATTTTTATATTGACAGTGATACTTGAAAAAATGTGATGTTGGCACTGCATAAATGTTGAGACAAACTAGGAAATCAAAAAAATTTAGGCTCCAGGAACCATCTTTTGAAGGAGTGGAGTAGCTGGCAATTATTGATAGCAAGCATGGGAGAAGGATAATATTTGTTGGTTTCCTAATATAGTATAGCATATGTCTGCCTGTATGTATATTTATTAGTCAGGAGAAATGTTGACAGTTGGATGCTGACAGAATTGATTGGTAAAGTTTGGTGAGAAATAAAGCTGATATAAGGGAGTCTATCAATAGGGATTACTTGTAACAGTGATCATAGTGCTGGGAACTTTTGAACAATTGATGCAATTGAATTTATGGCTTTTTGGATATAGAACACTTGGGTGCTGTGGAGGCCCAGACCATTATTAATGGGTGGGCAACTAAGTTTGTTAACTGAGATTGAAACTGTCTTCCTGCCCCATAGTTGCTTATTGCAGAGGGAGGCGATAGCAGAATTAAATGATTTTGAAAATTTAACAATTGGCAAGTAATATGTAATCTTAGTCATAACTATATTAAATAGTTGAATTGTAGCATGAAGGGAGAGATAAGCTTTGTAGAGGGAGGTGGTAATTCATGTGGCATTTTCTTTAAGCTTGCTTTGTAAAGTGTTCATCATAAGTGAGCTCATGTAAAATGGGAAGCCTAAAAAAGGGGTTGCCTTTCCCAGGAATATTTGTGTATGGTTTGTTGATGGTTATAAACCATGCTGCTGTTTTACTGATATTAAATCTAATTTTATATATGGCAGTATATTGATTGAGGATGATTTGCAGTCTGGTGAGATACTTACAAGATGACAGGAAGATAGTGACATCTATGTATGCTATGCATGGAATGTATTAGTGAGTATGTATAATTTAGATGCCTGAAAATGTCTGTTTTATATGCTTTAATAGGTGATTTATGTAGAAAATGAAGAGTAATGCACTAACAGGTGATCATTGGGAGATGGATTATGTACAGATGAATGATGGTGAACTTTTTCCTTTAAGAGTGATGTGTATCTTTCTGATCTGCAGTAAGTTAGTAATTATGTAAAGCAGAGTACTTGGAGCTGAACTGCAATCGGGACATATTTTTTCAATCTTTAACTGACTTTATGACTGCTTTAAATGTCAGAGCAACCTGTATGGTTATTATTATTATTATTATTATTATTATTATTATTATTATTATTATTATTATTATTATTATTATTATTATTATTATTATTATTATTATTATTATTATTATTATTATTATTATTATTATTATTATTATTATTATTATTATTATTATTATTATTATTATTATTATTATTATTATTATTATTATTATTATTATTATTATTATTATTATTATTATTATTATTATTATTATTATTATTATTATTATTATTATTATTATTATTATTATTATTATTATTATTATTGTTATTATTATTATTATTATTATTATTATTATTATTATTATTATTATTATTATTATTATTATTATTATTATTATTATTATTATTATTATTATTATTATTATTATTATTATTATTATTATTATTATTATTATTATTATTATTATTAAGTTTCAACAATAGTAAACTTTATTAATCCTTTTAGTTACATAGTATTACAATGCCATAGCAAGATACATGTTTAATCTTATTATTGTCAGTTCAATTTCAAGTGCTACAATATTCATTTTTTTAAAAAGCACATATCTGTACAGGCAATTTGTACATGATTCTATCCACTTCAGAAATGTCAATTAAGCACATTATTGTCCAATAGGAGCATAATCTGGACCATACTTTCTTTAATTTTTTGGAAATAGGAGATATAATTTCATCATTTGCATCATTGTAGTATTTTGTTTTCTGCAGTTGAAAATTATATGCTGTAAAGTCTCTTCAGCCATATGGCAAAGGCCACAGAATGGATCAACTGACCTGTACATTCTTCTGTGATGTAAAAAATATTTAGTTGGTAAAGAATTAAAATTCATCTTGATTATAAAATTTAGGAACTTAGGTTCTAGTTGCCATTTTTTGTATTGCTTGGTCAGATATTTGTTTCCTATTTCTAGTATTGATGGTATCTCACCATTGTAATTATTTTGATGTATAAACTTATATATTTCCCAATATTTATACTTTTGCTGCAATTGATCTGGAATTGTTTTTTCTATCCTGCATTGGTAAGTGGTGATTGCCAAAAAACAATATTTTGGAGGAGGCCTATCTGTAGGTGTTATCTGATCCAAGTCTCTTAATTTAGGAAATTGAGTGAGTATAGCAATTATAGCATTCCTTATTTTGAATGTTTGTAAGCTATGCAATCCCAGTCCATTCACTATAAGAGGGTGATTAAATTTTGCCATTGAAATTGCCACCATCTTTTTCCCCCAGATGAGCTTGCAACATATGGAGTTAATGCATGCCATAAATTTTTTTGAAAATTCAACTACAGGCATGTAATATGTTATCTTGGTTATTATAAGCTTGTTAATCAGTTGCACCTTTGCATATATGGACAAATATGCCTTTGAGAGTGATTCAGCTATGCTTTTGACTTCTTCTTTGAGCTTGGCTTGGATCTGACATCTCATTCCAGTGGCTCCTAGAAAAAAAGGAAAGCCTAAAAATGGAGCAGGTTTTTTTTGATACATTGGCCCACATGGTTTTCCAGTGAGTAGCATCCAGGCCGCTGACTTTTCTGGGTTAATGCTCATTCCATATTGTTTTGAGAATTGTTCAAGCACTGCTGAATTATTATTATTTATTGGTGGTGGTGATGATGCAGAATTTCATGTAAAAAGGTAGTGAAGAAGTATTAGCTCTATCTAAACTGTAATATAACAACAATAAATATATTCAGCATGCATATAGCAAAACTTTAAGGATTAGTTTGACTTATCTAGCTTTTGACTGTTATAAGTCATAGACATAGTAATAGTTGTAATGGGAATGGATACATATATACCCTCTTATAAGATAAAATGGCAAAAAGTTAAATATATTTCTGCAATATTATACAAATATGCAATAGTGCCTTCTCTAAACATGAATACTATATAATATGCATCTTTCTACCTACATGTTGCCTAGATTATTTGCAATATCAAACTACATAAGAACTCTTATCCATTGTGTCTAATGATTGATTTCATTGGTGCATACTATTACAAAGTCTCCAAGAAGATAAGCCAATAGCTTTTCGATCTTTGGATTTTGGCAAGTACATTGTGAAATCCGATGTGTGGATCTAATTAAAAAGGCTTGTCTGAACCAACTTGACTGCCTTACATCACTCAACATTACCAAACTATACGGATCACTCTTTCCAGCCAATCAAACAAAAATTGCAGAGCATAGAATACAATTCTCATAAAATAGAGTTCATTATAGAATGTTTAACATGGATTCATAATGATATTATTGCCACATTCAATAATGTTCACTACAAAATGGAAGATGACTGGCCAATGGAACTGCCCATCAATGGCATCATCTCAAGCATACTGAAGAAAGGATCATATATCTATATATGGCCTCACACCCTTCTTTACTATACATTCATTATGTAGATGACATCTTTATAAACACTCCTGGAGCCAAAATCTTTCAAATTCATCAGAACCTTTTACTTTAACATGAGAAAATGAAAACAGCCTGAATGGAATTAAGTATCTTGACCTTTATATATAATGAGACTGCACATCTGACATATAAATTGATTGTGAAACCTATATATGTATGTAGTTTCATCCATCCAAATTCGGACACAACACACTCCCACAAACTAGCCAGACTCCAAGACTTCCTTCACTGTAACCTGTACTTCTGTAAGCTCGAATCATACAGGAAGGATAACTTAAGCAAAAAAAATAGCAAAGTTGTGCAGAGTAGGTTACAAGGACTCCATCGTCCTATAAACCATTAGAATTTTTTACCACAGAACATGGTAGTCCCATCCCCCTCTACTAATATCAATGAGAAACCCTGAATTTTGCTTCCCTATATTGTGCCATAACCAATTGCATAAACGGTTATTACTCCCACCCATAAAATAGCTTTGCATACCCTACCGCCTCTGCAACATTTGCTTAACAACTCAAAGGACAGTTTGCAAGCTGAAGTCTACTCCCAGATCATATACAAAATCAAGTGCCATGAACTCACCTGCCCACTTGTTTTCTATAGGGAATCTCAGACCAAGATATCAATGCATATTGTGCAACACTTCTATCTATAATAAGGCAAAAACCAGTGATGAAGTTCATTCAATCTTTTTCAAACACTTCTGTCACCATACTAAATGAAAGATTAAGGATGGATGGATGGAACTTTTCTAAAGACAAATATGCCATTAATAAGAAAGAATCCTGTATTTCCTTGTCTAAGAAATGGTCTAACAATCCTACATAATGCTATATGTAAATCATATGTAAATTAGCACAAATAGTATATATACACATCAATTTTCCATTACAACCATTGCTATGTCTGTGACTTACAAAAGGTAAAAGCTAGCTAAGCATATTAAGCAAAATTAATCGTTAATCTTTTTCTATATACATGTGTGTATATTTATTGTTATTATATTTCATGTAATAAAATGTTTTCTAAACATAAAGTTAGATGCTCTATAAAATTTAAGAGAATTTATAAGTATTTTAATTAAGCAATAAATTGAAACTTACTGATTTAGTAATGTCAGAAAAAAAAAAGAACCTAGAAAATGGTCGATATTTTTGAATTGTATTAGAAAACAAAATTTGTATTAAAGGGAACTAAATATAGGATTAAAGCGCATAGATTCCAAAGTTTATACAGTTTTATAACTATTAAAATAACTGAAGGAGCTATGCTTGCATATATCAAAGTTGCTATTAAGTTTCCATAGGTAAAAAGAGTTATTGTTTAAAAAAGCATGTGTTCCAGAGCAAGTGTTTATTGTGATGAAAGTATATTGGTGTGATGAAAGTAGGTTGGTCTGATGGATTGATGATTTCAAAAGATCAAAATCTAACATTTTGCTGTCCGCTTATTTATTTAAAAAATTAAATGTAGAATATATATATATTATGAATGAGTAAATACATTCTACAGAATATATATAAATCTGTTCTCAAAATTTGTTAATAACTACAATGTTTCTTTTAAAAAAATCTGTTTATACTATAATGTTAATAGTAACAAATTGGCAGCATACCCAGCCTGCCCACGAATGCTATGAATCTGATTTTCTAAACTGAAAGTGCACATATGTACATTTAATAAAAATAAATCTGCGAACGTTCAAAACATTTTGGTCTATTTATTACAAACAAGAATAAAATGAATATAATAGATTTTAGATTAAAATGTCAATTGGTGTTATTGCATACTGTAGATGTAAAAAGCATCTGATGAAAAATACTGTAGATCTACAGGACAGTAATATCTTTTAGTTCCATTGTATTATAAAATCTAAAATAAGATAGCTATTGAAATAATAATGATTTTTTAAAACTCTCAGCACAAAGCTGCTTTATATATATATAACTTTTTATTTTTATTTTTGAAAGTGATTGGAAAACAATATTTATTTTTATTTCTTTAAAATTCCCTTTAAGACTAAATAGTAAGAAATAATGTGAAAAGTAAAGTAATATGCGTTCTTCATTCTCTGTATATATTAATAGTGATTTCAGATTATTTAGTCTATACATGAATTAAAATAATAGACAAAATTCACTTTACTATTTCAAAACTATGTCAAAAATTAAGTGTACATAATAACAGAATTTAAAAACAGAATGATACCATTCTGTCTTTCGTTGATTTGTTTTGATATAACATAACTCAGTGAGATGTTGTTATTTACATTTCAATTTAAGGTATTAAAAAAGTTAGGATTATTTATTATTATTTAATAAATAATACAACACACTTGAAAGATCATATAATATTTGATTACCCAAATGACAAGTCAAGCATAACAGTTTAATTCAACTAATCAAACTGACTTTATATATATAAATCAATACAAAACTTTCAACTCTTATGTCTGCAATTCCGTCTCTGCACAGAGTATTTTGAGAATATTTTTTTATTGCAGTTTGAAATTTTTTAACAATTCTTTAAAAAAGTTTGCACATCAATTTTAACTAAGGTTAGACATTTCAAATGTAGCTAGAAGTTTAGTTAATAATAAGTCATGGGGTTGAATAATATAAATATTGTCTTGTATAATTTAATGTCATGGTAGGATGGTCAATTCTGGAGTTCACACTGAGGTCATAGTTCCACTTCATTTTTGGTGCTCGAATTTCTAGTGAATCATTTGATTTTTTTTTAAAATAACCTTTTATTTTTTTTCTAAATAATTTGAGCATTAAATTTCATCAGCATGCTTTTTAGTTGTTGTTTTTTTTTTTTATTAATTTATTTTAAATTAATTTCAACAATTATAGAAGTATAAATGAATTATAATAATTCTTCTACAATTGTTACGTTTTACAATACTTTTTTTATTTTGTTTTTATATGCAATTTATATTACTGAAAGAAAATTAGATTGTTGCTCATCTTTCATATTATAACCAGTTTGCCTCGAGTGTTTTAGCATAGTGGTAGAATGAGGATCAAAAAATTAAACATTCCCAGATTATAACTCAAACTGACACTTTTATTGTTAATAAATATATCTAATTAATGTTCTTTAATAAGAGTTATTAAAATTATTAATACAAAATTTTAATTAAGTAATCATTAATATACATGTAAGTAAAACCAAATGGCTTATTGGTCAGGGAGTTTCTGAAAGATGTGTGAGCACAGAAAGTTACAGAGCTGGGCCACAATCCATGAATCTTAAGTTCTGAGTCTGCCTTTCTAACACTGCATCAAATCATGCAAGGCTGTATATATATAACTATAACAACACATGAAAATTTTACAAACGTATTTAAATAATAATTGAACTGACCTCTAGCTGCAAAGTTCGATAGCATTTTACAATAAGAGTGGTCTCTTATTGTAAAATGCTGAACTGCCCTCTAGCTGCAAAGTTCGATAGCATTTTACAATAAGAGTGGTTTTATTGTAAAATGCTATCGACCTTTGCAGCTAGAGGGCAGTTCAATTATTATTTAAATACGTTTGTAAAATTTTCATGTGTTGTTATAGTTATTCATTATTAAAATATTATTTATCATTATATAGTAACATTTAGAAATAATATTAAATAGCAATCTAAAACTGCTATTATTTTTTTATTATAACATTCTTACTAAGTACTTAAACTTAATGCGACCTTGTTCTTTGTAACATTAAAAATCTTGTTTACAATAATCTAAAAAGATTTCTAAAAGATTATTATGTTGGCCTTGTGCAAAATCTACTTTGTTCAATTAACTTATAGGATTTAATATAAATAAGAAAGAAATTTTGTTTACAAATTTCCATTTAAACAAACAATGTTTGTTGACAAATATACAAGAATAATGTCACAGATAGTAAGTTGATTGAAAGTGCACCTCATATAGCAGATATTTTGAAAACAGTATATAATATGTAACTTTACTTTTTTTAAAAAAAATTGTTTTATACATATGTGGATATACATGCAGGTTATGAGGTTATGAAAGATTATTAAATAGAATGAATACTTTCAAGACATGTTAAAATGAAATTATTGCAGTTAAAAAAGTTTTATAAAACAATAGCCTGTAGAGTTTATTGAAAACACAAAAGATTGAATTAATAATAAACAAGAATATGAAGCAGAGTCACCCTGTGGGGAAAAAGATAAATGCAATATACATATATGTTGAAATGAATATTTTCATCCGTATGTGATGATTTATAAATTATGTTTTTGGGAGCATCCAGTTAAGAACAAATACTATCTTGTCAAAACATTGACATTTTATTTTTATTTTATTAAACATAGCTTCTCCCGAAAATATGATATATATTAAATAGTTGGCACAAAGACCAAAAGTAATTTAAAAATTTATTTACAATAGTGGCCAAAAACTGCTTTCAAAGAATTTCAATTGAAAAATTTTTAAAATAATTATTTTGTGTAGCAACTAATAATGAAAGAGAAAATAATATGAAATTAATGTTTTTTTGGAGGGAGGGAATTAATAAAATCAATATGTAATGGTTAGTGAATTTCCCTGCCATAATGTTGGATCTCGTATCTGAGTTGGATTTGAAATATTTTCAGTTGCTTAGGATTTTTTTTTATTTTGTCAGTCATAGCTAACTTAAGAGTCACTTAATTATTAACGTAGTTTCAAGCAACCATCTCTGGGCTTTAATGCAGAGATTGCAAATTAGTTTTTTTTTTTTTTTTGACTAAAAGATTTAGATCAAATTTGACAAATTAAATTTGGTTGGGACCAAAGATTCTTAAGATGTTCTAAAACTTTTACTTTTATTGCTTTGTTTCTACTAAATTTTTACAAAAAAATCCACACTTCTCATTATGTACTTTTCACAATGCATTATTATATTGTTAAACTGCCACTAGTTTTAATAATATTATTTTTTTGGTGGTGTTAGAAGAAAATTTCTTTTTTATATTAATTTATGGTAAAATTGTTAAAAAGCCTTTGAGTAAATGATAGCCTGGGATAAGGCCTTTCTATCAATTAAATGGAAGGCTTCCACTCACAATGCTTGCAATTATGGGATGAATAGGATTTTAGCCTTTTTTTATTTTAGTTTTATTCTTTATTCAATCAAAATTTGAAACTTATCTAGAATGTCTATGTTCCAGCTATTTGAAGGAAAAATCTTAAAACCTGGAACCTAATTTTTTTTTTTTTACATTTTATTAAACCATATTTAAACCTTGACATATGGGCAGGTAGATTTGCTTATTATTATGCCATTAGACTCTTTGAATTTATAAATATATCTTCTTGTAAATAAATATGATGTACAACATAATGTTTTCTTTATTTTTTTGCTTAAAGCATAAAAAAATTTAAAAGTGCAATTATCTCTAGTCTATAACAAAAAAAAAACAAAAAACAAATATATAATATTCAGATTTATTATAAAAATGACTCTGATATTACATATGTATATATAAGAATTTTAGTAATCTTGTCTGCTTTCAATATATATATATATTAAAAATAATTCAATAAAAAAATATTTAATAAGACAATTTTTTTTAAAAATATGTTTAATAAACCTTATCAACCCGGATTTCGCTTCTATATTGGAGCCTTATCAAGATGTAAATACACAAAGTTATATTATAATTCCTTCTATTTTACAGCAACTCCATCTATAGGCTTCATTTTACATTATACTTATAAATTATAATCATGTATTTACATTATATAATCACATATTTATATTTTAATATTATTAAAAATTTCCTAATTTTCTCTTTTTTACATATTATAAATATATTTAATAATTTAAACTTATCATAATTAGAATGATAATTATCTATCTATCTATCTATCTATCTATCTATCTATCTATCTATCTATCTATCTATCTATCTATCTATCTATCTATCTATCCATCCATCCATCCATCCATCCACTGCAGGATAAAGGTCTCTCCAAGTTTAATCCATCTTCTCCGATCTTTAGCTTCTCTTCTCCACAACACCCCTGCACATTTTCTTATTTCATCCATCCATCTCACATGTGGTCTCTTTCTGGGTCTTTTACGATCTCTTGGAATCAAGTTTAAAATTTCAATTGTCCATCTATTATCATCTCTTCTAGCAATATGTCCAGCCCAACTCCATTTCAATCTTTTAATTTTTTCAATAAGGTCAGTAACACCTGTTTGTTGTCTTACCCATACATTGCGTTTTCAATCTCTTCTTGTTACTCCCAACATACATCTCTCCATACTCCTTTGAGTGGTCTGAAGTCTCTGTATTGCTCTTCTATTAAGTGTCCAAGTCTCAGATCCATAAGTAAGAACTGGTATAAAGCATATTTGGTAAAAACTATCCTTTTCAAACACATAGGCATATTTCCTTTTAGTATCAAGTTATTTCTACCAAAAGCACTCCAACCAAGTTTAATTCTATGATTAATTTCCTCCATTATGTTTCCATCTGTATTAATAATCTGACCAAGGTATTTGTAACTGTTAACTTCTTCTAATTCTTCATAATCAATCTTTATTTTCATATTTTGAGCAAATCGATTAAACATTACTTTAGTCTTTTTATCATTTATCTTTAGTCCTACTTTTCTACTTTCATCTGCTAACTCCTGCAACATTTCCTGCAGCTCTGAAGCATTATTTGCAAAAACAACTACATCATCTGTGAAATCTAAATGACTTAAATACTCTCCATTTACTTTCACTCCTTTAGTTTCCCATTTTAAGCCACGAAATACTTCTTGCAGCACTGCTGTAAAGAGTTTTGGAGATATGGAGTCACCTTGTCTTACACCTTTCTCAATGTTGATTTTTCCAGTATCATTATGTAATCTAATTGTTGCTGTTGCATTTTTATAAATATCCTTTAAAATATGACAATATCCTGGATCTATACCTTGATGATCCAATGCTCTAATCACTGAAGAAATGTGTATAGAATCGAATGCCTTTTCATAATCTACAAATCCAAAACATAATGACAACTCATATTCGTTTGTCCTTTCTATGAATTCTCTCAATACCTGATATGATCTATTGTACTAAAACCACTTTTAAATCCAGCTTGTTCTCTTGGTTGGTGGAAATCCAAAGTTCTCTGTAGACGAG
Organism: Epiperipatus broadwayi; assembly: GCA_028023455.1. NCBI lineage: Eukaryota > Metazoa > Onychophora > Udeonychophora > Euonychophora > Peripatidae > Epiperipatus > Epiperipatus broadwayi. Next base: position 6,061,321 of record JAQFVV010012445.1, on the reverse strand, counting down.
TTGTAATTATCTTGGTAAAAATTTTATATAAAACTGATAAAAGGCTGATAGGTCTGTAATTTCTAATATCTTCTTTATCACCTTTTTTAAATATTAATATTATTACTGCATTCTTCCAATCTTCCGGTACATCTTTATCATTTAGACATTTGGTATATAACTTTGCTAAAATTGTTTCTATTTCTTCACCTGCTTCTTTTAATATATCAATTATAATTCCATCATTTCCTGGAGCCTTTCCTTTCTTCATACACTTAATTGCATGTCTCACTTCTTCATTTAAAATTCTGGGCAATTCGGAAGATGTAATAGATATAGGAGGTACTTGTTCTTTATTACTATATAATTCTTGATAAAAATCTTCTACCAATTTCATGATGTCATCTCTCTTTTTAGTAATAATTCCATCTTTTTTTCTTATTGCAGATATAAATTTCCTACCAATACCAAAATGTTGTTTAACATTTTTGAGACTTTTATTTTCTTCTACAGCTTTCCTTGCTATTTCACAGTTATACTTTCTTATATCATTTTCAACTCTTTTCCATACCATTTTACAAATTCGAGATATTCAATTCTTTTTAATACATCATTTTTGTATATCTTCATATTCCTTCTTTTCTTCATAAATTCTCTAGTCTCAGTAGAAATTTTATTAGTCAATTGCTGCTTTTTTCTACCAGCTATGTTTGTTGCAGTTTTTAAAAGTGTATCAGTTATTTTCATATTAATTTCATTCAAATCTGAATCATGTTCAAAATCTCCTAACACTTGAAACCTATTTGTAAGTTCTAATTTAAATTCATTAGAATGTTTCTGAAGATTAGGAATATCAACTGTAAATATTGTTTTTCTTAATAATTTTTGTCTCTCTAGTTTTACATTAACACGTAACTTACACCTTACTAATCGATGATCACTTCCTGTGTTAAATTTATTAAGAACATTACAGTCTTGAAATATGTATTTTCTGTTAGTCAAAATATAATCCAATTCTGCTGTACCTTCATTTGGATGCTTCCATGTCCATTTCCTTTTAACATTTTTCTCAAAAAATGAATTCATAATATAAAGTTTTTCTTTTTCTGCAAACTCCACAAGTCTATGTCGTCTCTCATTTCTATTACCATAACCAAAATTACCTACAACAATTTCATCTTTCATTTGTCTACCAATTCTAGCATTAAAGTCTCCCATAACAATTTTAAAATGTTGTTTACTCTGATGAAAAGCCTTTTGTATATCCATATAAAAATCTTCTACTACTTCATCACTTTATATATATATATATATATATATATATATATATATATATATTTATTAGAAGTCTGTATTTTTAAAGCAATATACGTAATTATATAACTGAATATTTGTAAATACAGTAACTAAATAATTAAAAATTTTATCCACTTAGGAGCGCTTTCGATTATCTCAGTAATCTATGTCAACTAAAGCTTTGAAATGCTAACTTTTCCACAATTCCATGATCTTAACATTTGCTGCTTGCCTGTTAATTAAGTCATGTTTATATTTATATATTAGCATAGCTTCCTTTATTTTTTTTTATTGTTATTTTTTTCAATTTGCAATATTTTTACAATGTTAAAATTGAAGTCAAAACCATAAATACATGATTTATTATGGTCATAAAAAACAGATGCTGAAATATTATTATCCACTATTAACAGGCAAGCAGCAAACGTTAAGATCACGGAATTGTGGGAAAGTTAGCATTTCAAAGCTTTAGTTGACATAGATTACTGAGATAATCGAAAGCGCTCCTAAGTGGATAAAAGTTTTTAATTATTTAGTTAGTGTATTTACAAATATTCAGTTATATAATATATATATATATATATAGTTGAATGACTTTCAGTGTGAGATTTTTTACATCAATAATGAATAAAATTACATTCTTATAAATTTGTTTTTCTGTAAGTTCTCAGATTATAAGAAAAGTAATTCCTTTTATCTGTTTAACAATTATTAATCATGAGTTTTTGTACAATTTTAGTAATATTTATGTATATTTTTGTAATGTGTATACATTTTATAAATGTTTCATTTATATAATATTTAAATTTCAGTACTTAATAATATATAATATTTTGAAGAGAGGAACTTCTAAGTGCTGACTACATTAAATACATTTTTTTAAATATCTAAGTCTAATTATTAAAAATGAATGCATGTTTGTCTGCTGTTCATGCTGAGATATGAATGATAGACTAAGGCAATCATGACTAGCATAGAATATTCACTCTCCCAGTTATCATTGTCTAAATCATTATCTATATAATAACATAGATAGAAATAGTTTTATTTTTTGTCTGCTTTTTAGTTAAATTTTAATACTAGAAGATATATATATATATTGTAACCAGTTGGCTTACATAGCACACACTAATATAGTGTATGTGCATATAGCATATATATATATATGTAAATAAAGGAAAAGTAGAAATAAACATAAAATAAGTTTTTGTAAATATTTTTCTATATTTCCTAAAATAAAATAATGATAAGTAAAGGGTTAAATAACTGGGTTTAAAATAATATTTTATTGTAAAATTAAATATTGTAAAAAGGTCTGATAAAAATTATTTATAAATCTAATTTTGAAATGTAAAAACACAATACTTGTTATTAAAAATTTTTAAATTAATTAAAACATGTATGTTTTTAAAGGGATTAGAAAGATAAAAATCTTTGTAGATGAAAAATTCTAAAGGATTATCACACCTTTGGTCAAATTCCAAAGAGTAAAGTAAAAACATGAAAATCACACTTTGATAAAAATTTCCAGCTTGTTTTCAAATGGATTAAAGTAGATTGAAAACAGCCACTGTCTTTTTGTCACCTGACCTACCCAAGTTTATAAAAGATTGATAAAAAAAATATCAGTTAGTTTTTTGCTTGTAGTTTGTAAGAGTTGACCAGAGGAGTCTGGTTGTAATATTTTAAGCAGTGGCCAACTCGGCCATTGCAAAGTTTTGATAATGATTTTGAAGAGAGCAGTATGTTGTTGGCTGTAGCAGAGAGTTTGCAGAAAAGCTACCATGAACTAATATTGCTGAAGGCAGGAGCTGCTACTATTTTCCTTCACAGGAGTTTTGGTTTTGAAGCTGGGTCACTTCTAAATCAATAGCCAAAAAAAAAAAAGAGGACAAAATAGCTAGCAGAGTTATATAAAGCTCCTATGAAGATCTAAGGACAGTCCAGTAGCTGCCTTATAGTTTACTGCAGTTTTGATTCATGAAGTCAGGGTCACTTCAAATGCATCAACTAGCTGCTTAAATATGTTCTAGAAAATTGCTTGACAAATGCTTGTACTACAAAAGTAAGCTCATGGTATGCCAACTAATTACTTGGATAATTTTACCTGATGATGACAATCATTAAAACCCAACTCACCAAGAAAAAAATCTTCTAGCTTGCTGAAGAGTTAATTACACATATGCTGCATCAGATAAAAGCAGAGAATCACGGATAAACGTATATACAGCTGGTGGTGAGTAGCGTTATATATGATAAGGAAGTTTTAAACAATTTCCTTAGTAAAATTACATTTTTATAATTGATAGAAATATATAAAACGATATTAGTTTAAAATCGTTTATTAAAGAAGAAAAAACTTTAAAGTTATATTTATAATTAATATATATATAAACAAAGTTCTAATTAATAGTCAAGAAAAAGATTTCCAAAAATCTTTTAGACTAGGAAAAAGAAAGACATTTTAAATCAATTAACTGTCAAAAATTTGAAAGTTCTTATTTTAAAGAAAAGGACTATATTCAAGATTAAATTGCGAAATAATCTTTAATAATTTTATTGTGATAAATACAAATGTTATGTATATAAATTAATGTTTCGCATGTCTGTGCAAATTATATATACGTGTTTCAGTAAACCTAGTATGTAAAATGTATTTCATTTAACTGAAACTTCAATCATTTATTGTATTTTATATAATTTAAGAATTTGATAATTAATATGTAACAAGTCAAATAGGTTATTTCACGTGCCCACACATATGTGTGCAAATATATGTCAATTGTATTGTAAATAATAATGCGTGTCAGATAGACGTGTAAAATTTTGATCATTTTTTCAAATTAAATGTTAATTCAAACATGTTTATTTTGTATCAAGCCACATGTTTGTGTGCTGAATGGGTTTTAAATAACCTAATTTATTAATTATGTATCAATGTATACTTTTCAAAATCAGAGCCTTATTCTATATGACCTTAAATTTTATTTTTTTTTATTGTTATTAATAAACTTATATTTAATTGTTAAAATTGTTTCCATCATCTCTTGTTCACATGCAGTAATAGAGCTTTGTGTTCTTTGAGCTAGATTCGGACACGGATAAATGGGGATGTGCACTTAGTGCTTTGGGCATCCAGTGATGATCAATCATCATCCTGCTTGGTGCATAAGATTATACTCTTTAAAGCCCATGCACTATATTTTGTTTTAATCTTGTTAAAAGTTTAAGTTTATAATTGGCCAGTACAAGTGGCCAGAACATTGATGATGATCAGCATGTTTTAAATGTCCCAGCATTATTGATTTGATTTCTGATTATTGTGTATTTTAATGGATGGGCACTAAGCTGGTGCATCCAAGTTATGTTTATATAATTGCCCAAGCTGGCAAAGGCTCAATAGTTAGCCTGGTCTAAAGAAGACCCATTTTCAATCCAGCCACAAGATGGTCTGTTGATTTTATTCTGATTTATTGTACTAATTTGTTTATTCCCATCAATGATGATGTTGGATGATTATTTCTCACAAGTATTTACTTATACTGATATTTACTTTATAATACTGGTTGATAATAATTATGCTTTAGTTGCTCTTCTGAGTTAGCTTAACCCTCCTCAACTTTCGTTAAATTCAAAAAAGTAAAACAGAAGCAAATGTCATCAACTCAAATCCCAAATTTTAATGTTAGCAGCTTGTTTATTCATTTTATTTTTATTTATTAAAATTGCCTTTTTAATTTTTCTTTTATTATGGTTTCTCTCATCATTAAGATTTTTATCACTTTTAATATCAAACTTACATTTATATTTACATATCCTTTCATGATCCAATAAAACTGAAGCAGTCATTAAATCATTATTATTTTTACTTTTCACATGCTTGTGTAACCATTCATGTTTCTTTAATCTTTTTTTAATACTCCACCTCAATTCACAAACATCCACAAAAAACTTGATACAAACATTACTTTTCTGCTTGACAGATATAACATTTTTAGAATTATTCACTAACTTATTAATATTATTTATAACACAAAATGAAACATTAAACACATTCTTATATATATCCTCAAAAAATGTCACTGAGTATTTGAAATATATAGAATAGATATCCATTTTTATTATCAATCTTCAACTCCTTTAAATCATTATCTTATAATCAATTTTAAGCAATTCCTCGGTAAATATCTCAATATTTTCTAATTTATCACACTGGTAATGACATAATTTTTCATTACAAAACAAAAAATATCTAAAACTTGCCATCTTATGCATAACTAATACTTTTGATTTACAATTTATATATTTCCTTTTTTGCAGTGTTTTGATTATTAATTTGTAACTTAACATACTATTATCTCTTGCAATAATTAAATCCAAACACTTAATACTTTTGTCCTATTCCTTTTTAATAGTCCATTTTTAGCCATTCAAGAATAATTTTAATAAATACTGTGAAATAAAAATATTGTGGTTGCTGTATTTTTTTTTTTTTTTAAATGATAATTTCTTAAAAATTTTCTGTCGTTATTTTGAGTTTTATCCACATAAAAATGTTATTTTTTGAATCACAATTTATTTAATTAAAATAAAGCATATAGTAAAAAATTCAATTAATACAATATATATTGTAAATTTTATTTTTGTTGCACTATATATTCTATTATCAAATGATTTTTTTTTTTTTTGGAATTATGTAATCAATAAAACTTTGATTTTTTTTTTTGCAGCAGTTATTTTTTTAAAGCAAACTGGTTCATGATTTTATTTTAATGCACTCATAATTAAGTAAACAATATATCAAGAAATGTAATATTTAGTTGATTGTTGTTGTTGTAATAATATAAATGATTAATTCTTTGCTGACTTGTTTCAGGGTAGAATAACTTTTGCCTATGGGAAAATAAAATTTCTATAAATGTAAAAACCCTAGTTAGAAATTAGTTAAATAAAAATTGTTTTTGAAATAATACATTTTAAAATTTATTATTAATACATTTTGTTATTATATATGATCAAAGCTTTTTGTACTGACTGACTTTTTCCATTTTTTGCCATTATATTTTTATGATCATGATGAAAGCCAAATAATCTTGGATATAACAAATGAATTATGAAGAATATTTTCAATTTATGTTTAGCAGTAAAAATTAAATAAATAAATAATCTTTTCAATTTATGTTTAATACTTTTTGATTAAATAAAACTTATTATTAATTGCATAATGCATCAAATTATTTTTTCTATTTTGTTTAATATTTAAATACAAGTATATTGTCTATACTGAACTTAATGTAATTAGAAGAGATTTGAGTTCAGAATTGCAAGCACCCTACCACTATACACTCCATCTTATACAACTAATAGACATGACCACATAACATGTGAAAAAAAAAATATCTCCAATATATGAATTTCATGCTGAAGCAGCACTCATCACTTGGTCCAAATCATTAACTCCCATATATATATATATATAATCAGTGCTCAGTTTATAGTATAACAAATCTTCAAACTTTATGGACAGGCTTCAATATTCTCCACCCTCCAACTCTTCAGCTATTCATATCATTGAAAATCTGATGGTGGAGTGCTCAAAGTTCCTGATGATGCCAATATTATTGTCATACCCATGTTGACTTTGAGTCACTCTGACCCGATAGGTATAGAACGTTAATATGTCCATTTAAATACACAAAAGAAGAAAGGGGGAGTGGAGGCTGAAAATGTAATATTTAAATACAAATATATTGTTTATACTGAACTTAACGTAATTAGAAGGAATTTGAACTGAGACTTTCATGCTCCCTATTGCTATTCACTCCATCTTATAATATTAATACACACGACCACATACATATGAAAAAGATAAATGATCTCCAATTTATGTATTTTGTCTCACACACATATATAATCAGTCCTCAGTTCAAATTCATTCTATTTATTTTTAGTAAAAATAATTTAGATTTATTATAACAATATTACTGCCTTAAACAGAAAATTAACATTTGAGATAATTTTAGGCAAAAGTTGATTGACTGAATATATTTTAATTAATATATACATTTAACAATTTATTATTAATACACTTTTCATTATGTGTTATAATCAATGAAACATTTTTTGGCTCTTTTTGACATTTACAATATATATATATAGCACACATATATACTTTGAAGGAATTTATAAAGAAAATTAAGAATTTAATTTATTTTTTTAAAAAGATTCTGAATTTTATTTTTATTAAATGAAAATTTAATTTTAGAAATTTAAAAATGAACTACATTTGTTAAAGTGTTTATACAACTGGAAGCTAGATGGAAGAGTTTACTGTTATTATTATAATACACTCACACTTAAGAAAATTTAAATTTTTAAACTTTACAATTGAAAGCGTTTAAATCTTATAGACTTGTTTCAAGTAATACAGATTAAGTAATCAATAAATTTTACTTTAGTTTAAAAAAAAGAAAAAACAAAAATTTTATTTAGATGATTTTTTAATTATATATGGATCTGTTCATTTCTTATTGTCAATTTTGTCTCCTGAGATTATTTTACATTTGTGTGTTAAGATTTTTAAAACATTTCACATATTATCTTCTTTGCAATGTCAAAACTTTTTTTATTTAAAATTAAAAAAAAATTTTTTTTTAATTAGTGCATTCATCTTAATTTGATCTAGCATTAAACATTGTTGTGTGGATTCAGTTATTATTAAATATACAGTTTTGTTTTAACCTTTTATTGATTGATTGAATAAAAATAACTAGTATATATACTATCTGGAAAAAAAAGCATTAAATCAGAAAAAATAGTTTCATGGCCCACAACCAATACATTTTAAGAACAAAAAGGAAGGGCAAATATTTAAAACATCACACATTTTCATAACTGGAGGAATGTGTGTTATAACCATCCTAAAACATCAACTACTTGTTATCTTAGATTTATAGCATTACCATCATGCACTTGGTTAGTTTGAAAACACACAATGGAGATTTTCAAGATTTAAGTACAGATAGTAGGAAAAATTTTTGTAGTGTTACTCCTAGGGTTTTCTATTCAAAAATCTATGTATATATTATTTATACTCAATTTCTTGTGATTTAGTTCAGACTCTGGATCTCAAGATCCATTTATCATGGCTTGAATCATCACTTCTGATTTTCAAACTTCTTATGAACTCTTGAAACATATACCCTTCTATTTTTTTCTTATATTTCAATTTTTATTTATACTTTTTTTGATTTGAAAGATTTTTTTTCAAATTCAGTTTTTTGAAAATTGAATTCATAAGATTTTATCTAAATTAACTTTTGAATGTATTTAATGAGTAGAAAAAACAATCAATTGACCCAAGAAGAAGAGAGGATTGAGTCCATGCCTGTATGATATCAATTCAAAAGTTCTTTAAGCAAGGAAAATAAATTCATTCTATGTCATAGTTTAGTTTTACTTAATATTATTTTAGGAGATTTCTTGAATATTCAGAATTCAGTAAGTTAAATCTAATGTTGATCAACATATTTCTGTACATCCATGATAATGATCAAAAGCAATTTTGTATTCAAACATTTGCTGTTTCTAAGTCTATTATAGTAATTTGTTTTAGCAGCATTGTAATGCATATACACAATATATATACACACACATAATATTTAAATATATGTATATTGTCTATACTAAATTTAATGCAATATAAGGGACTTGGACTCAGGTTTTCAAACTCTATATCTATCCAATCCATCTTCTACAACTATGGTGCATGACCCCATACATGTATGTGGTCATGTGTATAAGTTGTATAAAATGTATTGGGTAGATATAGGGATTTTCAAAGTCTGAGTATGTATGGGGTCATGTGTGTCAGTTGTATAAGATGGATTAGATAGATATAGGGATCTTGAAAGTCTGACTTCAAACCTCTTCTATACTTAAACAAACTAGTAGAATATCAGCAATCTGATGCCAAAGCACTACTATAATTAGGTCATAAATTTTAGTATTGACTTGAGACTTGGTTGCTTAAATTCTGTTAATCTCCATATAATAACCATTAGCGATTGTCACTTATAGTTTAATATACATATTTCTTTTATGAATTAGTCAAAATATGAATTAAATTATGAAAACAAAATTTCTTAAATATTCATCATCTAATTAGACATTAAAGACGTTTTTTTTTTTTTTTTGGAGTGTGTTTTAGGTAGATGTCTATAAAATTATCTTAAGGTAATTGTCTTCAGGATAATTAATATATATTTGTGATGGTTATGAAATATAACACAACACTGATATAAAAATTAAAACTAGACCAATATAAAATTAATAAGGGAGTTAGATTAGAAAAATAGCTAAAAATAAGTGTTTGGATGATGTAGTCTTATAGTCAACAAAAATGTTAAACAAGATACATAAATATCAGTTCATAACATATACAAATATGTATCCTATATGTAAGAAACAAATGTTTGTATAGTGACAAATAGATTTTATTACTCATTTATCATATTATTTAAAGTACTTTGACTCCATAAGAGCAATCGAAAAGAGGAACATATAAGCAATTTCCTGAACTATTCATTATTATTTTGTCTTCAGCCATTAATAATTCAGAAAGTCACTTATATTACCCTCAACAATCTTTAGTATTTAACATTTCAAGCTAAATTTTATCTTTTATTATTGAGCAGGGGTGGGCAAATAGTGGCCTGAAGACCACATGTGGCCCGCTAAGAGTTTTTATGCAGCCTGCTAAGACAATCAGAAAAATCCACCTTGAACTGAGATTTCCTTCCCGTGCACAATTGAAGATTTGTCTCGTATTTTCCACTAGGATGGCCACATCTATAGACATGTGCAGTGTAGATTCAACGTGCAGTGCTTTTCCAGTTGATCTGGTTAATTTAAATTTTGTCTTTGCATCAGCAAATATATACATTTCCAACTTTAGTGAAACATGAACCCTCTGAAAAAATATAAAATCGGTGATGAATGTCATGTGTTTAATGAAGAATGGACAAACAAATATTTTTTTGGTAATACAGGGAATAAAGCAGTGTGTTTATTGTGTCATGAAAAAAGATGCAGCCCTTTGCTAACCTTCGCTTTCACAAAGTGGCCCCCGATGTGGCCCTCCGCCAACCTCTGCAGCCTCCGAGCCAAAACAATTGCCCACCCCTGTTATAGAGGATTAGGAGGGGGTTAGCTTTCATAAGTACATGCAGTTTTATTTTCTAGTAGTAAGTTTGATCAGTCAAATAATATTTTTCTAAATAGCAGCAAAAATAATAATATACTAATTGAACTATTTATATAGAATTCATTTATTATTAATGTATAATGTTAAAAACAAATATCTTATAGTTATAAATTTTTAATTTGTATAAAATTAAAAGAATAAAAAATGGCTATTCTAAAAACAACTTGTTTTTGGAATGAATAAATATAAAAAAATTTAGAAGATAACATGAAAGATCAGATATGTTTTTGGGGTTTTTTTTAAAAAAAACACCTTATACAAATTAGCAGATTAGTTTCTGATCTTTGAAAACTTGCTTTGTGGTCAGTAGATATGTGACAACGTTAAAAGATTATAAAGAATAGTTTAAAGAGGCTATAGTCTCACTTTATTTAATCAAGTTAGAAGTTAAATATTTGGTCACTAATAAATAACTTTTGTTAGCTCACAACAAACCTTACAATTTAATCAATCTAAAGAAGCATACTATCAGAATGGCATAATACTTTTCAGTTATTTTCCCAAGAAATAATGCATTTGTCCTTTGCTTTTGCAGTTTTATAGTGCCTAAAAAGAAAGAAATGATTCACCAAGATATATGAAATAGACTTAGATTGTAGCCTGTTGCCTATTGGACTAACAGATATATTAACTTTGTTGAGCTTTGGCGCTCTTGTATCTACATACCATAATTGAAGTCTAGAAATATTATATTTTTGAAACCCATCTGTAACTATCCAAAAGATAAATCACACAACTTTAAGAGTGGATTTTAAATGCTTTGAGAAAGATAACTTCAAGAATGCTAGGAAATGGCTTTAACATACAAGTAAAGTAACTAACAAATGTGTGTGCACAGAACTTATAATTCAAATAATATTGATCAGAGGTTTCATTATTTAAACTCAAAATTGTATATAAATTACCATTTTGTAAGAAAATTATTTCTTCATTTAAAAATATATTATAGGATTTTACTTTTTGAGATTGTTGGTGGAAATATCTTCCTACTTTTTTGTGAGAGGAGAATGAAATTGCCATTAAGATAATAAATTAAAAATCTCTACCTTAAAATATTTTTTATACTTTAACATTTAAATTGTTTTATAAGGGAATCTGAAATGTTTATCATGCATTTCCAAGTCGGTAATTCATCAAATAATAATTCCATAAATATGTTTAATTAATAAAGGAAAATAGTAAAATAAATCTATTATTTAATTAAAAGATGAATACATATCTGACATCTTGATTTTTCGGGTTTCATTTTTTTTAATAAATATGTTATTAAAATATTGAACAAATCTATTGTCAATTTATTTCCATTGACATATGTGTATATGTTTTTTCTCCAATGATGTGCAGTAAATTATTTAAGAATAGTTTAATGTATGCAATCATCATTCTTAAGATCTTTGCTTTACAACAGCTAGAACCTAGAAACAATAACAAGGAAGAATTACTAGAATGTAGGAAAGTTAAAATAAATGTCTATAGTATAGTTCTTTACTCCTGAAAATGGTTACCTAGTATTATGCTATAATTAATGTGTTATCCATTTTTGCCAATCATTTAAAGGCCAATGATGAATCTTGAAATATAATCAGTTCTCTGAAAGAATGTTATTATGGAATATTTATAAAGCATAATCCTTGATGTGTTTTTGGGATGTGTATTAATCTTTTTTCCATAGAAAAACTTACAATGTTAAACACTGGTTAATTTTCACCCCAAATTGGACAGACAATCATATAACAAAATGACTAAATAATAATTAAAGTTATTTTTATAATAAAATAAATAAAGATAAACTTGAAGATTGCCAACTAGATTATAGAATTATATATATATATATAATTGTGTGTCTATTAACTTCATTTATATAGGATGTCACAGCAAGGTGCTGATTGGGACTCCAGGTTTTTCATTTGTGTATCCACTTTCACACAATATTTCAGTTTTAAATTCAACAAAAAAGAATAAGATCATAGTGGTACAATGAATAATTAATAGTATGCACTAATGAATAAATAAGAGCCGAGAGTTAACAAAAATTATAAAATTTAATTAAAATACTAGTGTTGAGTAAAAGTTCTTGACTATTTACATAATTAGAAATTGAAAATAGGCACATTAAGTGAAAGAAATCATAAAATTAATGGTTATTGTTACCAGAACATTGTTATAACCATATACTTATGCTTGAAACACTAATTGTGGAATATTTAGTTGAGCATTTTCACTTTCAAATGTTTCAATATTTAAATATCCCAATATAACAGCAATGATATTGTCACACATTATATTTATTAATTTACAAAGAATATTATTCCTAAATAAATATGACTACCACCAATATTAAATTACAAATACAAATTATTAATTATGAATGTTTTTATTTGAAATATAGTTTAAGTTTGAAAATGATTTGTACTTATAGGTTTACCAATTTAATTATAAGAATTTTATTTTTGTTCTCTTTTACTTCTTTCAGTTCAAGATAGATTTCTATTAAAATATTTAAATATAGAAAATACTATGCATCACAATACTGTTAGTATCATCTAATTATTTAATATAAAATTCAATATCGAAAATCTTTTTTAACGTTGTGGTTCTGATTCAGTTATATATGTGATTATATAATTTTTCATTTCTCATTATTTTCTTACCATTTGAATGACATTTTATCATGATGACATCTATAAAACTGCTCTTACATTTATTCAATGTAAATCATCCTTGGCAAATGAATTTTTTGTAAACTGTTAAAATATTAACAAATTTTTTTCATGTTTGGTGATAGCTCTTGTTATATAAACTTCTATTATATGATTGATAGAAATTTGACTTGTTAGGTCAATGATATGAAAACTATCTTTATAAATATTATTTAGCTATTCAACTCTTTGAGATGGCTTGCATATGTAGCTTATAAACTAATGTTTAGAGCTGTGATAGAATTTATGGTAAAACACTTGTTTAATAACTTTAATTAATAGATAATTAAACCAAATTAATTGTTTTGCTTTACCAGATGCATTGGCTAAATTCCAGTTTTTTAAAATTAGATGTAAATAATATTTATTTTTATAAAGCGCAAACAGTATTGAAATTAAATTGAGAGACTGCAAAACCTCTCGTGCTCATTACTATAATAGCTAATCAGATCGTAAATACAAGACAGAGAATTTAACAAGAATAGGGCGGTCCACCCTATTCTTTACTTGTCTTTCTATATATCCAAGCCAGTCTAAAGTACTTAGATCTGAAAGCGTGAATATTAAATATCTTCACACTTAACTCACTGAGTTTAAATTACAAACATACAGCGTGAAATCCTACGATTTACTATCCAGTAGTTTTTTAGATGTTGTAACATGCAGTAATGTATGTAAATAATATTTTTATAAAGCGCAAACAGTATTGAAATTAAGTTGAGAGACTGCAAAACCTCTCACACTCATTACTATAACAGCCAATCAGATCGTAAATACAAGACAGATAATTTAACAGGGATAGGGCAGTCCACCCTATTCTTTACTTGTCTTTCTATATATCCAAGCCAGTCTAAAGTACTTAGTAAATTGTAGGATTTCACGCTGTATGTTTGTAATTTAAACTCAGTGAGTTAAGTGTGAAGATATTTAATATTCACACTTTCAGATCCAAGTACTTTAGACTGGCTTGGATATATAGAAAGACAAGTAAAGAATAGAGTGGACTGCCCTATTCTTGTTAAATTCTCTGTCTTGTATTTACGATCTGATTGTATAGTAATGAGTGCGAGAGGTTTTGCAGTCTCTCAATTTAATTTCAATACTGTTTGCACTTTATAAAAATAAATATTATTTACATACATTACTGCATGTTATAACATCTAAAAAACTACTGCGTAGTAAATCGTAGGATTTCATGCTGTACGTTTGTAATTTAAACTCAGTGAGTTAAGTGTGAAGATATTTAATATTCACGCTTTCAGATCTAAGTACTTTAGACTGGCTTGGATATATAGAAAGACAAGTAAAGAATAGGGTGGACCACCCTATTCTTGTTAAATTCTGTCTTGTATTTATGATCTGATTGGCTGTTATAGTAATGAGCACGAGAAGTTTTGCAGTCTCTCAATTTAATTTAAAATTAGATGATAACTGTTTGATATTCTGTCATAATAATTGTAACTTATTATTTCTACTACTACTGTCACTATTCTCTTACTAGCCATTTTGCAGAATTAACCTATTCAATTTTTTTTTTATCTTTACTACACCATTTTAAGAATTTTCAATGTGAGCAATAACACATTGTGCAGTGATTTGTTCTGGTTCATTTTTAAATAAACAAATTATGCAATTTAAAATTAATTCATCTTACTCCATTTTATCTCATATTTAATTATTTTCTATTCATTTCTTTTTTACTCTAATTACATTTTAACTCTGTTATTTATAAAAATCTTTATAGTAGTGTCCGTCCCCCCCATGTAATCCATGAAGTACTTGTTTTTCTTATTTTTTGTCATTCTTGAAATCACTCGTGCAGAAACAATATATTTTGGTTACAATTTTTATCTATAGATGGAAGCCCTTATATTTCTAAACATTTTTTAGAGAAATTTCTTGAATGAATAGGAGAAAAAATTGATAAATGAAGCAAAGAAAAGAAATGGATTGATAAAGAAGTTGACTGTTTTCATATAATAAATATGATATAGCAAGAATTGTATTAGTAGCATGGTTAATTTATGGTAGTGATGCATTATGTGTCAGTAAATGAGTGTTTGATTAGTTAGAAAAAGTACAAAGAGAAGTATGAAAACATTCATTAGATACAGATATGTGGACAGCAAAGGAGACAATTTAAGGAGAAATGAGATGGTTACAATTTTATATGAGAGATGCAAAAAGCAAAATGAAAATGTTTAGTAGATCACAATTTATGGATAGCAAGAGAATAGCCAAAATAATATTTAATTGGGTTACAAGTAAAGGACAGGCAACAAGAGTAGTACGGTATGCAGAAGATTTGGATAAAGGCTTTATGTCAGTATATTTGTACACAAAATGGGATGATTGGGTTAGGAGAATTGTTGAGTGTTATAACGGCAAAGAATGGGATAGGAAAATTGATGCATTAATAAAAAATAGGGAGCTGCAGAGATGGATAACTAATATGGAGAGTAAAAAGAGTATATATATATATATATATATATATATATATATATATATATAAGTAAACAGAATATTGGGTGTGAGTTAATTTACAATAATAGCAATGAAGTAGTCTACTGCTTAAAGCTCAAACAGGATTGTTAGCCATAAGGGAATATACACATATATGGAGGAATGTGGTTGATTTGGTCTGCAAGTTATGTAAAGAAGGCATGGAAAATATTAGGTATCTGCTAATTGAATGCAAATGCTTACGAGCAGAAAGTGGATAAATAATGAAATTGTAGGAGAATAAATATAAACTAAATGATTATAAAAAAAGTGGGTTCTTGATCTTTATGATGATGTTGTGAAAATGTGATAGAGCAGGATAGAGAATAATATGGGTAAAATGTAGGGTTCTGAGTATAGTGGCTAAGTGATTCCTGACATCTTATAAAGGAATAGCCATGTTATATCACATCACATCAATTTATTTGCATGATTGCAACAATGAACTATAATCAATAAGGCAACAATTTTTATGGCTGCTATTTCAGATAAAAAAAAGTTAAAAAATAATAATAATTAAATAAAAAATATTTTAAATTATAATATATATGTTTAAGTTTAAATTATCGCAATATAAGAAGTATGAAGCATTATTTTTTTATAAAGATCTATATTTTTGTTTAAATGTATAATTTTTTAAGGAGTATAATTGTAATATTTTTTTGTTATCTTTAATTTTTTTAAATCATTACTGTTTTTAAAATATTTTATTTTAGTTCTAAATGTGTCTATATATATTGTAATATTCACGAGTGGATTTTAACATTCAGATTTAGGCCTTTATTTTATGCACCATAAAGTGCAAATTAATCAAACTATGAAAAAGAAGAATCTTCTGTTCATATATGAGTTTAGATATCTCAAGAACATAGCTGCATTTCCTGATTAACTTGGCCTACTATTTATTGTGATTTTCACTGCATGCGGAATCAGTTTTATATTTATTTAAAAGAGTGCCAGGGTTATTAACCCATTAAATTCCACCGCATTGCCTCACGTATTTTTGCAGTAAATAACTTTAGTAAGATTGTGATTTAGTTTTCTGTTCACTTAATATTTAAGAATTTTCTCCAGTATTCGTACATTAAAACAAACATGTTGGCACTAGTAATTATCCATTTCTAAAAATAATCTTTTATGATAAGAAAATCTAACAAATTTAAAATTAATAAGGCACAATGAAAAGTTGACATTAAATATAAATATTTTATTATGACAAATTAAAATATTTAAATGGTAAATTGTAAATTACCAATAAATTGGAAGAACATACACATGCTCATCCAGATAATAATGTAAATCAAATAATTATTAATTCAAAAAGTTCATATTTCAATTCTCTTAATTTGTTCTAGAAATTAATCCGTAGATAAAATGTGTCCTTATAATAAATCAGAAAGTATCTTTAAGTATTTGAAGCTTTGTAGTTAAAGTTTATAGTTTGCAAACATTTTTAATTAGTCACAAATCAGGATATGAATTTCTTAGCTTACTGGTAAGTTAGCATTGACCATAGATTCTGGTAGCATACATGTGTTTTCTTGGGATCCTGAGCTCATTGGAAGTTAACTGATTTCTTTTGTCAACATTTTAGTGTTTCCAGCCCGTTTTAAGGTTGCGCAGGTGTCCATAAATGCTCCGATTTCATCTCAGCTGATGAATTAGTTCAGAATAGATTAGTCCTGAATATTTTGCGATCCAGGACCAGCCAAAAGAAAAACTGACCAAACTGTGCTTGAAGCTATTTTTTTTTTTCATTTTGTAGTCTCGACTAGTTTTCAGATTTCTGCGCATATGTGCTTATCTTTTTTTTTTATCGTAAGGCAAGTTTTGTAGTCTTGTACAGTTATTATTATTTTTTAGTTACAAAGTCTCTTTTTTATAAATTATTTCGGCCATCTTTAATCAGCGTTTGTTCTGATCGTAATCATTTACACTCATAATTTCTTTTTTTTATATATTTGAGTTGTAATCTGTATGTGCCTACATTCTTTCCAATCCTAACATTTATTTTTAATTAAATTAAACATATAATATCAACACAAAAATAACTTTCCTTGTACGTTATCTAAAAATAAATCATACTAACTAAAAAAAGGAAAACTAAATTGAGTCTTTTGAACGATCTTTAAATTTTATTTCGTTTTAGCTTTTTTAAATATTACAAATGCCAATATAGCTGGACCATATGTATGTAAATGTTACAATATATATATAATAAACACACACAATCATATTTTTTAACAAAAATCAGAAGTAATAATGTAAATTCTTGAAAGTAAATATATAAAATGTGTAACATTTAAATAAAAATAATACATTTGGGAAAAGCTTTTTAGATAGCATAACTCTATATATTATATCTTCTAAAAAGACATGAGATTTAATTGTATATTTTTTTTTGCAAATATCTATTCACACTATCATCTTCAAAATTATTTATTCAATTATAAATTATTGCACTTAATTAACTTTAAATATATATATTAAATATAATAATTTTAGCATATACTTACATAAATTTAATACATATAGACTTGTATTAAAGTTGTGAAATCTTTGACAAAAATGTAATAGAATGCTATGAAACCTAGTGGATTTCTTAAAATGGTGCAGATTGTAAGAAAAAGGGTGAAATTGCAATAATTAATTCTAGTCCATTCATTCAATTATTTAAAACTAAAAGGTAAAAGCATTTATAAAAAAGAAAAAAAAGAGAAAATGATGTGATTTTGAAAGTTTTTTTCTTTTTTTATTATTATTTTATATAATAATATACTGTTTGCAGCATCCAAAGCATTTATCATTACAGATGTGCACATGATTTATTTTTGCATATATGCAATGCATATATTTATTGTTTATTATTAAGCATAAATTTATAATCTGTTATATGTATGTATTCTTTTTTAAATATCTACCTATATAAATTGATTGTCTATATCTGTAATATTATTTTTACAAACACTATTAATCTTCATCTTTTAACTTTATGTATTATGTTATTTCCAAGAATCTTCTGGTTTTTATAAACTGAATTTGAAGTCGGCCATTTTAATTACTAACAAAAACTGATATACCCTAGTTTATAGCTCTGATATTTGAATTGGTTTATTACTCAAATCTAGTTTGTGGACAACTACTTGTTAGTATTTAATTAGGGATAACGGCAAACAGATATTTTGAAGTACCTTTACAATGACTTTCAAACTTTAATTACAATTGCAAAAATAAATAAATAATAATTTAACTTTATCTATATTTACCAACATTAGCAATGGTCATGGTTAATTCCACATACTATTAATTAAGAGTAAAATTTATTAAAATATCATTGCATGAACAGTTATGGAAAGAATATGACTATCCAAAAATTTGTTTACTGCTTCATTAAATCTATAATTAGAAAGCATGAAGACAAAAAATAAAGTCTTCAGTGAATGTCAATTTAAAAGTTAATATAATATGGCAAATAAGATTAATAATATAGAATTTTTCAAAAGAGTAAATAATGGAAAGAAGAACTAGTGAACATGTATTTAGAGGCAGAGTAGATTAAAAGATTTGGAGAAGAAGTCTGGATTGGTATACAAGATCCCTTCTTTTATCAGATAACAAATTATAATAGCATTTAAATATTGAAATTTTTTGCAAATTCACAGTTTAAGTTAACATGTGATTTGTATTTTTTTTAATAACAAATAAATGAATTATTTTATTGAAACTATGAACAGTAACTTAATTTGCAGGCAAATATATTTATAAATTAAATAACCAGTCTGATGCTTTTTTGGTAGAAGAATAATTTTAAGATATCTTTTCAAAATGTTAAATGTATATTAGTCCTTCAGTAATATAAATTTTTTGACAATCCTTAGTGGCAAGTAGAAATAAGTTTCCAATTTTTTATTTTATCAAATTTACTTTTATTCTTTATTATATTTTTACAAATTTTAAATTATTTTTCAGAAATGTAAGTTTGCAAAAGAAAAATATTTTTAAAAACAAAATTCAACTTTGTAATTATCAGGAGAGGGAGCAATAAATCTAATAAACCTAACTACATAAGTAGAACAATGGATTTTTCTTATTGGATAATTACTGTATTACTAATAAAAATATTTAAAAAAAAAATAGATTTGTTTTAACTCATTTTCTAAAATCTATATAAATTAATTATTGTTCAGATTATATAAAGCTAATAAAATACTGCTTTAATTAAATTTTATTCATAATTATTAAAAAAAAAAATGAAAAAAGTAAATCCACTACAATCAACCTGATTGGCTGCCTTTTCAGCCAGTTATAATTTGTGATTCTACATTATTTAAGTCTTCTGACTTGTTTCCATTTAAACATAAATATTTTTGAGTAAACTGCAGAATCTTATAAAATTATTCTTCTAAAAATTAAATAAATTTACAAACATTCTACAAAAATAATCTTAAATGTGTAAATAAATTATGGAAAGTATACACTTTTTTTTTCAAAATCTAACAAAAAATGAATGCTTTTAAAAACTCTCACAAATGCTCTCTTGTGGCTAGAACAAGAAATTACCAATTGGTTGTTCATTTGCAGCAATTTATCTGTACAATGTCTGACATCTTGAGATTTTTTTAAATTAATAAATCATTATTTTAATTCCAATATTTGTATCAAATAAATGCAAAACTGGCAAATAAAAACTAAAGATAACTGCAAGAGAGTGAATTAAAGTTGAAGAAACTGTAGTGATTATAGCAGTAATGCAATATTGCATTCAGTGCTTGGAAAGGATTAGGAAAAGAACTTTTTTTTTAGTGATCTCATGCAAATTATTATCAATTTGTTTAGAAGTTGTAAATGAGAATATTGGAAATTTACTGTTAAATTGTTATTTTAAACAAAATTGCAAGTAATTTAATACAAAAAAGCATTTTTTCCAGACTAATTCTAAAGTTATCCAAGATTTTACAAAATTGTTGAATAGAATAAAGTTTAGAAAATCTAAAATATAAAATGTTAAATTTTTTTTAAGAGTAAATTTTTTTTAAAGGTGTAATAAAAACTCATGAATCTAATAGTGGATTTGTATTAATCTGATTTCCATTAGCTTATATGTATGCTATAATTTATTTATATGTGCAGCAAAGAAGACTTTAATAATGAAAGTAACTATTATTATAACAAAAAATAACATGTATTTGCTTATTATATATCAGCTGCTATATAAAATTCATCAGTGCTCTAAAACATGTCCTTTTTACCTCTGTACCTTTTTGCATGGATATAGACCGCATTTATGCTATGTCGTGCATACATCTCAAATAAACTGTATGCTTATAAATAATAATATGTAGTTATTTAATTACAAAATAATAGGAATGCTCATTTTATGTGAGAATTATAAATATATCTTCACATTTTTTTACAAGTCATATAGTATTATAAGTCCTTATCTGACCAAAACTATAGAAATGACCAGTAAATAGATTTTATCTAAAGTGAAATAGATTATCTTCTTGTTTAACTACTGCCTTTCCTCTATATTTATGTGTGTGTGTCTGTATTTGTAAACAATTTTATAAAACAGGCATTTGTGTTTTGAAACACAAATAAAACAAGAACTTATCTTTTTTGGCTCCTATATTTACAGTTTCCATTTCAAAGAAATGTTTCATAATGTTTTTGTTGCAAAATATAAACAACTTGGTTTAGTAATCAGTAATGTTCAGCAACTTTTGTTTTAGATTGTCATCATCTTGAAAATTTAGATTAGTTTAAATATCTTTGTTTTATATTGAAAAACAAACTTATAAGTTAAGGTTCTACACAGACTTTGCTGAATTTAGCAAATTAAAATATAGCATATTTCATTATTATAATATAATTACTTCAATTGAATTAATTTATATAGGGATGTTATAATTCCTTATTGATACGACTTGAAGGTACTGGAAACATTTATTTTGAAGATGCTTTACAATATTGTGAAAGAAAGATAGGAAAACTTAAAATCATTTAGTATATTTTCCAGTTTGTTAGGCAATGGGACATCATCATGAAATTGAACATGAGAAATATATGAAAAGGTACATATTGTTTTAAAAAACTGTTGCTTAATTTGATCATTATTTTTATGAAAAAGATATACTCTTTTTATGCTATAAAATTTATTTTAAAGTTACACTAGAGATGAACATTAAAATTGATTTTTTGGGGAAAATATAGCTAAACTAGAATCTAAGAAGATATATAATTAGGCAAAAGTTTAGTGTAAAAGTGATTGAGAGATAACATTACAAATATATAATAAAGTGAAAGACCATTATAATATACTGTGCATGAACGATATGTGTTTCACATATTGATTTGTATAATCGCCATAAAATTCACCATTAATTTAATAGTTTTATCAGTACTTTTTTTGTTGAATTTAAAATAATCACATTTGTGTTCACAGTTTGTTATAAATAATAATGATTATGAGCGACACAATTTATGATAAAAATTGTTTTTATTGTATTTAATGATTATTTCCAGTCAATAAATTTTCATATTTTTAGATAGATATTAGTGGAAGATATCTTCTCATTTAGTAAATTTTTCATTTATTGTTCAGAGTAGTAAACATATGCTTAATAATAATTGAACTTAGATGATTTGAAAAATATCTTGAATAATGTTTAGACTATGGCTAAGTCTTGTTTTCCATATCTTTGTAATCTGCATCTGTAATATTCTATGCATAGTAATGATTGGAACAAGATAATATAATAAGGATACCCACATTATAATCATTTGATTACCATGTTGCACTTTTGATCTTCAGGTGAAAAGATATCCCAAGGGTTGGGAAATGTATACAGTATTTTTTCTGAATTTGTGACATTCTTCTGTCCATTCATTCTTATGTTTATATCATCACTGTTTTTATGTCATGGAATTTACAGCAAAAATCAATTGTTTAAAATAGTAGCTCCATCATGAATATTATGCTCCTAAAGTTCACAACTGTTATAACAGACTGCAGATATATATTTACCATTGCACAGTGGGTATTGTTATAATTTTGGCTACAAGTTTTTGTAATCTCCATCTATTTTTTTTATGATCATTCTTTTAAGATGTAGTTGTTGCTGTTTTTTTTAGGTTTTCTTTAAATTTTGTAAATATAATTATCATAACTATTTGCCTGTCTTGAAACATTAAACTTGTTTTACATATTATTCTTCCATTAAATCTAACATCAATAAATTCATCTTTTTTAAGCTCAGAAAGATCTAAAATCTTTTTTCATAAGCTTGATCTTTTTCACATGTGGTTATGTGTATCCTCGGTTGTGTAAGATAGAGTGGATGACTAAAGGAAGCTTGAAAGTCTGGGTTCAAATCTCCTCTAATTATATCTAGCTTAAAATATATATACTATACTTGTTATTTTAATTTTAAAAAGTGTTTATATATTAGTCAAAAAGTCTCACGTGACACGTGTTCTCATTATTTAGTTCAATTGCTTATTTGGATTATTAGAATATTTGTGAATGTTTTACTGTTCTACTTTCAAATATTTTTATCCATTGTTTTTAATAATTTATTTCTAATTTTATTGATAAAATTAAATTACCAGAAGTTGAATATATATTTAATGAATGTATTATCTTGTAGAAAATAACAAAATACTTTCTCGAAAAATGGTCCTTTGGATAATTATTAAAAATATATCATATAAACATTTTACATAATAAATTGATATCTCTGTATTATATATTTAAAACAAATTTGAAATGTGTCTAAAATAATTGTAGCTGAAAGTAACGTTACTAAATACCATCCATTTCTTTTTTATTATAATTTTTCAAATAAGATCATTAAAGGAAAATGTATCTGAGTAGTATTGAAAGTCTTAGTGTGATAATGCCGAAAAATGAAGAAAGAATGACAGAGCCGGAAGCGTAAAACCATCCGAATGTCATTTGGAAGCAATTTATCAAATTTTGTTACATTTATCTTAATAGTTTTAATGTAAAATTTCAAGGAAGCGAAAAATAATTATTCAAACTTAAATTACGAACTAATGTAGGAAAAATAAATATGAAATAGAAATAATAAGATATTTTGGAAAGTGATTGGAAATAATATAATATATACATTTTTATATGTTAGTTATGATAAATAAAAACGTGTTTTTACATTGATTGTAGGCATAGATTTTTTTTTAAAACATATTTTCTGTAAAAGTATTTTTAAGAACTTCCCATATATGATATTCACCTTATATTTGATTTAAAAGGTAATCATTTAATACTTGGGGAGTCACTGTACCATCACTGAAAATTGTAAGTGATAAATGGAATAAGTAGTAGATGTTTTTTTTTTTTTTGTTTACCAAATGAAAATAAAGAAAAGATAATGGATGTTACGTGTTGAATTATTTATCATCAGTCTAAAACTTTTATAATAGGAAGGCCATCATGTTGTGACTTGTGCTCATGAGTAAACAAAAATGAAATGTTTTTGCGTGATGGGTAAACAGTTTGGTCATTTCTGATTGCTCTTTTAATAAACAGGTATTTGGTGTTGTTTTAATTTTTGTTATTTAATTATAACACCGTTTATTATTGTAATAAAGATAAATATTTAAGAAATGTAGAATGTTTAATAGTAACAATTATAATAGGATTAACCTTTGAACAATGTTGACTATCTATAGCAGATGATTTAAATGAACCATACCCTGTAGAAATTATCCCAGTGTTAAGATAATGTTCTCAAGAGCTAAACGTCTAGAATTTCCTTTCGTCTTGGTCATTTAAATGGAGCTGTGTTCTCAAACATCATCTGAGCTGAGGCTCTATGCAGTTTGGTGTCATATGTAGAGTGTCTGACTTAGGATCAGGAGGTCCAGGATTGATTTTGATACTCAAAGGTCTAGCACTCAAACTTCTTATGAACTCCTGGGCAATAAAGCCATATGCCTCTTTTTATCTCACCTGAGCAATTATACCACACAACTATTTTAAAAGCAGCAAAAAATTTGAGAATAAATTAGTTATCTAAAATTTTATGAGTTTTATTAATGCCAATTTAATATCAGATTATAATATTATTGTCTATACACAAAAAAACGTTGAAAGTTGTAAGAAATTTAAACTACTACAAAGTATATTTTCAAAGTATAACTTAGAAAGTTTTTCATCTAATGCTCTAATTTATCTTTAGATGTACTACATATATGCTTACCTTAAAGCAACTAAAACTAAAACTCTACCCACTGCCAATCATAAAATGCCAGTCTCTTTATCAAACTAACATCACATACAAAATAATTGGTTACATATCCATATCCTATAGAATTTTACATTATACACAAAATGACTGTTTATATATACTAACTCCAGATCCTATGGAATTGGAAAGTTTGAGAGTGATATTATCAAAGCTGAACTTTAAATCAGACTCAGATGTAAACAAAGTCTTTTTCAATGCAACTAAGCATCAGTTTTTATATGTTAACAGTTATTTCTACTCATTTAACAACCATATGTGAATAATAATTTCAAAATCAATTATGAAATTGCCCATTTCACAGAGCAGTTGAATATAAATGAAATCTCCATCTGTTTCCAATGATAAAAATTTTCAACCTCTTTATCAAACTAACAGCACACATAAAGTGGCCATTTGTGTACATTATCTCCAAATCTTATATACTTACATTTAACATGCTATGAGTAGTTTATAATTGGAAATCACAATAATCTGATATTTATAATAAAATTAATTCAAAGCACAGTAACAGAAGTTTTTTGGGATGTGCGTGCGTATATATATATATATATTATAATGGTCGGGGAAAATGATGAAATACCAGTCTTACCGCATCTGCCGACAGAGCGTCACTAGGCTACTTTGAACCTAGAAAATTTATAAAGTCGACAGATACGTGCTGTTAAGATCACGGCCGTCAGCCCTAGTCACTAGCTCAAGTAGACACAGAAACTTATATATTTAGTAAAATATATTTTTAATAATAAATGGCAATCACTGTCAGTATTAATAACACACAAAAAAGATTTTATTTGCATATATAATTAATAACGCACAAACTTTTAAAAAAATTAATTTTTATAACACAAGAAGAAATTTATGTTTTCTTCTGTTCCATTATTATTTTATTTGTTTTTAACTTTAATTTTAAATTTTAGAATGTTGAGTATAAATGAGCTACCTAGACACACTCACAAATTTTCAAATCACTTGAAGCCACACCAATACTCGCTTCCAGATATATATCAGCAACCAATGCAATGTGAACATGTTAGCATAGAATCACATCGACAGGAATGTGCATCTGAACAGTGTGATATTATTGGAGAAGAAATGGCCTTCGTCCCGCAGGAATGTGCATCTGTCAGGTGAAGGAAACATGCATATAAAACAATAAAAAGAAACACTACATATGGATGGGAGAGCGGTCTTATCTTGCCGGCTTATCGTCCAAAATCCATAGAGCTGGAATGGGTCAATGGCGCAGGAAATACGTCTGCATCCATTTTCAACGATATGACTACCTCTTTGGGGTCATGCATTCAGTTGGACTCATCACCCTAGGTGCTAACATACCTCACATTACATTGATATAAATGTGCTAACATACCTCACATTACATTGATATAAACGTCCATATATCTCTCCACTAGCATTGACACAACTACGAAACAAATAGTCCGAAATCAAAACCCTCTTTAAAAGTAACATATTTAAACTAGTCTAGCAGCCATCTATACTCAACTAACATTTAAATCATTTTATTAATGTAATTCAAAACAAAAAATATTTAGTTTATAGTTTTAAAATCATTTTAAAATGAGCATTATATTTAACTTATTTTCTTTCCAGAAATACTATTTTAACCTATTTTTAAAATTTAATAATGCACAAATAACGAGGTGTTTCTATTTTTAAATTTAAGTTTGCAATCACAAACCCCTACCCTATTACAAACAGATACTAATTAAGCATGAATAAAAATATAAAAAAAAATACAATACATTTTTTTTTTAAGAGATTACGATTAAGACTTTAAGTAAGAGTTTATAGAAATAAAGTTCAGGTTTGCTTGAGAGAGAGAAAGTCTATTATTCATTTAAAGACAGATAAAGTTCGAAGATTTTAAAATTAACAGTTTATATTTCATTTATAAATTTATACTTTCCTTTGTTCGTGCTTGTTCCTTCGCGGGGAAGATCCAAATTTATACAAGATCCATCTCTTGTGGGCGATGATGATTTATGAAGATGCATTTACAATGTTTTCTGAAGACGGTACCAGTGGTTTGATTTTGGGATCCGTGGAGAAGAAAGCTGCCTTCGGCCGGCCGCACCGAAGGAAGCACGATGAAGCTAATTACATTTTTTTCTTTTCTGACGGCGATAACTTTTAAAATTATTTTTACAGATGAATTCAAAACTTTAAAATTTTTCTGATTCTCCAACTAACTAAACAATTATTGTTTTGGATTTTCCTTTTATAGTCGTCGGGCACCTTATCTCTGGAATGCACGGATTCATCAAACATATTTCATTATTTATATTTTATTGGTTAATTCAGTTTGTGGCCAAGTAGATTTTGGGTTTATGGCTAAGTAAATTTTTCCACTGAGGTCTGTGTCTCTATCTCTGGGCGGGAACTCATCTATTTCGTAATCATTTCTTTAATTGTGATTTTGCCTTAAAGATCTGTTTGTAATTTTTTTTATAATTAAAAAAATCTTCGCTATTATTAAAAAGGTTTTTATTATATATTTTATTTAAAGATTAGAATCTTTGCTTCGATTCTATAATTTATTTATTTTTTTAAAGCTTATTTTAATATTTCAATCAATCTAACATATTAATAAATTAATAATTCGTTATTTGTGCATTTTGACAGTTTGTTTTTAATTCTGTATTAGATAAAAAAAAGTTACTATTAAATTTGAATGTAACGCATATATATATCCTGTTACATATCACCGAACTTATTAAAAAAATGATAAAAAAAAAAAAAGACTTTAGTTAGTTAATACTAATTGGCAATAATAATGCGTTAAAGTTCTTTTTTTTTTTTTTTTTTACACAATATTCAAACTATAACTTAGTGTTAATACAAAAATAGTTACTCATTTAAAAAAAATATATAACTGGCTTAATTTTCAAGGCATTCGTGAGTTTATTAAACATCGGACTATAACTTTACGTTAATACAAAAAATATTTACTCATTTCAGAAAAAAATATTACTGGCATAATTTTCAAAGCATTCATATTTTTTAAGTTGCTAAATCATTCCTTTTCTTTTTCAATTATTAAAATTATTTGACGATCATATTTATACCTGACAGTCACATCTTATCCTAACCTATTCTTACTATAACTATTCTGATGTTCAGGGTGCTATTCGCACTATTTCCTAAACTATTTTATTTGATCAGGGTATTCGTGGTCAACGAATATCATGCCACATACTGGGCAGCCATTTATAACGGTCGGGGAAAATGATGAAATACCAGTCTTACCGCATCTGCCGACAGAGCGCCACTAGGCTACATGAAACGGAGCTAAGTTGAATTTGGATATTTTTAAAATTTGTTTTAGTTCTGTTTTTCTTTACGTGCGAGATTGATCTTTTGAGAGCAGTTAGATAAAAAACAATTATTGTGAATGAGAGTAAAATTGTGATCGAGAGAGTTAGTTATTTGAAAGATTGAAAATTTTTGTGTTTAACTGTCTGAAAGATTTTCGTTCGCCATTTTAGGTTAGAAGTTTTTTTTTTTTTAAAAAAAAAGTTGTTCCTGTTGAATGTGCGATAGCATAAGGATATTTATAAAAAAGTTGTATCTAAGTTTAATTTGTTTTAGTTAAGTTTGTTACTGAAGGTTTTTTAAATTTAAAATAGGTATTTGGTTTGAGAAAAAAGGTAATGTTTGTTGTGGAGGCCTAACATTAGAAGACGTGGGTATAGTTTTGATCAGGTTTGGGAAAAGTAAAAAAGTTTTATTTTTCTGTATAAGTGTGTTTGAAGACTAGGTGAGGTATTATAAAGAGGTATTTATAAAAAATTGTATGTAAGTGTTATTCGTTTTAGTTAAGTTTGTTACTGAGAGTTTTTTAAATTTTAAAATTGGCATTTATTTTGAGATAAAAGGCATAACGTTAGTAAACACGTGGTTGTAGTTTGATCAAGCTTGGGAAAAACTAAGAAAGTTTTTTTTATTTTTCAGTATAAGGGTGTTTGAAGAATCAAATATAGAATAGGTGATTTGAAAAATAAGAATATGGATTCCATTAGTGTGGCACAATGTATATATGATCGACAGAAAGGAGTTAGATGAGCAGTAGTAGAGTGTACAGTGTGTGCGGAGGTGTATCATTTGAAATGTTTGAATAAGAATAGGAAGGATGTAACGGGTTTCTGGATATGTAGTCAGTGTGTAAATGTGATTAAAGAGGTGAGAAAGTGGTTTTTAAGTGTAGGTAGTCTAGAGAGAAAGTCAGAGGAGAGGGAGCAAAATGTAGTTAAGAAAGATAGGACAGAGTATGGTTTTAGTGGAGTGTCAGAAAATATGGGTGAAGGAAGTAGTAATGCAATGGAGATGGTTAGACAGAGAATAAGTAAGATAGAGGAAGAAATGAAGGATGTAGAAGTAAAGTTAAAATTGTTAGAGACGAAGTGTGAGGAGATAAAGGAATTATTGAGTAGAAATGATAAGGAAGAAATGGATAAGGAAATTCAGAAGGTGGTAGAAAAGGTTAAAGATGGAGTAGAGAACGTAGATTATGAGGCAGTATTGATAGGAGATTCACTAATAAGAGAATGTGGGGATATAATTGCAAGAGAAAATAGAAGCAGGTATGTTAGAGTATGTTTGCCTGAAGCAAAAATTAGGGATGTGACATATAAAGTAAGAAAGCAAGGTAGTAGAGATGTATATGTAATGGTAGGGACTAATAATTTGTTAGAGCCATCAGAGAAAGTAATGGATGAGTATGTAGAATTGATTATGAATTTGAGAGAGATTAACCCCTTGTGACCTGAACGGCCATTTTGAAGTCACAGAAAAAATTACAGGACATACAATTTTAAATGAAATGTCTAATTTATTACAATAAATAACAAATATATATACATTTTTAGAAAGTGCAAATATGAAAGAATGTAATGAAGCTGATAAAATAGTCATTACCACAAAAAAATAATTAAAGAAAGGAGATTTTTCACATTTTATATATCTTTATTTTTACATTGGTTCACAAATTCTCAATTTTGAAAGATATAGCCTAAAATGACAATTTCATAGACAGCTTCATCACATTCGTCATAAAATGCAGAAAAAAATAATATATAACATGACCTACCTGAGTTACAGATTGTTGGTGTAATGTGGCAAAAGGTGACCATTTCAATTTCTTTTTTCTGCTTGACACTCTATGTGTTCTATTTTTGCAAGCAGTTGTTTTTCTAGGCCCTCTATGCGGGATATCTATTAGAAATGCAAGGTTTTAGTGAGGATCAAAAAAAAAATAACAGTAATAACTTTAGTAAATTCTAAGTTATGGGGGTAAAAAATAATGACTATATTATTGAAAAATCAGGGGTGGGGCGAGATAAATTATGCATTATTACATAGCAAACCATAATAGCAAAGTATGCTATCAAATAAATAAAAAGTTATCTGCAAAGTATGCTATAAAATGAATAAAAAGTTATCTACAATGAAATGAATAAAAACGTAGTAAATTCTAAGTTATGCATGTAAAAAATAATTACTACATTATTGGAATATCATGAGGGTAAGAGTGAGCTAAATTATGCATTATTACATAGCAAACCATAATAGCAAAGTATGCTATCAAATAAATAAAAAGTTATCTATAATGAAACGAATAAAAATGTAGTAAATTCTAAGTTATGCATGTAAAAAATAATTACTACATTATTGGAATATCATGAGGGTAAGAGTGAGCTAAATTATGCATTATTACATAGCAAACCATAATAGCAAAGTATGCTATCAAATAAATAAAAAGTTATCTATAATGAAACGAATAAAAATGTAGTAAATTCTAAGTTATGCATGTAAAAAATAATTACTACATTATTGGAATATCATGAGGGTAAGAGTGAGCTAAATTATGCATTATTACATAGCAAACCATAATAGCAAAGTATGCTATCAAATAAATAAAAAGTTATCTATAATGAAACGAATAAAAATGTAGTAAATTCTAAGTTATGCATGTAAAAAATAATTACTACATTATTGGAATATCATGAGGGTAAGAGTGAGCTAAATTATGCATTATTACATAGCAAACCATAATAGCAAAGTATGCTATCAAATGAATAAAAAGTTATCTGCAAAGTATGCTATAAAATGAATAAAAAGTTATCTACAATGAAATGAATAAAAACGTAGTAAATTCTAAGTTATGCATGTAAAAAATAATTACTACATTATTGGAATATCATGAGGGTAAGAGTGAGCTAAATTATGCATTATTACATAGCAAACCATAATAGCAAAGTATGCTATCAAATAAATAAAAAGTTATCTATAATGAAACGAATAAAAATGTAGTAAATTCTAAGTTATGCATGTAAAAAATAATTACTACATTATTGGAATATCATGAGGGTAAGAGTGAGCTAAATTATGCATTATTACATAGGTGTGCAAACCATAATAGAAAAGTATGCTATCAAATGAATAAAAAGTTATCTGCAAAGTATGCTATAAAATGAATAAAAAGTTATCTACAATGAAATGAATAAAAACGTAGTAAATTCTAAGTTATGCATGTAAAAAATAATTACTACATTATTGGAATATCATGAGGGTAAGAGTGAGTTAAATTATGCATTATTATATAGCAAACCATAATAGCAAAGTATGCTATAAAATGAATAAAAACTTATCTACAATGAAATGTATAAAAACAGTAAATAAAATAAAATAAATAACCCAAAGGAATTACAAGCAATTATTATATATTAGTGGGAGATGATGATGATGAATGTTGAATACTTACAGGTAATGGGGAATACGAAACCTCAAAATCAAACACATCAACAGAAAAGTTCGTTATAAACGTAATTACGTTTAGCGGCGAAAATACTTGTTTTCTCCGTATATTTTTTTTATCGGTTGATAAAATCTAGAAAGATAAAAAAAATTACAAAATTTTAATAATGTACTTTACAAAAATTGCTATAAAAAATCTAATTTTCATCGCACAGAAAAAATTTTTAGACGTACAAAAAGATAGAAAAATGGCGGAGAGAAAGAAAAAAAAAGCGTAACTGTGACGTATACGGTTTGCACGCTATTGCGGTCGAAATTGTAAACTTTTTTTAATGCGTAAACAAGCGGTTTTCGGTCTCAAAGGGTTAAGAGCAGTGGGACTATTACCAAGATTTGATAAGAGGCATTTATTAGATAGGGCATGTTCTATAAATGAGAGAGTGAAAAAATTGTGTGAGAGAAATAATGTTGTGTTTGTGGATGTATGGGATTGGTTTATTGGAAAGAGGGAGTTGTATAGTAAAGATGGTTTGCACTTAGGAAAACAAGGAAGTGAAGTTTTAGGGAGTCTGATATTTAAAGAATATAATTCGGGAAACCTTTAAAGGGGGGTGGGCTTTTAAATTGTAATATTATCAAAAAGAAGAAGAATGGAGGGGATATAAGAAATAAGCAAAAGATGGTTGATTTAGATATAAGTGTAGATGTGGAGAGGGAATGGTTTTGTAAGATTAATGGTAAGAAAGTTTGTTATAAACATAATGGAGAAGAAGGAAGCAAAAGAATTTATAAAAGAGTAGTTAGGAAAGAAGAAATTGTTAAAATTGGGTTTTTGAATATGCAAGGTGGTAGGAGACCAGGAAAATGGCTGGAATTAAATAAAGCAATTGAAAATGAAGGGCTTGAGGTATTAGCAGTAATGGAAACTCATCTAAGAGAAGAAGAAGAACCTATTTTGGAAGAGGTAGTATGGCAGGGTATAAACAGAAAAGAAAAAGAAAAAAGGGGTGGTATAGGTGTTATATCGGAAAAAAATTTAAATATTGTTAAATGTCAAGAACATTTGTGGTTTGAAATAAGGTTGGGTAGACAAGAATGGATGGTGGCTGTAGTGTATATCGCCACTGGAGATAGTCAAACTGTAATGGAGTGGAACAATAGTATATATGAATGCCTAGTTAAGGATATACAGAGTTTTAAAGAAAAGGGGAAGAGAATAATGGTTATAGGGATATGAATGGGCATATTGAAGAAATTGATGATGTAGATAATAAGAATGGTCAGTTTTTGAAGGAATTTTGTCAAAGAGTAAATTTGAGCATTGGGAATTTATCAAATGTATATGATGGACAATACACATGGTCTAGGAATAATGTATTTCACACAATAGATTATGTATTGGTAGAGAAAGAGGGAATGAATAAAATACGAAAAATTAAGGTGTTTGATAATGAAGAGAGAGTGTGTAATAGTGATCATAACTTTATTGTAATAGAAATGGTTAGTAATGTGATGGAGGATAGAAATAAAGGTAGAAATAATAGTGAAAGATGTGGATGGAGAGTGAATGATAAGAATAAGTTGGAAGAGTATAAAATAAAAGTTGAAGAAACCATGGAGCAGTTGGTTGGGGATGAGTATAAGGACTGGTGTGGTGAAGTAGAAAAAGTGGCAAATAGGGTTTTAGTCGAGAATATGAAGAAGAATAAAAGTAATAAAAAAATGAGAGTTAGTAAAAGTGTAAAAGAGAGGAAAAAAGCATGCAGAGAATATAAGTGTGCTATTAAGAATAAAGAAAGTGAAAATGATATTAATGTTAAATGGGGAAAGTACTTGGAAAAGAAGAAGCTAGCTAAAATGGATAATTATAGAGAGAGGATGAAGTTAAATAATAAATTGTTGGAGGATATTAATAAAAG
The DNA here is from genome assembly GCA_028023455.1 of Epiperipatus broadwayi. Taxonomy (NCBI): domain Eukaryota; kingdom Metazoa; phylum Onychophora; class Udeonychophora; order Euonychophora; family Peripatidae; genus Epiperipatus; species Epiperipatus broadwayi. Next base: position 6,027,615 of record JAQFVV010012445.1, on the reverse strand, counting down.
TGGAAGAGATGGGAGTAAAAAATTTTGGAATTACATTAAAAGGAGAAATGTAGGGGAAAGAGAGATAGTATTAATAGATGATGAGGGAATAGAATGTAGCTCTAGAGGCGAGCTAGAGAAAATCTTAAATAGATATGTAATGGATATAGAAAAGATGTTAGATGTGAAGGAATTAGTGATAGAAAACATGAAAGCAGTTAGTAGTGGGAATATTAGGTTCACAAAAAATGAATTGAATGAGGCAGGAAAGAGATTGAAAAGTGGAAAGGCAAGAGGTTTAGATGGATGGGCAGCAGAGATGGTAATGAATTTAGGGCATAGAGCAAAAGCAAAGTTATTATCATGTTTTAATAAGATGGCACAGAAGACAGTTTTTCCGGGTAGTTGGAGTAATACAAGAATAAGATTATTATTTAAAGGAAAGGGTAAGGATCATAGAAAGTTAAATAATTATAGACCGATAGCGGTAACATCAGTTTTATATAAAGTTTTCGCATATATGGTAGCTGGAAGAGTTGTAAAATGGATGGAAGAAAATAATGTAGTGGGGGAAATGCAAGGAGGCTTTAGGTCAGATAGGCGTATAGGAGATAGTTTGTTTGTAGTTACACAACTTATGGAGATGAGTAGGAATTCAGGTAGATCGTTATATATGAGTTTTATAGATATAGAGAAAGCATATGATAGAGTAAATAGAAATAGATTATGGGTAAGATTAGCCAATTTGGGAATGGATGAAGCTTTAGTAAATATTATTAAGAAATTATATGAAAATAATTATTATACTTACCAATTAGGGGATATAGAATCAGTTAAAGTTAAAAATGGAGTGGGATTAAGGCAAGGATGCCCTATGTCACCGATTTTGTTTTTGTTGTTTTTGAGTGAAATGGAAAAAGCAATAGAAAGACTAGGAAGAGGGGTAGAGATACCATTAATAGGTGGCAAAGGAGTATATACTTTGTCGGGTCTTTTTTTTGCAGATGATATCTTTTTATGTGCAGAAAGAAGAGAAGATATGGATATTATGTTGAGGACATGTGCAAGGGTGGGTAAAGAGATGGGGATTAAATTTAGTGAAGAAAAATCAAATATAATGATGGTTAATACTGGGGAAAGAGAGGATGTAGTTTTTTTATTGGGGGATATAAAGTTAAGTGTGGTGGATAGATATAGGTATTTGGGAATCATCTTATGTAATCAGGAAAATTGCTTGGTTGAATGGGAGAAAAAATTGGTAAATGAAGCAAAGAAAAGAAAGGGTTTGGTAAAGAAACTAACAGTATTTTCATATAATAAATATGATGTAGCTAGAATTGTATGGAAGGGAGTTGCAGTAGCAGGGTTAACATATGGTAATGATGCATTATGTGTTAGTAAAAGGATTTTAGATTATTTAGAGAAAGTACAAAGGGAAGTAGGAAGACATGCATTAGATGCAGAGATGTGGACAGCAAAGGAGGCAATTCAAGGAGAAATGGGATGGTCAAGTTTCTATATGAGAGATGCAAAAAGTAAAATGAAAATGTTTGGTAGGTTGCAGTTTATGGATAGTAAAAGAATAGCCAAAATAGTGTTTAATTGGGTTATGAGTAAAGGGCAGGTAACAAGATGGGTGAGAAAGGTAATGCGGTATGCAAAAGATTTGGATAAAGAATTTATATCGGTATACTTGTATAAAAGGTGGGATGATTGTGTTAGGAGGATTGTTGAGTGTTATAGTGGTAAGGAATGGGATAAAAGAATAGAAGCATTAATAAAAAATAGGGAGTTGGAGAGATGGAGAAAGTAGTATGGAAGGTAAGAAGAGTTTAAATATATATAGAAGTAAACGGAATATTGGAAGCGAGTTAATTTATGATAATAGTAAGGAAAGTAGTTTATTGTTTAAGGCTCGAACGGGATCTTTAGCAACAAGAGAATATACATGTAAATGGAAAACTATGGGTGATTTAGCGTGCAAATTGTGTAAGGAAGGTATAGAAAATATTAGGCATCTGTTGATTGAATGTAAATGCTTGAAAGCAGAAAGGGTACAGATAATGAAGTTATGGGAGAATAGGTATGAACAAAGTGACAATACAGAAAGTGAGTTAGTAGTTTTTATGCTGGGTTTGCGAAAAGATAAGGGGGATTTAGATTTAAAGGCCATAGAGTTGACAAAGATTATGTTGTGGAAATGGGATGGGGCAGAATATGGGAAGACTTAGAGTGGGGAATGGAAAATAAAGTGGCTAACAGGTTTATCTGGGCATAGTTGCTGAGATATTCTTGACTTCGTTTAAGGAGAAGGCAAATACATCACATCAACATCACATCACATAGAAAATTTATAAAGTCGACAGACACGTGCTGTTAAGATCACGGCCGTCAGTCCTAGTCACTAGCTCAAGTAGACACAGAAACTTATATATTTAGTAAAATATATTTTTAATAATAAATGGCAATCACTGTCAGTATTAATAACACACAAAAACGATTTTATTTGTGTATATAATTAATAACGCACAAACTTTAAAAAAAATTAATTTTTATAACACAAGAAGAAATTTATGTTTTCTTCTGTTCCATTATTATTTTATTTGTTTTTAACTTTAATTTTAAATTTTAGAATGTTGAGTATAGATGAGCTACCTAGACGCACTCACAAATTTTCAAATCACTTGACTCCAGACTAAAAATCCGCAGCCACACCAATACTCGCTTCCAGATATATATCAGCAACCAATGCAATGTGAACATGTTAGCATAGAATCACGTCGACAGGAATGTGCATCTGAACAGCGTGATATTATTGGAGAAGACATGGCCTTCATCCCGCAGGAATGTGCATCTGTCAGGCGAAGGAAACATGCATATAAAATAATAAAAAGAAATGCTACGTATGGATGGGAGAGCGGTCTTATCTTGCCGGCTTATCATCCAAAATCCATAGAGCTGGAATGGGTCAATGGCGCAGGAAATACGTCTGCGTCCATTTTCAACGATATGACTACCTCTTTGGGGTCATGCATTCAGTTGGACTCATCGCCCTAGGTGCTAACACACTTCACATTACATTGATATAAACATCCATATATCTCTCCACCAGCATTGACACAACTACGAAACAAATAGTCCGAAATCAAAACCCTCTTTAAAAGTAACATATTTTAAACTAGTCTAGCAGCCATCTATACTCAACTAACATTTAAATCATTTTATTAATTTAATTCAAAACAAAAAATATTTAGTTTATAGTTTTAAAATCATTTTAAAATGAGCATTATATTTAACTTATTTTCTTTCCAGAAATACTATTTTTAACCTATTTTTAAAATTTAATAATGCACAAATAACGAGGTGTTTCTATTTTTAAATTTAAGTTTGCAATCGCAAACCCCTACCCTATTACAAACAGATACTAATTAAGCATGAATAAAAATATAAAAAAAATACAATACATTTTTTTTTTAAGAGATTACGTTTAAGACTTTAAGTAAGAGTTTATAGAAATAAAGTTCAGGTTTGCTTGAGAGAGAAAGTCTATTATTCATTTAAAGACAGATAAAGTTCAAAGATTTTAAAATTAACAGTTTATATTTCATTTATAAATTTATACTTTCCTTTGTTCGTGCTTGTTCCTTTGTTGGGAAGATCCAAATTTATACAAGATCCATTTCTTGTGGGCGATGATGATTTATGAAGACGCATTTACAATGGTTTCTGAAGACGGTACCAGTGGTTTGATCCTGGGATCCGTGGAGAAGAAAGCTGCCTTCGGCCGGCCGCACCGAAGGAAGCACAATGAAGCTAATTACATTTTTTTCTTTTGTGACGGCGATAACTTTTAAAATTATTTTTACAGATGAATTCAAAACTTTAATTTTCTGATTCTCCAACTAACTAAACAATTATTGTTTTGGATTTTCCTTTTATAGTCGTCGGGCACCTTATCTCTGGAATGCACGGATTCATCAAACATATTTCATTATTTATATTTTATTGGTTAATTCAGTTTGTGGCCAAGTAGATTTTGGGTTTATGGCTAAGTAAATTTTTCCACTGAGGTCTGTGTCTCTATCTCTGGGCAGGAACTCATCTATTTCCTAATCATTTCTTTAATTGTGATTTTGCCTTAAAGATCTGTTTGTAATTTTTTTTATAATTAAAAAAATCTTCGCTATTATTAAAAAGGTTTTTATTATATATTTTATTTAAAGATTAGAATCTTTGCTTGGATTCTATAATTTATTTATTTTTTTTAAAGCTTATTTTAATATTTCAATCAATCTAACATATTAATAATTTAATAATTCGTTATTTGTGCATTTTGACAGTTTGTTTTTAATTCTGTATTAGATAAAAAAAGTTACTATTAAATTTGAATGTAACGCATATATATATCCCGTTACAATATATATATATAAGTTTAACATCAATTCTTATAGTATATGATCAACTGAAAAATAGTTTTCTGATCTCAAAATATCTTTTGAAAAGGGATTCTTAATAAAATAATGTCATTTGATTATTATCGAATTTTTGAGATAGAAATATAGAATATTATTTTTTTCATTTGCAAATTGCATTAAATTTAATCTCATTTACGGTAACAATTTTTTAATCAAGTAAAAAATTTTTAATGATTTCAAATTGATTAAAAAAATTAAAAGATATTAAGGTGAAAATGAAATTATGTTATGTTTTCATTAATATCTTTTAAACTCTATAGATGTTATCCTGTTTTTAATTCATTGTTCTAATTTCTTTTCTAATAAGAATAGCCTATAGGCTAGATTTGATATAGTAAACTAAATTAATCGATTTGATTGAAATTTGTCTGGCATTTTAAAATTGAAACAAAATTGAAACTTTATTACAATTTTATAATTCACCTGCCCTATACCACTGGAGTTGAACACTTTTTTTTTTGATTGCTTGTACCATTTTATATATGTAATTAAATACAGTATTTTCCCAAATCATATGTAATTTGTAATCTTAGCTAATTAACCAAACGTTATTAAACGTGTCATCATCCCTGTTCTTACTAGATTGCCAAGGCAATGAAATTAGTTCGGTAACCTGCTAAATACAGAGGTGCTGAAAATTTATTAACCCAATGTTTGGTTGATTAGTTAAAACCAGAAATTATATATATATATATATATAATTAAAGAGGATTTGAACACAGACTTTCAAGCTCTCTTCAATTACATTTTATATAATCGATACACATGACCACATCTATGTGAAAAAGGTAAATGATCTTCAGTAGATGTATTTCATGCTGGACCAGCACTTATCTGTTGGTCCAGATGTCATTTCTCACACATGTATATAATCAGTGCACAGTTTATATTAAGATAGCAAATCTTCAAACTTTAATCGATATGCTTCACTCTTTTCCACTCTCCATTCTTCAGCCATCCATATTATTGAAAATCTGATGATGGAATGCTCAAAGCCCTTGTTGATGTTAGTATTGTTGTTATACCCATGTTAATTATGTTACTCTGACCCCTCATATTCAAGATCTTAGTATGCCCGTTTAAATACACAGAAGAGAGATGGGCAGAATTCAGGTTGAATCTGTAATTTAAATAGAAGTATATTGAAATATACTGAACCTTAGATGTGATTTAAGGGGATTTGAACACAAATTTTCATGTTGGAGGTTGGAGAAGAGTGGAGCTTGTCCATTAAAGTTTGAAGATTTTGTATCTTAATATAAACTGAGTACTGATTGTATATGTGTATGAAGATGATGATCTGCTGCTTTAGCATGTATTATATATATATATATATATATATATATATATATATATATATTGGAGATCATTTCTCTTTTTAACATTTATGTGGTCATGTGTATCCGTTATATAAGATGGAGTGAATACTTGAAAGGAGCTTGAAAGTCTGTGTTCAAATATCCTTTAATTCCATCTAAAGTTCAGCATCTTTCTGTATACTTGTATTTAAATATTACAGATTCAACCTGGATTCTGCCCATCCCTCTTCTGTGTATTTAAATGGATACAGCATATTGTTTTAAATATATGAAACACTTCCAAATTTTGGATCCCTAAAAGATGGTTGTATTTTAAATTCAAAGCGAAAATTTTCAATATCTTATTTCTGTGGATCTTTGCTTTACACTATACATGCACATAGTGTTCCAATTCTTTCCTATGTAGAATAGCATGTTAAATCCATTTTAATGAATTTTTGGGGGATTAATTTCATAAATGGCTTTAACTTTCAAACCACTACTTTTAACATTATTTTGCCACTTTTATTAGTGTTTTATCAAGAAAAGTTTACTGAATAATCTTTAAATATTTTTACAACTAATAAATCATTATAACAATGAAATGAGAGCCTACCTTCCAAGGTACTGATCTGTTGATTGCTGTTCTCTACGCAAGGAAATGTCAATCAAAATTTTGACAATTCTAATGTTTTTAAAGTGAAAACAAATATTTTAGAATCTCTTAACATTATTTTACCAATGCTGACAATTCTGATATTTTTGTTTTGATTTTTAAAGTGAAAAACAATGTTTTAAAATCTTTTAATGTTATTTTGCTGATTTTACCATTATTTTTCTCAAGAAAATTTTACCAAATACTGTTTAGAATAGTTTTACTACTAACAAATTAATATAACAATGAGATAAGAGACAGCCTTCCAAGGTGCTGATGGATTGATTGTTACTCTCTGCACAAGATAGCAGTTGTAAAAATTTTGGCAGTTCCAATGGTTTTATTTTGATTTTTGAAGTAAAAATGAATGTTTTAAAATGATGTTAATAATTCTAATGTTTTTGTTTTGAATTTCAAAGTGAATGCGGATGTTTTCAATTTTTTTTTTACACATTTAAAATTTTTTTTCAGAAAATATTTGTAAAAATATAATTATTTTTAGAAAAATGTACATATTTTAATAGAAAAATGTACTTTACATGAAAGCAAATTGACCAAGAAACTAAATGGCATGAATGTGATGTATCTGATGGAATAGTGAAGATGAGAATTCAAATCTGAAAGTGAAGATGTAGAGAGTCAAAGTACCATATATCTGAAGAAGATTCACAATAAATTAGATGAGTTTATTGTATTTATATTAATTTCCTATTTAAATACGTATATGCATCTTAAATGCAGGAGATACTTTTTAGCCAATTTTTTGGGTTTAAAATCCTACTGCATCTTAAGTTCAGGAGCACCTTATATTCAAAGTAATATGATCTTACATATGAAGGGTCAGAGTGACTTAATATCGTCATGGATATGACAGAAATAATGGTATCAATAAGGGATTTGAGCATTCCATCATCAGATTTTCAATAATGTGAGTGGCTGAAGAATTGGAGGATGGAGAAGAGTGAAATCTGTCCATTAAAAATTGAAGATTTGCTATCTTAATATAAACTGATGTCTGATTATACATATGGATGGAAGATGATGGTCTGGACCAACTGATGAGTGCTGGTTCAGCATGAAATACATTTTCACAGGTATGTAGTCATGTGTATCAGTTGTCTAAGATGGAGTGGATAGTTGAAGAAAGCTTGAAAGTGTGTGTTTAAATCCCTTTTAATTACATGTAAGGTTCAGTATATTTCAATATATTTATATGTAAATATTACAGATTTAGCCTGAGTTCTGTCCATCCCTCTTTTATGTCTTTAAATGACATCAAAGTCCTACTTATGAGGGGTCAGAGTGACTTAAGTCAATAGGGTTATGACAATAATATTGGCATCAACAATGGCTTTGAGCATTTCATCATCAGATTTTCAATAATGTGGATGACTGTAGAGTTGAAGGGTGGACAAGAATGAAGCCTGCTCATTAAAGTTTGAAGATTTGCTATCTTAATATAAACTGAGTACCGATTATATACTTGGGAGATGATTATCTGGACCAATTGATCAGTGCTAATTCAGCATGAAATACATATACTAGAAATCATTTGTCTTTTTCACATGTATGTGGTCATGAATGTCTGTGTTCAAATCCCCTTTAATTACATTTAAGGTTCAGTATATTTCAGTATACTTGTATTTATCTATATATATAATCTTTCTTTTTCTTAATACTATACAAATCTAAGTTTCTGTTACCATTATTATTTTAATTTATTATCTTAAATAATCTTGAAATATATATTCTCTACTTACATGATGCATGTGCACTTATAAACATATATAAATATTCTAAGCCAAAATTTATACAAATACTTAACTGACAACTTGTATTCTTATGAAGATAAAATAAAACAAGAGAAATATTTGTTTCATTTTTAACATTATATATCACAAGAGTGCAAATACATTACATTGACTGTAATAGATATAATGCTAATGAAGTTTGAAAACTTTCTAACAGAAATTTTCATAAACTTGTGTGAGAAATGTTGGATTTGACATGATGATAATGCTATAGAGTGATTTCCTAATGATTAATGTCAATGTTGTTTGATATTTTAAGGTCTACATTCTCATGGATGATGATTGTATTTTCTAAATGAATGAATATTAATTTATAATTATCAAATGAAAAATAATATATATATTAAATAATATAGCATTTAGATACATATGTAATTTAGATGGAAGAAAAAATACCCTTCCTCTCATGCACTGTGAGTAGACAGCTCTCCACATCAATAAATATTTTAAAATATTAGGCAGCCACCCGTTCTTAGAGCCTAACTAACATTAAATAAACCTGTATTCATTGACAAACATGTTTATTTAATAGCAGTTTTTGGAAGTCTGTATCCCTATTCTTTTAAAACATTTATTTACATGGAGCATTATTTATTCATAGCACATGAATAGAAGGGTATATTTTTTTTCCCATTTAAATTACATATATATCTAAATACTGTGCTATTTAGTAATTACATTTAAACTAATTTGGTAATTTTTCACAGAAATATTATTCATTGAGTGGATAAACGTTAGTTTAATATGACATAAAAATTATTATCATACTTCCATTGAGTACTTTGTATCAAAGTTGTGAGGCTAGAAAGTTTGTCAAATCAATTAAACAGCAGTAATTGGCTATTTATATATACTGAACAATGATAAAGATATGTGTAAGAAATTGTGATCTAGGTCAACTGATGAGTGCTGGTTCAAGACAAAATGTGCATTATAAGGAGCGCATGTATTTTTCACATGTTTTTGGGTCTACATTTATGGTTACATTCCTCCAAAAGGTGTTAAAAGTGGATAGAAACCAAGGATATAGAAATCATTCCATACCTTGAGTGAGGGTGATGTAGTGAACATTATACTACAAAAATATTATTCATTAAGTGGATAATCTCTGGTCTAATGAATGACTAATATAAATCATTTATTTGCATTAAGTGGTTTGTATCAAAGTTGTGAGGGTAGTAAGTTTTTATACATCAATTAACCTTTTAACCGCTAATTAAATCATTGGTTGTATGAGGTAAAAATCAAAGCTTTTAATTGGCCAACTCACAAACTGAAGACAAAGCCTATTGTTAAAACATATTCGCCTATAATATTAAATTCAACTCAGATACGTTTATAAAAAGTATATTATTAATTTTTCAGGTTGTGAAGAGAACAAAAGTTCTTTCAAAAATAAGTTGCTTTTTATTTATTCTAAAATATTCAATATCGGCAACATAAAAGCTATAATATAAACAAAAAGATCGACTTTTACGTTATAGAAAAGTAAATATTTCTTTTTACTACATCTTCAATATTTGTACTAAAATCTTCAATATTTTTCGAAAATAATTTTGTTTTTTTATTATTCTCTCTAAAAATACTTTTTAATTTCCATAAATATAATTTTATAATAATTTAAATCGTATTCGAAATGAAAATCTCAGCGTTTTTCTTTATTTTCTTTGATCAGGCAGTTTCTTTGTTCTTTCCAGCCAATCAGAATGTCTTTTTCGTCTGAGAGCATGCTAAGAACCAATCACAAATAATGTTCCTTCTTTGTTTAGGTTTAAATACATTTTTTTTTTATTTTTTACTTGTAAAATAAATCAGAAGATGGCACCATCTTACAGAACTTTTAAAAACGAATTGAATACGTGTTTAACGAATATTTTCGTATAAAAACTGGCTGAGTTAGAGTGATGTCAGATGTCGACGAGGAGCCTCGTAAAAAACAGTCTTTTGGTTAAACTATAGTAATTATATATATATATAATTCTAATATTCTCATGGATAAATGATGAATTCATAAATTTTCCTGGAAATAATACCATGAATTTATAGATAGATAAATAGATAGGTAAGTAAGTAGATAGGTGGTGGGTGGGTAGGTAGGTAGGTAGGTAAATAGAGAGAGATATTGTGATCTAAGCCAACTGATGAGTATTGGTTTATCATGAAATGTCCATCTTGGGAATCATACTTGTTTTTCATATATCTTTGATCATATATTTATGACTACATCCATCCACAAGGTATTAAATGTGCATAGAAACCAGTCACTATTTTGTATGAGAATGGTAGTGAGAATTACACTACAGAAATGTTCTTCATTAAGAGAGAAAGATCTCACAAAATGCTGTATTTTAATAACATACTTTGGTATTATTCCTGCTATGATGCATTACTCTTAATTTGCAGGAGGTTTTAAATAATACCTCCAAGGAATGTGCGGACAAACTTCATCGATAAAATTTGACTGCAGAACCCATGGAAGTGTTATTTTAAACATATCACAAAATTAGAATAATACATCACCAGGACAAATACGTCATAGCATATATAATATGAAAGTTTGATTCTAAAAAAAATAATGGAGACATATTCGTTATGGAAAAAGAAAAAAAGATATTATGATACTAAATAAAACAGGTACTTGAGACTTATGCCTTTTTAATATGATATACATGTCATCAAAGCCATTCTTTCCCATCCCAGCATGCTATGGTGCTTTGTGCCATCATATTCCACATGTAATAGCAAACTTCAAATCTAAAAAAAATCAAACATGTTTTTCCCAATCATGGAAATATATTCATTATGGAAAAAGAGGGAAATATGAAAAAGAACACTGAAATATTTTTTAAATGGTGACTTGTAACAAAGTTTTAGATTTTCATTATTTTCTAACCTGAAAAGAAAAAATGGTGAAGTGTAACGTTATTGTAACGCTGGATCCTTTATCTAAAAATGGCAAACTGTAAGTTTAACCTTATATTTTAATTATCTTTTTTTTAAAAAAACCCATAAATATAACAACTTTTACCACTGTATTTTGAAATAATAAAAATTATTACAAATAATGCAATACATTTGCTACAAGTGTAGCAGTTATATTTTAAATATTTTTTAAAAAATCACACAAAGTTTTAGCAAAAAAAAACAAAAACAAATCACAAATATATAAAGTAAATGTATTTTAAATATGAAACCGTATTATCTACAAATGATGCAAGAGATGTATTATGTTATAATGGGGAGAGTCACAATGGCAGAATGAATCGTTTAATATTTTCTAAAATGGAAAGGGAAGGGTCAGTTTATATAACATGGTTTAGTCATGTCAGGATTCTTGGTTGTCATGATATCATAAACGGAAACTTTGAATAAATATTACCGAACGAAAACGTTAACAGATTAATACGACATAGCAGGAATAATACAGTGTATTTGTGTTCCCATTGTTTTTATGTAATTTAAATAAATAAATGATACTTTAATTATTTGTTAAATTAACAGGTTTTTAAAAAAGATAAAAATTACCCCCCCCCCCCAATCTGCTTAGATTTTATTCTATAACTGTTCTTTTTTATAATGCAATTTTTCTCTCTCTCACTCTTTTCTTCATTAGTTTGATATTTGCCTTATTATATAAAATTTTCCATTAGAGAAAATCGATGTATTTTTGTTTGTAAAATTGTTGACATTAGCTTTGTTATGTTTAAATTACTCATTTAGCGAAACCATTAGGTTTGATTAGCAGAATGTTATAAATTACAATTATGCATTGATTTTAATCACCCAGTACTAAGCAGCATTTTAGTCTTATCTCTTGATAAGAAAATGATTGAGCTTAATATTAAATTGTTTTATTATTTGCATGATTCAGTGCAGAAATAGAGTAGCTAATACTAACCTCCCTCAACTCTGTCAATTCTGATGTTCAAACTTTAAATGAACTCGTGAGCAATAAACCACTTGATCATTATAATACGCTTTAAATTGTTTTAATTATGTCAGGTTTTTATAATCGATCTAAAATGATACTGTTTGTTTATAATTATTTTTAAAAAAAAAATTTATATTAATTTTTTTTATAAACAGTTTTTCTATTATGGTAGAAAGTCAGATTTGAGATCTAAAGGTGTTTATATTGTAACTCCCCTGTCAGCCTGATTCTTAAATATTATACGATTTCCCAAGCAACTAATCATTCTTTTTTTTTTTCACTCTATAAAATAATAAAGTGATGGATTCAAAAGCTAAATGACTGTGTATCAATTATTAGCTCAATTTGCTATTTAAAGCTCGAATGCTCATGATCTACAAACAACTAGTCAACTATTTATTTATTTGCTCTGTATGTCTGCTGTGTCAGAGTGATGTCAGTTTTTGGATTGAGTTCAATCTTTTACTTTTGATGTTCATAGCAACTAAACTTTCGATTATTATTATTGTTTACACTTTTCAACATAATGTACAATAAAACCATTTAGCAAATTTTCGTTTTAAATATTTTAAAATTTGTAGTTTATCAATTGTTATCATGTTTTAAACATAGTTAAAAATTAGTCAACATGGTCCTTCTTTTTTAAAAAAAAGCAAAAAAAAAAAAAAAACAAACGTTAGCCAAATGATGCATATGAACCCTTGTTTATAATACAATTACAGAACTTATATCAAACAATAAGAAACTATTATTTTTATTATAGTTTTATGATCGTGTAGATGCAATTACATTACTGCTTCTTATTAAGAGCTAGGATAAAGAAATTGTATTTTCAATACAGAACAAGGCGATAATAGATCTCTATTATCAGCTTATGGGTTATCCTCATTTGAATATAAAGAATGTGCAGTATATACATGTGAAGTTTATGATTATTATACTTCATAAAGATTTTTATGGACCGAATAATGTCTAAGTATCTGGTTTCATAATTAACATTTTTTTTTTATTATTGATAAAATAGGACACTTTGTAAAATAAGTTAATGAAATTTTTAAAAAAAAATTTTATGCTCTTTTGTCATGACTCAATTAATAAAATATTTTTTTTACTAAACGTTTAGACGAAATCATACAAAGCAAAATATTATATAACTAATCACACTCATCAATATATTGCTTCATCACATCATATAGATTTCAATTTATTATTTTTTGTTACAATTTTTAATTTTGATATTACATATTGTGCTCAATAATTAATTGAATGTCCCATTTATTTATTTTTATTTAGTGCAACTATTGAGGTATTATCACTGATAAAAAAAACATATACCATTTTACTTCTAAATTATCAGAAAACTAACATATAAAAACATACATGATCAGAATTGCTATTACATATTGCTCTAATAAGAATTATAATTTTATTCTTACTAAATATTGGGTGTTGGGTCTTTGAGATTGTATATTCTTATTGAAATTCTTTAAAAGGTCTTTTTAAAATCTAATTTCTAGTTTATATAAGACTTTGCAATGTGCTTGTTTTCTTTTTGTAATAAACAGGTAGCCATGTTTTAACATTAGCAAAAGAAATTTTATTTTTATATTAGTTATAGTTGAGCATGCTTTCAAAGTGGGAACATCAGATTCATAGCACATGTTGGTTGGCTAGGAATACCATGGTATTTATAAGTGTAATATTAATTATTTAAATTAAGTATTTACATATTCCTCTTATTTGACAGTTGGATGCTATTTTCTTTTTATGGATTTTATTTCTATCTAGTTTCTTTTTCATTTTATTGGAGTAATCTGCTTGTTTTTTTTATAAATAGAGTTTATTTTGTGAAATAGTGCTGGAAATTTAATTGCAGGCTCCTATTATCATTAATCCTTCCTGAGCAGGGCTAGAAATTTGAACTACATCAATTTTTATTCTAATCTTAAACTTCAAATTTTTGTTGATTTATGAATATTATATAAGAACTACATGCATACAATTTTTTTTATTTAACTTTGTGGAATGTATTTCAAATAAATTCTTAAAAAATAATACAGTGTTTAATATTTAATTAATTGTATTACATATAGCTTTTAATTATTATAGTGAAACCTTCAGTTCATGATATAAAAACATTAAAAATTATAGACAAAAACAATTTAATGATTATTATTTCATCAAAATATGTATAAAGTACACTCAGATTTTATAATTCAAAATATTCCACACTTATTTTTTTGTAAAATCATATATATACAGGGGAGATCATTCTCTGGTTTGAACATCTCTTGTAGTATATGCTTCAGTTGTTACATACTTTTTCCAGGGACACTTATGACATTGCATGTGAAATCATGATGCCATGTAACACATTGTTTTGTAATATGTTGTCATTTTTTATAACAACTGAAAAGTTTGACAATGTAAAATTCTGTTTTCATTTACAGAAAACTATAAGGTAAAAAGTTATGCTTGAAACAGATTACAAGAAAGCTGATCTCATAAAAACACAAGTTTATGAATGGTTTAATTGAAATGTTAAATTTACCAGGTCCTTAAAAAGCATTGAAAGTGAAGTTCAATGTCAAAACAAGGTTGATTTTTTTTTATGCAAACAGCATTTTTCTCTCAAATTTAGTTTGTCAGGCTTTTTATCTGCAAGTTCTGAAATATTTATATGATGCTGTAAAATGTAAACATCCTGTTTTGTGACAAAGAAAAGAGTTCAAACCTCATCCCCATAAAGTGTGATCTCTCAAAGCCTTGGATGTGAAACATTTTTAAATTAAATTCCACATGATCCAGCTACCTATCAGCTATATTCACTCGATCTTTCTTTGTGCAATTTTTTGTAATTTCTCAAATGAAAAAAGAAATTTTTTTGCGGACTTAGAAGTGATGGGAAAAAATAACAGAGATGTTAAAAGGCATCACTTTGCAAGTATTTCTGGACTGCTTTGAAAAATGAAAAACGTGTTTAGACTGGTATATTGCATCAAATGAATAGTAATTTGAAATAGATTAATATTATAACACTTAAAAATAAATAATCAAGTTTTAATTATAAAATTCCAGTTATGTATTGCTTTTTTTTTTAAAAAATAAGGTTACCATATAGTGGTAAATATTTGGAGATATTTTTATTTCAATTCTTTACAATCTTGATTTTAATTTTACAATTAACAAAATATAAGTGAAAAATATTTAAAAACTTTATCCAAGATTAAATTTAAAATCTTAAGAAAATTTTACCATACTACTTGCTGAGAAAAATATTTGATTATTTGTTTTATGCATACTTTGTACCTCACTTGAAAGTATGATTTTCCTAAAACTTAAAACATTTTATAAACACTGCTATTTTCTGTTCACAACATTGAAATATCTTATGATTATTGTCACTTTGCTGTTAGTATAGTGTGTATGTATGCTAAACAATGTAATGTATTTATGTGTTGAAACCTTTTACTTTCATTAGCATTTTGTGAGATTTTTTTAAGTTCAACTCAATTTCAATCTATTATATGTTCTTTATATTTTAATTAATAAACCAGTGCAGAAATGAAAACAGAAAATAAAACAAACTTGGTAACTATTTAAATTTATGCACATAAGCAAACACAGAATGCTTATTTAAAACCTAAAAGTGAATGCCATAATTATCCTTGATGAAGGATTTTTGGTAAAGTATTCAATTAATTTAATGTAAAGATTGGAGAGCAAAGAGTCCTTATTGTATGTTGTTTTAATCTTTTTAGGAAAGTGTTGCATCAGGATTTGGTGATCAATGAGATAAAACAGCATCTCAAGGAATGATGGAGCTAGAAAAAAAATAACATTATTTATATGCAGCTCATCATGGGATCTAAAATATGTAGGAAAAATGGCACTAATTGGAGGGTTGCAATAAGATTTATTAAGACAAATATAAAGCCAAAAATTATTAACTGTTTATGATTTAAACTTATATTACTAATTACTCTCCATGGTTTAATGCAATGACAGAATGGTGGACTCTAGGGTTCAAAGTATATGGATTACAGCTCTAGTTCTGTCATTTCTGGTGCTTGAAGTTATGGATTCTCAATAATTAAACCATTTGATTAGTATTTTTGAGCAATTATTGAACAAGATTCATAATTTTGCATAATATATTTCATAAAAAATGATTTTATATTGCTATTTAATGTTTTTTCCCTGCATAATTGATAAATGCTTTTTTGTCTATCTTTTTACTGTTTTAATCACATGAGGCAAAAATATTACAAATTTATTTTACTGCTAATTGAAATTTCAAATTTTTTATGCTAAAAACGCTAGTGCATTTTGGGAAATATTGTTTGTTGTATTCTTTTTTTTTATTTACATTCAGATGATGTCTATATTTTTTCAACATTTTTATATGACCCTTGATAATGGTTATCAAATTCTCTGAAATGATTATAAGTAAACAAAATTTTATTTGAGTTCTAATCCATATTACTTTTGTTTTTAATAATCTGCCCATATTTTACAATCAGTTCTTTCTTTTCATATCAATGGTCATTATATTGTAAGAAAGATGTCTATTCATTACCTATTTCTGTATGCTCTGTAAGCTTTATTTATTTTTTTTCATAATTTTATATGATATATTTTTTCTGATTTTCTTAAAGAACAATCACTAGATTTCAACTATTTTGGAAAAAGTTATTTATAATTTTGAGCTTATATATTGATAATTTTCAAGTATTATTAATTAGTAAGTGAACCAAAATTTTTAACAACCTGCCATGATCAATACCTTTTTACCTCACGAAAATGGTCTTATTGCATTATTTGATCTATATAGAGTTATTTAGAACTATAGCAGCCAAAGGAATGATCTTAAATCAGCCTAAACATTTATTGTAATTTGATTTTAAAATGAATGATTTTAAAGTTTGCTTACTGTAAAAAAGATATTACAATTAAAATTAGTTTAATTATTAAATAATAGTACTTGAAAATTGTTACTTGACTACTACATATTTTCAATATAAAGTATTATTTGTCATTAGGAAATTCAATATTTTTCTATTTGTATGGTTAAAGTGAGTAAAATAACTGTACTCTGTAAATGTAGATGTTAGTCATTTTAAAATCAATTTATAATAAATGTTTAAGCTGATTTAAGATGATTTCTGGTTGTCATAATTCTAGCTAATTCTGTATAAAATTTCAAAGAATACAGTGAGAATGCCATTTTATTACTATAGAAATGTTATTGAACTTGGTAGTTAGAGGTCAGTTCAATTATTAATTAATACCACTTGGAAGTAGTCTATTGTTTTTATATATTTTCAGTATAAAGAATTATTTGTACTTGTTTATAAAGAAAAACAATTTACAGTGTTTAATATATGTAACATGCAAGACCATTTTTTTTTAAATGATGGTTGGTATAAATAATTGATGTGCTCACTAGTCAGATCATATGACACTATATGCAATAAAGAATGGGATCTTTTATTGCCTATGTTGTTATATATTTTAATTTATTTTTAATCAAAAAGGAATTACATTTTTCACATATGTGCTGTAATGTTGTTTTTAATACATCAACAATGTTTCATTGAGTATGAATAATACTCTCAAACCAAAGTACAAGATAGAGACTTTGAAAAGATAAGAGTAGCTATTTTATCTTTGTACCTAAATTCACTTATATAGACCAATCTGAAAATCTTTCTTTAATCACTTTACTTCTATTAACTTTATTGTATGTATTAACAATTGTGAAATCTTCCAATCACCTGCTTGTTAATATTATGGAAAAATAAAATCTATATAATTCATTATTTAATTTACTAGTGCAGATTGGCCTATATAAGTGAATTAGTTACAAAGATTAGACAGGTGCTCTTATTTTTTCAAAGCCTATTTTGTGATTTGGTTTGAGAGTATTCTTTGTATTCAATAAAACATCATTGAGATATTAAAAATAACATTACAGTGCTTGTGTATAGGGCGTAATTCCCTTTCAATTAAAAATTACATACGAATACTGCACTAATAAATTTAATAGAAAGTTTAATTGATTTAAAAATCCACTCTTCTAGCTGGAGTTAAATCCTCTTTATATCAAGGTAATTTCCAATAAAAATAGATGCTCTTTTATTGTAAATATTTATAAACAAATGTGACTAGAGGACAGATCAATTATTCATAGCAACAATCACTTCAAGAATATAGTTTTGAGATTATATATATCTATCTTAATTTCCATTTTTTTCAAGAGTTTATAAAATACATCTCCAAACACTTTTTTCTTTTGTTATGCTTATATTATTATTAAAATATTATTTATGTCAATTAAAACTTAAATGTGAATATTACGTAATTGTAAAGAATTACGAGATTGTGATTCTTGTTATGTAATTAAAGAAATTATCAATATTTTTCAAATTTGTATTATGAATAATGCGTAGAGTTTATTAATTGATTTTTATATCAAGTGAATATTAATTACAAAATATTCACAATATTTTTAGAGAAATTTAAGCAGTTATGTAATCAAAATAAGGCATCAATAGACTTACATGAAATTATGAAGATTGTTTTTGTTGTTTAAAAATATATGTGAAATATTTATTTGTGCAATTGAATATGTGTCATTGCAAAATATTGAACTTATGTAAATAGAATAGAATCCTTGATGTGAACTCAGTCGGGGAAATTAATTTACAGTAATTGGATAGTTAATTCCTATTTTTGGAAATAAATCGGTCTTTAGAGAAAATGAGAATTCTATGGTTTTTTTTATTTTAATAATATAAAAAGTTAACTTTAAAACAATGTTGTTTAGGAAGATTTTTCAATAATATATAATCAGTAATAGAGACAACACTTATTAGAAAAAAGCAGACATAGTACATGATCCATTTATAATAATTTACACCGAGGTACAATTGTAATTATAGTTGGTTTTCTAATAGTTTACTAATCACATAATTTTTTCCCCATTATTTGTGATTCAAACAATCTACTGAAGAGATTTATGACAAATTTAATATAATAAAGAATGTGATATTGAACTTAAAAATTGCAAAAGAGTTTAAAAGAAATTTCATGTGGTTTCAATATTTAAAATATGTTATGATGACAATTGAGGTTTAAAAAAAAAAAACTATTTCGCTGTTTTCATATTGCATTATATTTATATAACAAAATTGATTAATCAAATTACAAATAAATATGTAAAAAAAAAAAAAACTAATCACCCACAAATAGGCAAACACTATATGCATTTATTTTATAATTGGGAATTTTTTCAGTTGTTCCTGGGGATACTACCTGTTTACTCAACATTGTTGATAAATACAATGTATACCACACCACATATATATGTGTATCTGTTAATTTATAAATAATATTGCTAGTGATTAAATTCTGTGAAGCTAGTTACTATATGCATATGATTACTGTGTATAACTTTTAAACACACACTCAAGTATATGTAATATATTTAAAATATATATAAACATACACTTAGATATTAAAATTGGTTAATCATATTGATAAACAAACAAATTAAAAAAGGAATAAATAGCTTGTCAGCCATATGAATGGAAAAGAAAATGAATGACATTTAATTTGACATTATACATTGTTTCTTGTTTTGTGATAAAAATATGCATACAATGTCAAAATAATTATCATTTCTTTTTTCTTGCATTGCTATGCATAATTATTTCTTTATTTTTTACTTATATGATTTATTGCAATTTGATTAATTGGCGTTGTTACATATATTTAAACACGTGCTTAAATACATATCTTGAGTACATTATATATTTGTTCAAAAAGTTTTATATATACCCTTGCAGGGAATATTTTGTTTAAATTGATTCTACACGTATGTAAACTTGATTTATCTGCTGAAATCTCATTCTTACAAAAGAAACTGTGGGATACTACTGAGAAAGAAATATTTCATTGAATTATGCAGACTCTAATCTTTAATATATATGATATGAAATGGCCATAAGCAGCAACTCTAATTGGACTGTGTTATATTTAAAATTTAAAAACAAAACCATTTTAAAAAGAAGTCAATACGACTTTTTAAATTTTATTATTATTATTCACATTAATGTGTTGTATACCATAGTTAAATCACTAGATATAAAAATGTACAAAGTTTATCTTTGAATGTGCGCCTGTGTTTAATGCTTATTTTTAATTAAATAGTTTTTTGATCCAATATACATATTTTTAAACTTTCGCAATATACTGTAGATTGATCCAAGTCATAATTATGCTATATATGTGTGCCGCACATATGTGCATGTGTATGTTATTACTATTTTGTGTTTATAATGTATCCTAATAATGTTCAAAAAAGAAATCAACATAATGCAAGTATTACTTATATATATATAATGTTTTATTCTTATTTTAAATTCAACCTCTATTTAACGTTTGGAAATTTCACTGAGATATATAAACAGTTTTCATTTATTTTTATCTTTTGTTTAAATTCACTATGTTTCATTTTGTCAATTCAAATTTTTTACTTTTTATTTGTAATAAACTTTGTATTTTATTATTGCATTTAAAAACTTATGTTTATAAAAACGCTTTTAAATTAAAAAATAAATTTGATGATAAACTATTCATTTAACAATGCTATTAAATCAAGTTGTGGTAAAAAATTTTCAAAATATATGCTTTAAGAAATTTAAATTTTTAGTAATCTGTGGAATGAATTGCTTTTTCCAAATTCTCCCTTTTTTATGTTTTAATTTTTCATCTTTGAAAACATTATAAATGGATCAGTTTAAGAAAACTTTTCTCTTTTGTAATATTATTTTAAATAACAGAATTAGCTTACTTTATTTATAACTGAAACACACATGCTTATTATATACCTGTGTCTATATATGTAATATATAGGGTATATAAGCACAGACTTTCACACGACCCACCACTCTCCCCACTATCTCATAACACTGATACACTTGAACACATATATGTTGAAAAGATAAATAATCACCAATATACGTATTTCATGCTAAACCAGCAATCATCAGTTGGTCCAGATTACAATCTCTACACATATATGCTATAAGTGCTCAGGTATATATTAAGATAGCCAAACCTCATACTTTAATGGACAGGCTTCAATCTACTCCACACTCCAACTCTTCAAC
This sequence comes from Epiperipatus broadwayi, assembly GCA_028023455.1. Classification (NCBI taxonomy): domain Eukaryota; kingdom Metazoa; phylum Onychophora; class Udeonychophora; order Euonychophora; family Peripatidae; genus Epiperipatus; species Epiperipatus broadwayi. Next base: position 6,006,290 of record JAQFVV010012445.1, on the reverse strand, counting down.
CGTCCATCCAATTGAAAATCTGATGATGGAATGCTCAAAGGCCGTATATTGGTGATTATTTCTTTTCAACATATATGTGTTCAAATGTATCAGTGTTATGAGATAGTATGGAGAGTGGCGGATCATGTGAAAGTCTGTGCTCATTACCCTATATATTACTTTATTTATGTAAATTAATACACTATACAGGCTTACACACACCTGCACATATATAATGTAATATATAAGGGACTGGAACTCGGACTTTTATACGACCTCAGCTCTCTATGCCATCTCATATTGCTGACCCACCTGATCATACACATGTTGAACAGATAAATAATCACTGATATAAATATTTCATGCTAAATCAGCAATCATTAGTTGGTCCAGATTACTATCTCCACACATATATATAATCAGTGCTCAGATTTATATTAAGATAGCCAATCTTTATACTTTAATGGACAGGCTTCAAACTATTCCAACCCACAACTCTTCAGCCATCCATTTCATTGAAAATCTGATGATGGAACATTCAAAGCCCTCGTTAGTGCCAAGGTTGTCATCCTACCCATAATGACCATTTAGTCATTCTGACCCCTCATGTACCGGAGAATAATCCATTTACATACTTTATTTAGTAGAAGAAAAAATTAAATTTGATATTACTTAAAAAAAAAAATTAGAAAGTAAATTTATATTTGCTTTGATCTGAAACATTTTAAGCATTATTATTATTATTATTGTTGTTGTTGTTGTTGTTGTTGTTATTATTATTATTATTATTATTATTATTATTATTGTTGTTGTTGTTGTTGTTGTTGTTGTGGTGGTGGTGGTGGTGGTGGTGGTCAGCTGTGGCGGCAATTACATTCAACTGTTTGTAATAGTACATAGGATATTAGTCTCTCTTTTTTAGGTGTGGCTGACTTGCCAGTGACAATATTAGCATGGAAATCGAACCTGGACCTTTAGATTCTTGAATACTGAATTTTAAGATATTATTCCAACCAAAGCCAATAATCAATAAAAATTTCATATGTTTATCTATGATAATCATTCTTATTTTTCCCCTTTTTCCTGAAGCACTAGGGTGAATTTGCTGGTTATTTGACATTGTCAGCTTTGTTGAATTTCCTTCTTTGTACTTTTTCTTCTCTATCCAATATTTTTATATTTTCCCAATCGAATGTATGTTCATTGGTTTTTTTCTTTTTTAATTATCAATTCATGCTCATTTAAAATGGTGATTAGAAAAGACCAAATAGATATGTTCAAAATAGTAGATTATGTATACACTAATGAACATATATTCCATTGAAAAAATACAAAAATATTGGGTAGAAAGGAAAAAGTACAAAGAAGAAAATTCAAAGAAGCTGCTCACATGAAAATGGCAAATAACTATGCAAATCTGCCTGTGACAATACATAATGTCTAGAAATCACTAATTGACTTCGCTTTAAGGAAAAGTGGAGAAATTATGAGAATCCACATGGATAAATATATTAAATTTATACTGATCATTGCCTTTGACAGAATAGTTCAGTTGGTTAGAGTGTTTTCTTAAAATTAAATATTCAAGAATCTAAAGGCCCAGGTTTAGTTTAACATGCTAGTACTATCACTGTTAAGGTCAGCATCACCTGAAGCAGGGGGGTAATAACATTTGAACCATTTTATGATATTCAAACCTGTGTGCTGTTACTAACAGTTGAATGCAGTTGTAAAATTTAAATAAAGTTTAAATTTTTTTCTAAAGTCATTCAATATTTAATGTTAAATGATGGAAATAATCCAATACATAATTTCTACTTATTACAAACTTTCAGGCAAATACTGATATTATATATTTAAAAGCATATAAATAATATAATATACTTTGAATACAAACTTGAAAAAAAAAAATTGTGATCAAATCAGTGCAAAATAATTAAAAAAGAAATATGTTCAGTAAATGTGATCAATGCAAACTTTCTATAATAAAATTAATTTTTTTAGACATTTATTGTTAAGAGTGTCAAATTCTTACTTATATTCAGTACACTAATTGGTTTTGTAATTTATTATATAATTGTAATGATTATATTTACAGAAAATATTTGTTGGATTCCTAAATATATTATTTTTAAGTTTGTTTGTAAATAAATTATATATTTTTTTTATTTTTAAGCATATTATATATTTTATATATATAATTTTTTTTTTTTAGTTTTTGAGCTTTTGCAAAAAAATATGAAACTTATCAATTAGCGTTTGTTTTTTTCTTCATTCATATGTCATTGATAGTTTCGTCAACTACTAGAGCTTATACTCTATTAGCACAAAAGTATATTAGAGATACAAATTACAATTAACACAATAATAAAGATTTTGACAACCAATTGACTAAATTATAATATTCCTATTGCATATTGTATTTGTTTCATACTTTTTTTATTTTCATGTTTTGTGCAACTCATTCAATGTGTTAGGCAATGGATTTTTCTGTACTATGTTGAGTTAAAAGAGAAACAAATTTGAAAAGTGTAGTAGAAGAAAAGTTTTGTACGTATGAAATGTGAAAAAAATATATGTTGATATTATTAAAGGAATATTTCAATAAATAAAAATAATATCACTGAATACTCAAAGTAGAGTTAAATTGTTGTCATTTTTTATTTACAATGACAAGATATAGACAGAATATTCAACATTAAAAGTAATAGATGAATCTACCATCATTATGAAAATTAACTTTTTTTTTTTATTTAATCAATCCTTTTTTGAACCAGTATATGTATATAAAATTAAAAACTTAAAAGTTCTGATTATTTATATAGAGCCTTTATCAAGAATAATAATGTCATAGTTAATATATATATATATCACAATGATAGCATTACAAAACCATTATGTTGTCTATAATATATATATATATATATATAATGTTAATTGAAAGATTTCTGAGGACTTTCAGATGCAAAACCTACTTATAGACACAAACATTTTTTTTTCTGGTAATAATCTGAATAAAATTTCTGCAACAATGTAATCAGGAAAACAACCAATTAAAACTAGAAATACCAGTTGAAATCATGCCTTCTAGTAATATTAGCAATGAGAATCTATTTGGCTTATTGTGCGTCATTACTTTCTATAGTTTCAATTTACACTGACAGTTTTAATTGGTTTGTTTGCCTGGTTATTGTAGCTGAAATTTTATCTATACTATTCATGAAAAAAATTTCATTATATTTTAGTGTATATATGTATTTTGTTTCTTATAGTCATTTTCCAATAGTTTATATGATCATAATGCTGTCAAAAACTTAAATACTTAAGCAATTAAATTATACTCAGTAACTCAAAATAATAGATAACTGATTTGTATGCAATTTAATTTAATATCATCAAATCAATTTTTATTCACAAATGAACCTTCTCTAGATGCTGTTTTTAAAAATTAATCATGTGACAATACTAGTTGTCTATTATTTCCAAAGTTATGTATAATTCAATGAAGTATTTATAAATGTTTGTAATATAAATTTAATGTTTTTAATAGTTTAATAAAGATGTAATTTAATTAGTAAATGGGATCTCTGTTATATAAATGAAGGTAAATCCATAGCCAAGGTGTATTGATGTGCGGCAACCAATACTGATTCTGCTGATTGAAAGAAAACAATAGCACACTTGTCCAAGCTATTGCTAATCAAAAGAGAGTCTCAAATGAAGTTAAATCAACAATCAAGGTGTATTGATGTGCAGCAATCAATAATACCGGTTCTGCAGGCTGAATGCAAACAATAGCAAACTTGACCAAGCTATTACTAATTAAAAGGTGACCCTGTTTTTTGATTAGTAATAGAGTAGACAAGTTTACTCTTGTTTTCTTTCAACCGGCAGAACCAATATTATTGGTTGCTGCACATCAATACACCTTGGCTGTGGATTTAATTTCATTTATTAAACGGAGTTTCCATTTATTAATTAATTTACATTTATATATATATAATGCATATACATGACATATATATCTAAATAAAATAAAGTGCCCATTACAAAATAATTATTATAATAAAAATAATAATGTATATAACAGTGATAATATATTTTATAAATAACTGTAATAAACCAAAGTATTTTCATTTAATTTTTAACCTTATTCAACTGAAAACCATTTAAATTTAACGTATTTCTGCAGTTTATTATAGTTATACTTTATTTTTATTACAAATTTATATATATATTTTATTTGGATATTCTGGATCAAGTTTTATAAGAATTTGTGGATGAAATACATTGTTGCACTTTTTTTACAGTATTTCATCTTTGAGTTGACAAAAAAAAAAAAAATATTGCAGAACTCTAGAATTTAATGTTGATGGAAATTCAACCTGTTTAATTATATATATTAATGATAGCATTTTTAAAAAAAATAAAATACTTTAAAATGATGTTGCCATGTTTTAAAAGTTGAAACAAATACTTTAAATACAATATATTTTATTTTTTTTAAAGCTCTAAAACAAACTATTGTGAAAGATAAAAGTATCTTAAAATCATTCCCTTAGAAATATTGCTCTTTCTATACCAGTGTCATTGAAAAATTAAGTCCAAATACTGTCACATGTTCTGTAATATTTTATATTGTAGTAACAACTATGCTCTATCTGAAAATACAGTATACTAGTAGATAAACATATATAATGAGTCTGATATTACTTCTCATCAATATGATAATCAAAAATTATTAGAAGTATACATTATAATATTGAATTGATCATCAGAAATTATACTTTTTCTATTAATATTAACAATTATTGCTCTAGGAAATAATTATTTAAGATAAGAGCATCAATTAATAATCACAGTTTCATTAAAATTTTATTATTCACTTAGGACTTTCCAATTATTATTTATAAAATATTACTGCTCACAAGGTTACAGAATCAGCAATTGTATATTGGGAAAAACAATTTATGGCAACTCTTAAAATGAGCAATCTTAAAGATTAAACATGATTTTTGTTTTTAAAATAAACTTGTAAAGAATTATAATTATACAATTGCAATTAATACTTTTGTGCCAGTATCTTTATTATCTGCCAAATTACTGATTTTAATGCAAAAAATCCAGGAGAAAATAGATTCATCAGCTAATAATAATCACAAAAAGGTAAGAGATTTTGGTTGCCGCTACCATTTTTTGCAAAGTGATTTACTTTTCTTACTATGCATTCCTCAGCCAGTTGAAATGTGATACATATCTTTGACAAAGATTTTTTCTAAATTTATACAGATGACTTGTATTATATATTTTTTCTGCAGCAATGGATTTAAAATAAAAAACTTTAATAGGCTTTCATTTGTGACAATAGGGTTAAACTACTCTATTAGTAAAACCTGAAATGACAGAACTGAAAATCACTTCTGCTTATATTGGGAAAATCAATGGAATGTTGTTATTCCAGGAGTGCAAAAGCAATAATAATATAAATGTTTTTAGAATCTGATTTAAAAAGGTTCATCCTGCACAAAAATTATGTTTATTTGTTATTAGTAATGATGTGCATTGTGAAGTGTTTAGATTTAAACAATACAAAAAATTACTTTTCTTCTCTTTGTGTAATAATCATTCTATTTTAAATAAAATATATACACTTTGTACAAGAACGTTTGGATACAGTATTAAAAATTATGATAAAATAAATTTTATTTTAGTATTTATTAAGATTTAAATAATTTTTTTTAAATATCAGTACCATATTTTTTTAATTATATCTTACTATAAAATATACTGTGACACTCTTAGTACAATATCTCATCTTTAGAGAATCCTAAGATATAATGGTAATGAGATATCAGTTTGTTTAAATGTTTGCATTAAAGGTGTGAAGCATAATATTTTTTAAATAAATGATTTTTTTAACATAATACTATACTCCTAAAGTTGAAATATATTGAAACAAACATATATTTTGTTTTTATAGTTGTAAAACAAACTTTTTCTTTAAAAAAATGAATAGATTTTGGACTCAACAATCTCTTAAAAGTAATATCTTTTTATATCAGTGGAGTATTCTCACATCATTAATCAGAATATATATTATTCAAAATTTTTATTTTCCAAAAAAATTTGTAAACACACTCATAACAAAGTTAAAATTAAAAAATCATTCAGTAAATATCTATAAATAATTCAGATTAATTGTAGAAGTTGTTTTTTTTTTTTTTTAATCTGCCATAAAAAAAATTCACATATCCAAAAAGCAATGAAAGCAGAGATTTCAGATTAATGATCTTTTACCAATATTTATTATTACAGATCTACTGGATTTTTTATTTTCTATTTAAGAGTTTACAAACTTCTGTTAAATATCATGCTGGATATGGATTGAGCTATCTATTTAAAATAAAAGTCCTAAACTTGCATGTGATTTGAAAATATGTTCAATATGGCATGGTAAAACAGATTCATTAACCAGTATACCATGAGCATCTTCATGTCTGCTATGTAATCATAAAGTTTATTTTTTAAATAAAATCTATTATCAAAAATTGAGTTTAAGCTTTTCCTCCTACTGCAATATCACTGGTTTCTTATCTCCTTCAGATAATAACTAAAAGTTCTAATTTTGAGTAGAAAAACATCAGTTGAAGATTTTTCTTTCATAGAAGGAGAACTATCTGATAATTTTATTTTTATTTTAAAGGGTAGTCTCATTTTAAGTCACTCTTTAATCAAAAATTACATCAGATACTTTTACAGCTATTTTTTTTCCATATAATATGCTTAAACATTTGATCTAGATTTGCTTGTAGAATCCTGCAATAGAAATTTCAAGTTTTAATTTTCAAGGTCTACATTTGGGTGGTATGGTATATGAATGGAAAATATTTTTACTTGTTATACATTATCTAGTTACCTCTGCCTTCTGGTAGAAATAATATTTTAATTAGTTGTTATAATTAAAATAAGTGCATTTAGTTTAGTGTATATTTATTATTGGCTTGTTTTTAATAGTTTACATTTTTATTCCTTTTTTTTTTCTCAATTATAACCAGCAATTGGAAAAATATATCCCTCAATTATATATTTATGAATTATTAATTCTAAAAAAGAAAAAATATAAATGGCAGTCTGCACTTCAAAAACTTTTTAAATCTAAAACAATTACATTTGCTGATTCAATTTGTAAATGTCTTTGATAGATTATTTTAATATTTGTTTAGAAAAAATTCAGTGTAGCATAGAGTTTTTAGACATGTATCATTTTAAAGTTTGTAAGTCAAAAAATTTCTTAGTGAGCAACATTTAATGTTTCAATAACTTTCTTTGCTACATAGTCAAATTTATATATCATGGTATGATCATTTACAATTTATTTGAATATTTGCAATCAACCTCATTTTAAAAAAGTAGAGTTAGCTCTTGTGTTTGAAACCATAGGAATTCATCTTAAAATATAATGTATTATGGAATATATGATATATATTTGTAGCTTTAATCTCATATATGTGGCACATATGTTTTAAGTTCAATCATATGTATAAAATTATTCGTAGTTGAATATCTAAAGCATTTTTAGGGAATTTAAAGCTACTAAAGTCTTCTACAATGTAATCTTTTAAAATCAACTTAAAAATATGATGTTACAATTTCTGCTTCAAATTCTTTTAAATCTTGTTATGATACTTAACATATTGTCATTTTGATAAATGCTTATATTCAACTAACACTGATATAAATAGTTTTTTTCCCATTAGTTATTCACTATAAATAAATACTATAAATCTAATAACTCTGCAGTTAGGGGGAAAAGAAAGAGTTAAAATGGCAATTGCTAGATAGACTTTCAAGAATTATATATATATATAAAGAAAGAGAAAGCATCTGATTAGGAATTAGAACAGTGGGAAAAAATCACTAATGGAAAAATATAAAACGTATTTATTTACTAATGAATAATATTTCTGTACTATAATTTTCACTATATCACTCTCATCATACAAGGTGGGGACTGGGTTCTAACTATTTTTAACACCTTGTCTAGAGATGTAATCATAAATATATGATCAAAGATTTGTGAAAAATATTTATCATCCCCAAAATGCACATTTTGTGCTGAATCCTACCTACCATGAGAGTGGTATAGTGAAAATTACACTACAGAAATATTCATTATTGGATAATCTCTAGTCTAATATATTAATGATTAATAAAAAAAATTGCACTAAATATAGGTATTTTTTCTATTGTTTGAATGATTTCACAGAAATTTCAAAATGAATAAATAATTAAAATTATTTTATAGAAAATAGGAAACAATCTATAAAATAAATATTCATTCTAGAATAAGTTAAATTAAAATAAAAGGCATCAACTGTAAATTATTATTGTTTCTTTAATTCGATTTTTTTCCAGTTCTTTTGTTTTTAGGTTATTTCAGATTTCTTCTGTATTTAAAATTAAATTTTATTTTATTCTTATTGATTTTGAATTTAGCAACTTTTATTGCGTGTATATGATGCATTTTTATATTATGTAAAGAATTCATTTCCCTTTCAATTTATTATTTAAAATGCAAATGTGATAATTAATTCGAATCAGTTTTAAGCCGTGGACAGTTTTATTTATAAATTTATAATGTTAACCTAATGGGGTTTGAAGACTAGTCTTGTCATTTGTTGAAGTAAATTATTAGTTTCACCAGCAGCATGTCTGCTTTTTAGTAGTAATGAAGGCAGTCACAGTTTACTAGTTTCTATATTTATTGTATAGATTGCTCTCTGAGTATCAGCAGATTTAATGTAATTCGAAGATGAAATGTTTTCTAACAGTTGCAGCTGAATAATTCTGGTTATCGTTTGTCAGCAGAGGGAATATATAATAGAAAAACTTATTTTAAAACACAAAAAGAAAAGGAAATTATTAAATATTTTAATTCAAAGGAATGATTTGTGAAACTGAAGCTTTTTTTCCCCCCAAAAAACTTTTGACTTTCTATTTATCAATTTTTTTAATTCACGAAAGAAAATAAATATTAAAGGGAAGGTGGATTTTGACATCCAGTGTCAATATAATTAAATTAAAATTTTAAAAAATAAAATCAGTATGATCAATTGCTGTTGTTTTTTTTTTTTTAAAAAAAAAAACCTTCATATTTTAAATTACATGAATAAAGATTTTTATGTTATTTTAAAGAATCACCAATTTCAAAATAAATATAAGTTGTCCTGAAGTTATATATATATATCACTTGAACAATAGATGTGAGAAGAAATGTTTTATATATAAGAGCATATTTTTCAAAGCTTTTGTTCTCTGCAATCACCTTTCAATAATAAAGTTTACATATATTTATAATGTTTTTAACATAGATGCATACTAGCTTTTATTATTTAATATTTTATTTATTATAACTTATTTATCACAACTTTATACCTTAAAAAATTACAAGTAATGCAACTTTTATTTCAAAATATAGTTTTGATTATTGGAAAAATAAAAGCATGATAGTAGCTTCTAAACAAATATGAGCATGTTACCCCCCAAGTGTTTGCATACATACATTTGAAATATAATGATAAACATTGGATGTAATGTCTAAAAACTTAAAAGGAATTTGCATTGATTACATTTTAATTGATGTAAACTGTTTCAAAACATAAAATCTCATTAAAAAAGTGAATAATTCTTTAATTAACAATATCAAAAGCTGATTTAACATTAAAATAATTTGTGCTTTTAATGGTGTTCAGTTAATGTCATTCTAAGTAATTTTTAATAACTTATTTTATTCATAAATTAAAAATAAACTCAATTAAATTGTTTTTATCAATCTTGACCTCTCACCCTACTGATAAAAACTAATAATGATAAATATAATTAAATTAAAATGAATGTTTTTGACAGCGATTTATACCTTTAAAATATTTTTTTTTTTATATATTAAAGTGTTTATTTTAGGTATATAATTTTTTTTTAAAAAAATCGTAATATATTTTGCTTTCCATATGTCATAGCACCGGCCGGGACGCGAACCCATAACCGTCTGCAACCAACTACTTGCTTGCAAGGCGGCCGCGATGACCTCTCGGCTAATAGCGCTTTGATCAATGAAAGAAATGCAAGCTTTTTTTTACATCTTACCGATAAGAGAGGAGAAGAAATATCTTTAGTTTTATCTTTATTTTCTTACAGAAAACAATAAAAAGAGAAAGTGACATCATTAGTGTTATTTTTATATTTTTTAAAAATCTTTTAATTATTAGTCTTTTTGTAAATGAATTTTTTTTTAAATCAGTAATAAACATTATTAAATTAAACTTTAGGTCATCATTTTAAACATCATCAATCCATGGCAAAATGAAGGTTTTCTCAAATATATATATATATTAATCCATAGTCCATTTTTTATATATCAAAATAAAAAATAAAAAAATATTTCATTCATCTGTCTCACAATATCTTTTTCTAAATTATTTCCAATCTCTTGGGATCTAATTTAATATTTTACTGTTATATTTTTCCAGCAATATATTCAATCCAGCTCTTTTTCAGTGTTTTTAATATTGTTTTGTTCTCTCATCTTTTGTTTTACTCCTGACATATATCCTACTTTATTGAGTGATTTAAAGTCTTTGGATTGCTTCTGTATTAAGTGTTCAAGTCTTAGATTTGTAAGTAAGAAGTGATAAAACACCTCTTAAAATCTTTTATTTTTCAAATTCATAATCATATTTCTTTTTAATATTAAGTTATTTTGACAAAAAATTCTTTATAGAAATTTAATTCTATGATTAATTTCATCCATTATGTTCTATCTATATTAATAATCTGGTCAAGGTATTTGTAATTGTTAACTCTTTCTATCTTATGATTATCAATCTTTGTTTTCTTCTAATAAAATCCATTGAACATTACTTTAATCTTTTTAATATTTATCTTTAATTTTTTTTCTTTTTTACTTTCATCTGATAACACTTGCAAGTTTTCCTGAAGCTCTGAAGCAATATTTGCAAAAACAAAACATCTATTTGCAAAATCTAAATGACTTAAATAATTTTTGTGTATTTTTATTCCCTTCTTATTTTAATTCACAAAATGCTTCTTGCAAAACTACTCAAAAAGTTTTTTGGATATATGGAATCACCATATGTACACCCTTATTAATGTTAATCTTTTTAGTCCTCACTATGTAATCTAATCACTGCTGCTGCATTTTGAGAAATATTTTTTAAAATATAACAATAATCTAGATCTATATCTTGATGATCCAAATCTATAAATACTGTGGAAATGTTTGACTTTTCATAAGCCATAAATCTAAATTATTATGACAACTCATATTCATTCGTTCTTTCTATAACATCTCTGAAACTTGGGTGTTATTCATACTACTAAACCACTTTTAAATCTATATCTTTTTATTAACTTGATTCCAATGTTCACTAAAAATGAGAAGTAATTATCTTGATAAAGATTTTATACAGAGCTAATAGAAGATTTATATGTATTTTCTAATATTTATCATCTTTTTTAAATATCAATATTACTATTTCATTATTTTATTCATCTCATATATTTTTATCATTTAGACATTAGGTATTTAGATTGCTAATAATTTTTTTCTATTTCTTAAGCTGTTTTTTTTTTTTGAGGTACCATTAATAATTTTATCTTTCTAGGAATTGTTCATGTATTCCTAGATTTAATTGCATGTTTCTTCTCTTTATTTATAATGCTTAGTAATTCAGAAAATGAATTAATTGTAATGATTATTTTATTTTTCTCATTTTTAATTACTATACTATTCTTTGTTCACACATTTCATGGTGTCATCCTTTTTTTTTATTTATAGTTCCATCTTTTTATTTTATTGCTAAAACATTTTTTTTCTAGTACCAAAATGATGTTTTATACATTTATTTTCTTCTATATCTTTCCTTGACAATTGGCATTTGTACTTTCGTATATCATTAATAACTCTTTTTCATATTATTTTATAGAATTCCAAATATTCAATTTCTCTTAATGGATTGTTTTTAATTATTTTCATATTCCTTCTCTTCTTTATATATTTTAGTTTGCTTTTTTTTGATAGTGTAACAGTTATGATCTTATTGATTTCTATTTAGATTTCAACCATTTTCGAAGAGGAATCAATGAGTTGCCTTTTATTGATTCCCTGTCCATTTTTAAACCCTTTTCTGCAGTTTATATATATATATTCTACCGTCCCCTATTAAACCTTGCACCGGTTCCCTATTAAACCGTTCCTAAAAGGAATTGAGAGCTCCAAAACAAACATGATACAGCGTAAAGATTTATTTATTTTTTCTTATATCAATAGTTGTTCATTATCAACACAAGAGGGCGCCAGATACGATGATTTGATTTACAATTTAATTTCTCGCATCACCTTACGTCATATCAAAACGATTTTGAAGTCTAATCCCTGCCCATAAGCTCGAACTCCCAGCATGGACCAATAGGGGTCACTCAGGGTCGCGATGAAATTGCCTTCAAGACTATTATTCTGGCAAATGACACAATATTAACCAATGGATAAGAAGATCGGTTGATTGACAGATCGGTCCCCGCATTGGACGGGATCATTGGTTATTTATAACTAATACGAATGTTCGGTTGAGGCATCATTAGAATAAACAACTTAGACGTTTATAATATCATCCCCCCTTTATCATACAGTCCAATAACTTTATTTATACTAGCTCTATTGACATTTACTTATATTTATTAATAATAGGCCCTCCCAACTCTTAAATCTATGTTAACTACATAATAAGTAAACATCGTGACTTACGGCACGATGTTTATGAATGAAATTTAAAAAAAAATAAAAAACAAAAGAAAAATATAAGGAAGACAAATTTAAAAGTAAAATAATTAATTGTATGAATAAATGCTAACAATAATAATAACTTCAAAAAAAATATATATTTAATTATAGAAATGATTTGAGGAATGCTCGACTAGTTTAAATTAAAAAAAAATTTATTGATTATAAAAAAATGAAACATTGATTAATAACTTTATTTACACGCACATACGCGCATTCTCGCACTCGCACAGAAAAGAACATATTATGCATAATAAACATGGCTGATAAAATATATTTCCTCTTTATACATTTTGAAAATAGGTGTGTGTTATAGTTTATCTGCGAAAGAAAATAATAATTAGGATCAAAGTTCATAACTGGAAAAGTCCTAAGATTTAAATATGAGGAACTATGTAGCATCTGATATTTTTATTTACGAAAGTTGAAATTAAAACAATAAGATTTAAATATGAGAGATTACGGATCATTTTATATTTGATTTACGAAAGTCGAATTTAATTAATTATGAGATTGCCTTTTAAGTTTACGTAAAGAGTGAATGGAAGCATTATAAAAAAAAATGTTTACCTAGGATTTTGCGTAGTCTTCTGCTGCTTCTAATTTGGTGAGGGTTCGAACCTGATAGATGATGTTTCCATAATACGTGGTTATTCATTTCATATAAGTTCAGCGTAGTATGTTTGGGCGATTCATGTATATTAAACGGAACAACGTCCTTAGACTGATTGGAGCACTATGTTCGGATGGTACTGTTGTTGATCATTCATAGCTGTGGAGATGTTCTGGTGGCGGAGCGTCGATCAATCACTGAAGGGTTTCCTAGCCCATCATGACGATCGACGCTCTAAATGTTAATTTCACAGTGATCATATTGGATAAACCGGATAGCAAAAAAAGAGAAAAGTTCTAGTTGTAGCTTCCAGAGGAATCTAGAAAAAACTATAAGCATAAGCAAAAAAGGAGTGTAAAAGATAAAAGAAGATCCTTTCTTTAGATTTAGATTCATATTTATATGGGTTGGTTATTATCTGAGGATCGAATCTCCACCCAGAGTTCCATATTCTTTGAGTTGTCGTTGGGGTCCGTGTCCTACGTAATGTCCACTCAATCCATATGTTTGAGGCAATCTTAGGTTTATGCAATCTCATATTACAATCTCAGTTAGAAACAATTCATACTTATTCACACTTTTTATGCATACATGTGTGCGTGTTTTAAGAGAACAATTTAAATTACATTAGTTTAAAAGTCGAGCATTTAATCTGTCTCAAAATCACTTCTATAAGCTTTTAACTTTCACTACAGTTATAATTTAAAATAAAACCCCTTTTAATTACCCCCGCGGCATATACAAGTAGAAATCACTTATTGAGATTTAAAATGGCATATTAGTAATATTTTATATTTTATTATTTTTAGAGAATATTATTATAGTAGATTATATGAAAGCCTTAAACTATTTAATCAGAAATATTACCATTTTATTTTACAGTGTATTTTATAACGCATTGAAAGAAAACTACATTTATTATTATTATTTTCCTTTTTCATAAGTTGAAAGTGAAAGAAGAAAAAATATAGAGTGTTTATATTGCTCGTGTGTGTGCGTATATACATGTACCGACTTTGTCTCAGTACAATATATATATATATATATAATGCTCATGTTATTTTACTTATATTTCTCTATAGGAATTTTTTGTTGTTTTTCTGTAAGGCAAAAATAAAATAATATTAATGCTATAGTGTATATAATGAGTGTGCTAATAGCTTTTAACAAGCTTTTCCAAATATTCCTAGCCCCAAACTGTTTTTAAGCTGTGGTTATCATCAATAAGGTGCTAGGATATTTAGATATTAGATCTAAAAATACCAGCTCAAGCCCAGTATTTATTTAATAGTTAACTCTGATATTTTCAGACATCGATATGTCTTCAAATCCAGCTATCTAACTTAAATAGCCATATGGGACTGAACTAAGTCTTACTGACACCACAGCTTGAAACCAAAATTTCAGGATATACTCTCATTATATTATATTTGTAGTACAAACTTATTAAATTGAGTCACATGATGTATGACTTGATTTTTATTAATATATATATATATTGAAGCACTCAAATCTGTTGCACACATTTGGCTTCACTTTCTGGTGATGTTTGAAATCCTTCAAACATGGGTTCAAACTCAGTCATTTAATAAACAATCACTAGGGAGGGAAGGTATACCGATGCACATGATTGTTTATCTTTTATTAAGCTTTATTCTCATCTAAAATTGATATAAATATAAAACATAAATTTCTATTATGGTAAACAATTGTGTGTATGTGTGTGTGTAACAGATAAACATAATAATTTTATTAAAAGCATTATATTATGTAAATTTTTTTATTCATGTATATTTTAATTGAGAGAAAGTTTGAAAGACTAATGTAAATTTATTAAATAAAAGACTTACCTTATTTTAAATTCAAAAAAAAATTGTTTTTATTTTAGCATAGGTTTATTTTAGAATTCACGTTACTTAACATTTATTCCGCGGGTCTATTTTCAGCCCAAAATAGACCAAGACTAGCTCTCTCAAACTTGATCTCGTTCATACTTTAAAATCTGCTGTGTCATTGTAACCCTTAGCTGACATCCGGGGATTACCCAAAGGCAGCTAAAAATGAATATAAATACCACCGCAGTTCCTAACTAAAAGCTCTCTACATGTTATTTTCTAAACGTTGTTGCTAAGGAAATCTACGTCACTCAGAACTTTAAAATGGTTAGTGAGTAGAGTTAAAATTTGCTTCCCCAATCTCTCCAAAATCAAACCAATGCCAATGTACTCATAAGCCATCGTTTCCAAACTACTGCCAAAATGAACTGTAAATTACATAAGGAACGGACTTTAACCGCAATTTTGTCAAAATAATGCCAAATTAATCATATTTCATAAAACATGAAACCAACACGTGTGCATACGGCCGCCAAGTCATCGGAAAGAAAGGTAATTCCCTGCTGCAAAATGAACTCTAAAACTTTCATCTAAATAATCTCCTTAATCATAAAATGTAAAATTCAACCTCTAATTATGTAAATTTAGCTCACTTAAAGCATGTTTTTTTTTAATATTTCCACTTTTGTAATCTTTATATCTTCAAAATGTAATTGCTTATTTTTCATCAGTAATGCTAAACCGATTAATTGCTTAAACAATGACTTTTCTTTTGCTTCAATATCTCAATTCTATTTGATTTTCTAAACTCGATTACTAGGTTTTCACTCTTCCTGTATTATTATTTTCAAATGCAGCAATTTTAATTTGATATTATGTAAATCATACCCATTTTAATATGCTAATAATTCAATCTGGTGAATTAATCTTATCTTATTTTACTATTCCGCCATTAAGGAATTTAAATCGTAAACGCAAGTTTTCTTACAAAACTATAAAAAATTCGCCCGGTTGAAAAATATTCCTAAACCATTTTATTTAATTTATATTATGCTATCCATTATCATTTCAAATAAAATATTAAGTATTATTTCACGCTATTGATTAATATTACATAAATTTAGTATTAATTAAATTGAATTCAGATCCTTACTCTTAAGTGATGATTCATTATATAATTAGCCCGCCATCTAACGATATTTTGGGTAACTAATTTCTCGAGTGTAATGATTTGCGTTCAATGAAGGGAATTTTAATTGTTATATTTTATTATTGATATGCTAGATAACTTCTTTAAGTAAATTGCAGGCCCTTTTTGGGATTGCTTTATATAATCATTCCATTACACTAAGCTTAATTACTAGTTAAGGCCATATAAATCAGTGTTAATACAAACCTGAAAGCCCTCGTGATGCATCCCGGTGATAACGTTCATCAATCAAAGGTTGCTTTGTCATACTTTCTCTTGTCACTGGAATCCTTAAAGCACATTTCTTGGTGGAGTGTGGAGGCCCCAACTCCCACAGATTGTGTTTGGTCGTGTAAGCTCTCTTATGGGTTAACATTTGGAAAATCAGAACCATAGTATCTTGCCTACCACTTCTTCGGATGCCATCTGTCACAAGTGCAGATGAGCTTATATTCTTCGTTCTCAAGTTGATGAAGCTTCTCATCCTCTCAAATGTTATCATTTGGTCCGCACGCTATCGTTTATACTTTCTCACATATTTTATTCGTCTGTAAGTCGTAATGATATGATTTTCCTAAGCCACCCCAAGTTCATGTTATAATATAAATTTAGTTTGTCTTATTATATGTTATCGGTTATTAGCGCTATCTACCCTTTCATTCAACCGCTATTAAATACGTTAACAGTTAACTTTTAAGAAAGTCTATAAAGGTCAATTCATGTGATGGAATGTCGAAATAATTATGCTTTTCCTTATTCTATATGTAAGTCATAAATGATGAATCATCTCATAATTTTCAAGATAATTGATCTATTGTTGATGTAATTCTGATGAAGTCCAAGTATAATCAAAATTCACCCGCTCATTTGTTATTTAAAATATAATATTCATAATAAAAGCCCACATACAGTTATTGAAATCTGTTATACTCTTGTGGTTTAAATATGATAATGTAGATAGTAAAAGCTCCCCATATAGTTATTAAAATCCATTATATTCTTTGTGACTTAAAATCTTATAAATATTCATAATAAAAACCTGTGTATGCTTATTGAAATCTATTATATTCTTAATGATCTAAAAATGTCATAGCTTGAATAATAGAAACCCTGTAATATATATATATATATTAGCATATTAAGCAGCATCATTTCAATTAATTAATTTCTTACTATGTAAATTTGGTGGTTGCATATCCATCAATCCTTAAATTATGTTACTAAGGTTTGCATGGAATGCCCACATTAACATGAAGTGAAACCTAAGTCAAGTATTCTTTATGTAATCAAGGTTATAATGTGTTTTAAGTTTGTATATCCCATTGCTCACATACCGATTTAATTTCATTACTAGTGTTATTTTCAATAAATTCATATTTAATGGTCTATTCTTTGGACATTTTCTTAATTCATGCATGCACATCTGTTATTATATTGCGTCATCATCTAGTTAATCATTAGATCTCTTGTGTCTCTGCTGACCCTCTGGGCCGGGGATTGTTAAAATGTCGTTTGCTATCATCAGAAGCGTTGTTGGTAATGTTATAGACTTGAGAAATGGGCAATAGGGCGGAGTTCATGAGTATTCCTGACCTGTGTATCTCGCATATGATTGAACTCTAGGTACTTTTGCTTAGATGCTGATTCTTGTTATACGAACATACAATTCTGGCTGGTACAATATATATATATATATTAAATAAAATCTTTATTCACAAAAAAAAAATTATAGACATTTTTACAACAATTATTTACATATAAATTTTAAATTACAGATCTTTTTATTTATTTATATATTTTTTATGCATTTCTTCTTTAATTTAATAATAATTAATTAAATATAATGTTTATATTTAAATGCTGCCTAATGCTATACTAGTAATTATATGGTGTTAAATTAATAACTATCTACAACATTTTTGTGTTCAATTTCTTATTAAACTTTATCATCAGTCTCTGTACTGAAATTTGGCCTTATATTTTACAACCTCATTTACCAAATTTGGTGCTGTTCTATTAGCTTATGCCAGCCGCTTGATGGCATTGATGCTACACAAAAACACAAATATAACATTACTGGGCCACTGGCATAAAAATTAATTTTTTAATATCTTTATATATTAATGTATGTTAGCGTATCTACAAAATCAATAAGTTTGTTTATTTGTTATTTGGTTGAAGATGTGGAATATATGTATATAAATGAGAGGTTGGATGATAGAAATTCAAATAAGTTCAAAACATTTTTGGTCTTCAAATTTTACTCTCATTTTGCTATGTAAGACTCATTTGTAAATAAATTAGACAAGTTATATTTATTATACACCTTGGTATCGTTTTATGCGATAGGTAGATTCCTCAGAAAACATGCGCAAACAAAATTGCGCAAAAATAGATGTAACTTACATTGAAAAAGGGGGGATGTGGTCTGTGATTTTTCAAAATTCACGTAAAAGCAAAGCATCAATATAAAATTACTTTAAAATTCACGCAAAAAAAAATAAGGATTATGACTAATAAAAATTTTCAAATTTGAAAAAAAATTGATACAAGACAAACTTTTTTTAACTATAATATTTAATTTTATTCAAAATAATATATTTTTATGCATAATTTACAGTACAGTAATTTACATTTTTTTATACACGTTTTAATTATTATCGCTATTTGCCGAAAAACACGTTTGTTTGCAAACTGGTAAAAAATCCAGATTTTTTACAAGAGGAAATACAACTAGCGCCAACTTCACACTCATGTTATGACAATGGTTTTCTGATGACAACGTAATTAGTAATTAATCTTTGAGATGATGATTTTATTAATTGTTTATGAAACTAACAACTAAAAATTAAATTCTTATTTTTGTCTTTAATTTTTTAATTTTCAATTCCGTTTAAAAATCAAATTTCACATCACATTAATTTTAAGTCACCATAAGTAATTTTTAAATTGTTAATTACAATTAAAAATCAGATTTTAATTTTTAATTGTCAAATTTAATTGTGCCCACTAAATGATTAATAATTGATTACATTCTTTTTAGAAAAGCAAAAACAGAATGTAATTTAAAATTAACATGCACAATGTTTGAACAAATTTACATTATAATCTTGTAAAATTTAATGTGTGTATACATAAAATATGGAAATCATGATTTTAATTTCATTATTGCATAAAATCTTACTATTATAAAGCACTGATAATATTGAAATTACTAAGATGAAAGTCGGATTCCATTAATGTGCTATTACTTTCAATATAACGTAAGTGCACAAAATTATTATTTAACGTAATAGCGCATTATCGGAATTCAACTTCCAGTGAAACATGAATCATGTAACTTCAAGATCATGTTAAATAAGTCCACATAAAAAGAGACCCAGGTGTATATGTATACTTAATCAAACCAGATATGTATTAATTAATATTATATTAGAAGGCCAATAGTTTTATAAACATCTGCTAATTTAATCTTTGAATAGAGAGATACTGTGCTATCTTTTTCATAGATTTATATATTCAATAAGAATTAGATCTATATGCATAAATAGTTCAATGATGATTGTTATTAATAATTACTCATGCTAAGAATAAAGTGCTGGTATAATACCTACATCTAAATTAATTAAATGTCTTTAAGGGAAAAGGGTTTTTTATTCATTTCATAATAAAGTATTTTGGGGTTTTTTTTGTAGCATAGTAACATATGGGATGGTATATCTATTTATTAATGTTAATAAGGTTGTTTGACTGTATCTGCAATACTGTGTAGTACTTGCTTTTCGAAATACTTCATTGGCCAATCCTTAAATACTGGAGATATCCAGTGTGAACTCATTAATGGGCCAATCAAAGAAATGGACATAAGGTACCAAAGCATGCTGCTTTCCTGAACCTGGTTCACACTAAGGCTTTCAAAATGAATGGGAATCTGGAACTGTCAAAGCAGGTCTCCTTTCAAAGAGAACACTTTTGCCGACAGGAATGGGACTTGCATCTGAACTGCAAGATGGTTTTGGAGATCCCTGATCTCATCATTTTGCCACACACATCTCTTGATGTGTATGAATATGCTGTTGTCCTGTAAAAATGCCACCATGCCAGCTTCTGTGAATGGTATTTGGCACTATTTGAATGACTCGGTTTTGCAGTCAGCCATTTTATTTATCATGGATGTGTTTTTGCACAAATGTGAGCTGGTCAAAATGTTGCTTGGACATACCCTTTCTGAATTTTTGAAGGTTCCACATTGAGTAGGGAAGTGTGACCGTGCATTTACAATTGTTAGGAGGTAATAGTAGGTCAGATGGCTTATAAGCTAATTACTTTGACATGCATAATTGAAGAGTTGTGGCAGGCTGAAGTCCAGACATCCTCACATGATACTGTAGCGAACTTTGAACTGTGAGCATTGGAATAGTGTGCACAAACATGAAGCAGCAGCCGGTCACCAGAACAGCATGCAAAATGGCCTTTTTCTGTGCTTTTGCATAGAAATAAGGCTGATGGCAATTGCGTAAATGGCATATTTATGTGTTTTTGCATATAAATAATGCCATCAAAGTGGCTGCCATGAGCTAATAGAACAGTATGCCAAATTCTTATTGAAAATTAATCATCAAAAAATAGAAGGATCCTACTTGCATATGCAGTAAATATGTAATGTAAACCTGAATACATAAATTTTCTATAATTTATATACATTCTTGTATATAACTATATGGTAGCAATCTGATATGATTCACTTTTTAAGGATTTGTTATTTCATTGTTACTATAACAATAAATCTAATGTTATAATATTGTATGTCATTTGTCTTTTTTTAAAAAAGAAAATTATTTAAAAGCTGTTGCCAAAGAAAAGATTATTTGCATTAAATATTAAAACTTATTTTGATTTTATAATTTTTTCATATACTAATTTTTTTATTTTTTTTAAAAATGATTTTAATAGTTTTAGGCTAAAAATGACTGTGGTTGTTGGCTTGCTTTCATATGATGTATCTATTAAATTTTTTAAAAATAATAATAATAGTTTTAAAAAATGCAAAGAAAGTATTGAAACTTAAAAATTAAAAAAAATAATATTACATGGAGATTATTCAATAATTATTTTTTTGTTTTTTGAAAACTGTTTTGTAATTCTTGCAATAATTTATAAATAAAATTTACATGATGTCAGCATTTTTTTCTACTGGGCAATTGCTTCGAAAACTATAAATTCCTGGATTCGAAATCAATGTCATTTCTGGTGATTGAACATTATTTTCCTCCTGAGTAACTAATTCTTCAATTACTTAAGAATATTTTTAAGGGGGGGGGGGGTAATACGTGAAATATTGAAATAGTAAAAGCTTTCAGTTATAATTCAGTTTTTAACAATTTATGTAATATTTATGTCAGTGGTCAAATTTATTAGATTAGTAAGAATAAATTATGCATAAATAACATATATATGATCCTTACATATCCATTTGTTTTTGAGAAATTTTTGAATGGATGATGGGGAATGATTTAAAGAAACTTTAATTTAAAAATTATATCAGAGTTTTATAAATAATTTTTTAATACACTACTATTTTTTTTTACTGTTGAGTATTAACTTTGATAAAATCTCAAAGTAGAAAGACCTGCGAAACTGATTAGAGCTGCTATTTAATTTTTTTTTTTTAAAGTGTCAGAGCATCGGCCGAGACGCGAACCCGCAACTCGGGCAACTGCCTGCAAGTGCAAGGCTGTCGCACTGACCTCTCGACCCCCAATGCAAGACTTTTTTTTTTTTAAAAAAGAGATTTAGTTGTATGTAAGATTCATTGCTTATATTACGCGAAAGCATTGAAAGTGTTCTTTGTACAATAAATGTTACTATATTTTATATTTAAATACTGTTTTAGTATTTTTTACATTGTAACATATCTTTATATATATTGATAAATAAGTCTATGTATTTTATTTGTAAATAGCTAAAGAAAATGATTAACAATGTTTTTATTTTCATTTTTAGTATTGCTGTGGAACCATTATATCCACAACCCTGTATGAAGCAGCCAGCATTTATCAAACCTCCCAAAGAGCACGGTCCTGCTCCTACAGAGATCAGCCGCATGCTCAATTGCCTTCCATGCTCTCTGTGCTTCCATCGTGAAGATCCTATTTCTATTGTACAACTCATCATGGAGGTGAGAAATACGTGTATAATCTGCTTGTGAGATTGAGCATGTACTTGATTAACAATTTATATTTTATACTTACCTTTATATATAAATACGTCCACACCCACATTTGTATACGCAACTTTGTTTTAATTAAGTAAAGATATACCTTTTAAAAATCTACAACTAATTTATGTATTAAATTTATCATTTTTGCCTACTGATCAGAATTATGCAAATAATTAAAATATATATATAATTCATCTTTTTTATAGACTATAGCAAAGAAAAAGAAATTACTGGTAGCATACTTTTTTTAAAACAACTTTATATATAGAAAGAAAATAAAACTGGCTAAAACATCCTGAAGGAATTATAGATTTTTTTGATATCAAAATAAAGCTCTTTAGAATTTCTTTTTTTTTTTTTATTAAATCAGATAACCACATATCTCTCCCCCTAAATTTTGTTTAAATTTATTAATGATTTACTTTTTTTTATTAAAACCTTAATTTGAACAAAAGATGTCGTTTTTATTCTATTAACTAAATAATTTAATAATTTTCACTGGTTTTAAATAGGAAGAGGGAATGGACAATTTTTTTAATATTTATTTGTAATAAATGTCTTTAGAACATTCTAAGGTCATATGTCTTCTCTGTAATTAGACAGGATATTAAATATTATATATTTATAATTACCCATATCTTCCATTTTTGTAACGTCTGATTCATATTGCATTTGAAATAAGTCTGCAGATAACTTTAAACATTTTATAAGAAAATTTTATTTTATAAAATATTTATCATTCTGTTCCATTATTTTATTATGATATGCATTTGACACCTAATATTTTCTAGAGTAATTTATTTATACATATAAGTTTTATATATTTTTTTTCTTTTCTAATGATTTAAATTAATGTATGCAATTTTACCTTTGAGACCTCATATCATTATTATGTTAGATGCACAATGTATATTTATGATAAAGATTGTTATTTAGATTTTTAATGCTGATAATATCTCAAAATTATTTAAATATATGCAAATATATTTAAATAGTAGTCAGCTTTTAAATTAAAATTAAATTTATTTTCATCTGTAATTAGTTTTGATTTTTTATATATAACTTTTTTATATCTTCTGCCAAATACCACATATACGATATAATGTGATGCACTGTGACTTTTCATTTATCAGAGTCGGGAATCTCTCAGCCACAATGCTCAGAGAAACCTGTTAGCCACCTTATCTCCCCCTTTCATTTCCCACCCTAAGTTTTTCCCATATTCTTCATTATTCTGCTCCCTCCCATTTCCATAACATAATCTTTGTCAACTATATGATCGTTATATCTAAATCCCCCTTATCTTTCCCTAAAGCCAACATAAAAACCAAGAACCCATATTTTGTATAATCACTTTGTTTATATTTGTACTCCCACAACTTCATTATTTGTACCCTTTCTGCTTGCAAGCATTTACATTCAGTTAACAGATGTCTAATATTTTCTAGGCCTTCCATATATAACTTGCAGACTAACCCATATTTTTCCATTTATGTGTATATTTCCTTGTTGCTAAAGATTCTGACCATTTTCCTTGCTATTATCATAAATTAACTACCACACAATATTCTGTTTTCTTATATATATATATATATGTTAAAACAAAGATTTGCACGGGTTAAATATATAAAATACATATTTTGCGGGTTCATCCGTGTTAAAAACTTTTAATATCAATATACTGACGTTTCGACTTGGTCACACAAGCCATCCACAGAGTTATAAAAAGGTAGAAAGATGGTTGTAAAGGCGCTACAATCACTGGTTTGAATAAAACATTAAAAAACCCACCAATAGCAAAAATGTTAAATTTAAGAATGTTTTTAAAGAAATCTTTCCAAATAGGAGGAAGTTTGCACGTATCATCTCGCTTATTGATACAATCTGGCCTTTTAAATATCTCAATGGCTTCTCTGATTTTGCATTGGTAGAGATTATCACATCTGGATATGATCCTGGTACTAGAAAAATCTATTTTATGACCTGAATCTATAGTATGGAGTGAGAGTGCTGATGATGATGAGTGTTGTTTAACTGCATTAGCATGCTCATCTCTCCTAACACTGATGCGACGATTACTCATACCTATGTAAGAAGCTTTACAATTTTTACATGAGATTTGATAGACACCATGAGATTCAAGAGGGATTGAATCCTTAGGCTTGGTTATTATATTTCTGATCTTTTGATGAGCAGAAAATGCTGTATCTATATTATAGCGTTTTAATATACGTCCGATACTGTCTGTAGTTCCTTTTACATATGAAACACAAATCCTAATAGCTAACTTATCATCTTTTTGTTTCCTATTTTGTCTATTTTGGGCTTGAAATAAGGCTTTTTTTTTATAAATTTGTAATTATAACTATTTGCTAATAAAACACTATTAATATGATTTATTTCTTCTTTCAGATGTGTGTCATCTGAAAGGTTAATTGCTCTATTTAAAAGAGTTTTGGCTACAGAAACTATCTGAGTTGGGTGATGATGAGAATGTAAATGTAAATATCTGTCTGTGTGTGTATCCTTTCTGTAAATAGAAAAAGATAAACTATTTGGTGTTCTGGTGACTAGAACATCAAGAAAAGGGAGTTTTCCATCAGACTCTGTCTCCATTGTAAATTTAACATGAGGATGCATATTATTTAAATGTAAGAAAAAATCATCTAATGTATTTTTTCCATGTTGCCATATGACAAAAGTGTCATCTATGTATCTGAGCCAAATGAGAGGTTTTAAAGATGATGATTCTAAAGCACGAGTTTCTATATATTCCATGAATAAATCAGCTATTACTCCTGAGATAGGTGAGCCCATAGGAGTACCAAAAACTTGTCTGTAATGCTGTCCATTGTATACAAAATATGTATTTAAGAGACAATGTTTAAATACATATGTTGTATACAATGGACAGCATTACAGACAAGTTTTTGGTACTCCTATGGGCTCACCTATCTCAGGAGTAATAGCTGATTTATTCATGGAATATATAGAAACTCGTGCTTTAGAATCATCATCTTTAAAACCTCTCATTTGGCTCAGATACATAGATGACACTTTTGTCATATGGCAACATGGAAAAAATACATTAGATGATTTTTTCTTACATTTAAATAATATGCATCCTCATGTTAAATTTACAATGGAGACAGAGTCTGATGGAAAACTCCCTTTTCTTGATGTTCTAGTCACCAGAACACCAAATAGTTTATCTTTTTCTATTTACAGAAAGGATACACACACAGACAGATATTTACATTTACATTCTCATCATCACCCAACTCAGATAGTTTCTGTAGCCAAAACTCTTTTAAATAGAGCAATTAACCTTTCAGATAACACACATCTGAAAGAAGAAATAAATCATATTAATAGTGTTTTATTAGCAAATAGTTATAATTACAAATTTATAAAAAAAAGCCTTATTTCAAGCCCAAAATAGACAAAATAGGAAACAAAAAGATGATAAGTTAGCTATTAGGATTTGTGTTCCATATGTAAAAGGAACTACAGACAGTATCGGACGTATATTAAAACGCTATAATATAGATACAGCATTTTCTGCTCATCAAAAGATCAGCAATATAATAACCAAGCCTAAGGATTCAATCCCTCTTGAATCTCATGGTGTCTATCAAATCTCATGTAAAAATTGTAAAGCTTCTTACATAAGTATGAGTAATCGTCGCATCAGTGTTAGGAGAGATGAGCATGCTAATGCAGTTAAACAACACTCATCATCATCAGCACTCTCACTCCATACTATAGATTCAGGTCATAAAATAGATTTTTCTAGTACCAGGATCATATCCAGATGTGATAATCTCTACCAATGCAAAATCAGAGAAGCCATTGAGATATTTAAAAGGCCAGATTGTATCAATAAGCGAGATGATACGTGCAAACTTCCTCCTATTTGGAAAGATTTCTTTAAAAAACATTCTTAAATTTAACATTTTTGCTATTGGTGGGTTTTTTAATGTTTTATTCAAACCAGTGATTGTAGTGCCTCTACAACCGTCTTTCTACCTTTTTATAACTCTGTGGATGGCTTGTGTGACCAAGTCGAAATGTCAGTATATTGATATTAAAAGTTTTTAACACGGATGAACCCGCAAAATATGTATTTTATATATATGAAAAGTTTTTTTACTCTTCCATACTAAGTC
Source organism: Epiperipatus broadwayi (assembly GCA_028023455.1). NCBI lineage: Eukaryota > Metazoa > Onychophora > Udeonychophora > Euonychophora > Peripatidae > Epiperipatus > Epiperipatus broadwayi. The sequence goes on along the minus strand of JAQFVV010012445.1, from coordinate 5,979,429 downwards.
TCCATCTCCCTATTTTTTATTAATGCATCTATTCTTCTAGCCCATTACTTACCACTATAACACTCAACAATTCTCCTAACACAATTATCCCATCTTATGTATAAGTACACTGATATAAATTTTTTATTTAAATCTTCTGCATACTATACTACCTTCCTCATCCATCTTGCTGCTTGTTCTTTACTCATAACCCAATTAAATATTATTTTGGTTATTCTCTTATTATCCATAAATTGTAATCTACCAAACATTTTCATTTTTCTTTTTGCATCTCTCATATAAAAATTTGACCATTTAATTTTCCACTGAATTGTCTCCTTTGCCTTCCATACATCTGCATCTAATGCATGTCTTTATACTTCTCTTTGTACTTTTTCTAAGTAATCTAATATCCTTTTACTAACACATAATGCATCATTACCATAAGTTAACCCTATTACTGCCATCCTCTTTCATACAATTCTAGCAACATTATATTTATTATATGAAAACACTGTTAATTTCTTTATCAATCCCCTCCTTTTTTTAGTTTCATTTATCAATTTTTTCTCCCAATCATCCAAGCAAAAGGCAATTCCCAAATAGTTATACCTATTCATCACATTTAATTTTATATACCCCAATAAAAATTCTTTCTCTTCTTGTTCCCCAGTATTTATCATCATTACTTTTGACTTTTCTTCATTAAATTTAATCAACTCTCTTTACCCACTCTTGCACATGTCTTCAACATATCCCTACTTACTGTACACATGAAGATATCCACAAATAAAAGACTTAATAATGTATATATTCTTGCCACCTATTAATGGTATCGCTATCACTCTTCCTAGTATTTCTATTGCTCTCTCCATTTCTCTCAAAGGTAACAAAAACAAAATAGGTGACATAAGGCATTCTTGCCTTAGTCTCACCTCATATTTAACTGAATGTATATTTCCTAATTGATATGTATAATAATTCTTTTCATACAATCTCTTAATAAGATCCACTAAACTCCATTCTTTCCCAAATTTATTAAACTTACCCATAATCTATTTCTATTTACTTATCATATGCCTTCTCTATATCTATAAGAAAACCATATATAATTGTCTACCTGTATTCCTACTAATATCTACAAGTTCATAAATTACTTTATGAAACTTCTTCTAGTGGTTATTATTAAAAATATAATACATTAAAAATAAAATATATATATAAATTAATTTTTATTTTTAAATCAGTTTTTAAAACTTCCATTTATTTAATAATGTTCATTTTCCACCCACTTGCATTGGCACTATAATCATATTGATTCATTTATTCTTATTTTCCTGAATATACAAAAGTTTCAAAACACCTTTTTTCTTTATACTTTTTAATATATTCTGTTCACAGTTTACACTATGACCTGCATACAAAAAATGAGTATACAGCCCTTATATTTTATATTTCAATTTCAGCTAATGATCTGCAAGTGGTTCTAGTCCTGATTGGTTTTTTTTATTGTTTTATCATGTTCTTTCTCTCTTTCATTCATAGTTTTCATGTCTGATCTAGATAATCATACAGCAGTGATCATAATTAATTTTATAAAATATTATTTTAATTCTAATATTATCATTATTTTTAGCATTACTTATCTATTTCTTTAATGATCTATTATTTTTTTATTATATTTTTTTAAGATCTGGCAATATTTATTTATCAAATATTTTATATACATACATTGAATATGATATTGAAAACCATTTTTATTATGTATATGTTTTTGTTATTTCTTTCATTATTTATATATTTATTGTGTATTCTTTTACTATCTTTTTTTTATATAAATCTGTCTAAAGAAAAACCCCAATGTTATTTTCAATGATGGAGAGATATATTCATTATAGAGAAAGGGAAAATATGAAAAAGTATTCTGAAAATATTTTTTTAAATGACGAACTGTAATATAAAGTTTTAGCCTAATGTTTTTTTTTTTTACATTTAAAAATGGTGAACTATAAAACAAAGTTTTAGCTTTATTTAAATTTATCAGAATATAAGTTGACCCTTATATTATATATATATATATAAAGATTTAGCAAGACACAAATATATAAAGTTTTAACTGTAACTGTATTTTTAAATATAAAACCATATTACTTACAATGATGTGAGAGATATATTATATTGGGGATATGGGAATCACTGTGACAGACTGGAAACATTTAATATCTTCCAAAATGGAAAGGAAAGGGTCAGTTTGCTTTTGCACTTGCCTCCATGTGAATTTGGCAAAATACAAATCAAGATGTTGATGTGCAGTTTCTTTTTTGTTTTTATTGCCCCATTTGACTAAACTCCAATATCTTTTTATATTTTGTGTGTGAACATCATTTTCCAGGTTGATGACATTATAATTATGGCTCACTCAAAAGTGGTCATATCCAGCAGCTCACATATTTTCTGATTATTAGGTTTCCCAACATCAGAATAAATTGTAGGCCTTTTTTTTCACGTTTTATTTGATGGCTTCTATGAATGTCATTATTGTGTTAGGAATTTTCACTATAATGCATTCATCCATCTCCTTGCAAAATCCAACAAAAAAACACTACTCTAGAAGTAGTCTGCTGACTTGATTCTTCCACTTAGTAAACACTTTCATCAATTTCCACAACTTTATCCAGATCTCCAATTTTGAATTTCTCTGCAGCTAACAAGGTCCATGTACAGACTTCGTGTAAGTAGTTGTTCCACACCATGATAGTTTTGCTCACCATTTGGAACTGGTCTTCACACCATTTGATGAATGTCATTTGTCACAACCAGCTGTAGATGAATCTTAACATAGTGATGAAGTTGATTTTGGAACATCAAACCATGTTTTTTATATATGGACACTTTTTTCATGCAACTTGTTGAGTAACAATGCCACTGCTTATAAGAAGGATTAATGTAAATCTTCATATCATGGCCATTATCACACACTTTTGATGGCAGGAGTTCATATTCCTGGAATAAATTGATTGAGTCCTTTTCTATAATAGATAGCTCCCAGTTTTAATATTTATTTTGTTCAAAATCACAAGTAGAAATATGTCACAGCTCAAAATAATGTAATAGCACAAAATCATTAAAAGTAAAAATTCACAGTTCAAAAAACAGTGTGAGAACACAAAATCACAAGTAAATTTAAGGATCAGCAGAATTTACAACTTGGTCATGAGTACATATGTGAAAAGTTGATAACATGCATATATGTGACATGGATTGATGGATTTATCATGCCAGAATAATTGGAAACATTGAATAATTAATTATACTGGATGCAACCTGGATGCAACTGTGACTATAGTAATATATCATATCAGGTATAATACTAAACTACCATTAAAAAAAGTAAAATTATATGAAAATATTTTTATTACATTATTATATATTGCTTATTGACATATATTTGTATATTATATATTATAAATAATGTATATATGATCAAAATATACGAAGTTTAAAAAAAATGAATATTAAAATAAAAATGTTTTTTAAAGAATAAAATAAGATTTAAAAAGAAAAAAAGTGAGTGTGTAATATAGTGAAATTAATGGGTCGTATTTAGAAAGAAAAATAGAATACTTATTAATAATAGAATCAACAAAGTATTAATTTATGAAATAGTTAAAAACACTTTGGAGAGTATTTAACAATAGTTAATTATCAACAGAAGTTTATTTTCTATTCAATTGCATGTTCTGAAATTGTTGAAATAAGAATTGGTGTTAAACAAGGATATGTAATAGCTCCAATTTTGTTTTTCATTTTTAAGATAGCAGTCTTGGTAAAAATTTGTAGGTAGTTTCATCAAGCAGGTATCAAGTTGTAAGTTTTATAGCAGAGTTTTTAATTTGTATCCATTACCAACAAAAGTGAGAAATTTATTTTCTTGGTTTCTAGATTTACATTGTGATGATAATTGTGTTGTTTTTACAAATTAAAATAGATGAATTTTAGAACAATTTATGTTTTGACTGTAATTTAAAAATATTTTGGTGCCATAAATCAATGATGAGAGAAAAAATTTTAATAACTTTTTGATATGGATGGTTATCAGATTGAGAGAATATGAATCACTTTAAATATCTTGACACTTTTTTATTTTTCAGGTAGAAATTAGATAGTATATAGTAGAGACTCATAATTGCTTTTGTCTTATGCTAATATAATTACTTCAATTAAGGGATGGTAATCTACAAAATTTATTGGATGGAACCAAAATATTTATCATTAATTGGTATAACATAGATCAATTAAAGAAATATTAATTTAAGAGTTTTCTGTAAATATAGTGGCAACTTTATAAGATCAATTAATAAGTTTTTCATTTTTATAAATGTGATGCTATCAAAACTACTATTATAAGGCTACATTTTATTTAGATTAAAAGGATATAGTTATGTGAACATTTATATAGAAAAGGTATTTAATTGATGATTTTAAGAGTGTTTTTTTATAGAAAAAACATTGTTTAAACATTAAGGATGTGTAATTTTAGTTGCTTTCATTAAGAAGATGCAAATGGCATTAGATTGCTGAAAAGTGAAGTTGAATATTCTTTCTGAAAGAAAATTTGTTGCACAAGGTAGTACTACAATATATCAATTGATTAAAAGATCAGTATCTAATTTAGGTGGGATTATATTTGCAATTCCAATATTGTTTTTTTTATAATATCATAAATCCCATTTTTAAATTTTAATCTGAATGTAGGTTGGTCATAAAGAATTGCATAATAATATACAAAAAAATATAACAGAATAGCAATAAAAAATAAGCTCATTACAGATAGGAATAGATTATGCATAAAATGAAAATATTCCAATGGAGACTAATGAAAATATTTTAACATAGTTTGTAATGATATATAAAAGAAAAAAATTTAAATGAATAATGAATGTGAAGAATATGTACTATAGTTGGATAGGTAATACATAATATTGCATATAAAAATAGTTGGATCCTAAAAATATATTGTAAATTGGAAAAAAATTATATTTCTATGATCCAGTTTTTTTTAATTGCTTGAGAGATAATTTGAACTTCTCTTAAATAATTAACTATTAGTTTTTACATATAGTTATGTGCTTTGTTTTTTCTAACCTTTTCTGCAGTTATAATTAGTTGTTTTTTTTTTTTTCCAATAAAGCTTTTTTCCTTTATATACTCATTGTCGGTGTTTTTTTTTTTCAATTCTACTTTCATTCAAATATACACATATAAAATAATATATTAAAAAATTATACATATTGATTGATCTAATGCTATGTATACGTACACATATATACGCACACACGTACAAAAATTCAAATATGTAATGCAAAAGGATTCAGACTTAACTGAAATTTAATGTTTATTTTTCCAGGCTCGACATTTTACAGCTTCTATGCGCAATTGTTTCTTGTTCATGCTGGCATGTTACATTTCATTGTCTTTAATTCAAATTTTGGCCAGTATCTTTCTTCTTCCACCAGTTTTTACTGGTTCTCAGTTGCTGTGGCTGATTTGCTTAGTGGTACCTCTACTTAGTTTGTCATTAATGGGTAATCCTCTTGACCAACATTGCAGCACCATAGCCACCGGGAAAAACAGCAATTTAATCAACAGAGAGGTAATCTATTTTAATTTCAAAAAGCATCAAGCTTGATTATTTTAATTTAAATTTTTTTTTTTGGTTTATTATCATATATCTATTTTTTTTATTTTTAATGATTTTAATTTATTGCTAGCCAGAGCAATAATCGTTATGAAAATGAAATGTGAAACAGACTTTTTTTAATATATGTTTTATTTTTAAATATGATAAATGAAGAAAAGTAATTTCAAATTAACCTTTTTTAATAAATCATTTTAAAAATAATTTCAAAATTGTAGTTACTTTGTAAATTTAAATTTTCAGCTTTTTCTAAAAATCAATTATCATATTATTTAAATTTTGAATTGAATAATTATAAGCAAGTGGTGTGTATTTTATATAATAAAAAATATATTTTCATCTGTAAATATGTATATCTTATTATTATATGAAGACTTATTTTTACTTATAATGAAAAGTATTATTTTATTTCTTTATACCGTATTTGTAAACTATCGATTAACAGCTGCACTGGATTTTTTAGCACGTGTAATTGTTTTTAGAAATGGTCAATGTACGTTTGAAGCATTTCTAAGTATACAGCGACTTTGATGATTATAATGATGAATATCTTGCTATATCTGTGTGTTTTTGACACACCATCTATATAATGAGGTATACACAGCCTCTATAAAGATAAATTATATGATCTTAGTATATTTTCCAAGATTTTCTTCATTTTATCTATCTTTTAGATAAAGGATCAGTCAGAGAACATTTGTCTATATCATGACAATGAAGGCGATATATTAACCTGATAAAATTAGGAACTGTTTATTAAAAAAGAAAAAAAGATAATAGAAAACAGGAGATTATTTTTAATTGTTCATCATTTATGTGTGTTTATATGTTAATGTAAATTTTGGTGCCATTATGTGTATGTGTTTATAACCATTTGTTTTCTTTATTGACTTTTATGCACTAATATAAATCTTCTATAAAATCATTACATACCAAATATCAAATTAATAATTGATAAATAATTGAAACAATATGCTGAGATTATGTATATAACAGAAGCACTATATGAAAATAAATTAAGATTGTTTAATTCATAATTTATGTACTATTGACAAATAAACTTGTCAACTTTTGAAAAACTAATTTCTAATTTATCATACAACTTTTGAAAAATTAAAACTGACTAGAACCATTTCTAGCCAACTTCTTTCTCCAGTAGTTGTTATCTCTAAACACACTGATAGCACCTTCAAATGGAGAAGGTATTTAGCATCATGAATAAAATTTAAAAAAAACAACTGATTTTTCTAAGATAACTGAAGAAACAAACAAATAAAATAGATAATAAAGAGCTCTGCTAATTTGCTCTAAGAATCTTTATTGATAAAAGCCAGCTAAATGGAGCTAAGGAGTGGTTTTCGAGATAGAGATTTTTAAATGCTTTGTTTAGCTGGCATTTATCAATAAAGCTTGTTAGAGCAAATTAACAGAGCTCTTTATTATCAATTTTCAAGCTTAAAAATTGAGTCATGTGATATATGACTTTGATTTTTTGTTAAATAAACAGATGTTTATATTAGTTAAATAAAATAGATGTTTATATTAGTGCTACAAATAAATATAGCATAGATGCTGATCCACAGATAATAATAATAGAATATTGATGTCTTTGTTATGGATGATTATTTGGATAAATATACCAATGGAAGAAAAACTGAAAAGCAAAAGATGAAAATTAATATAAAAGATGATGAGAGAGATAAACTGAATGAATATTTCAGCAACATAAACAATAAAATAGATGATTCCAAAAAGGGGAAAAGAAAATAAATTTTGTTACTAGGATGCTAAAAAATTGGATGATAAAACAAGACAGATGAATAATAATTGAAGATTGCTCCGCATTGTACGGCCTGCAAAAGAAAAAGTTCAAGTAATACAAGAACATCAAAAATAATAAAATAATCAGATAGCTGTGACATATATGAAAAGAAGATAAATATTAATGTTTTTTTTCAAATTCTTCTAAATAAAAATAGTAAAAATTGTAAAAATTTCTTCTCCTGCCATTTATTGCAGCTCTAACTATTTTTGATAAATGAAATCTTATCCAAGACTATTCATTACTTTTTTATGTTTATAAAAGTAGAAAAAAAATGAGTAGGAGTCTGGAAACGAGTGCATTTCAAGGATAGATAATAAAATGATTAAAAAATATTAAATGCTGAATAATAAAATAAAAAATGTTTTCAATAATAAATAATATATTTAAAACAGACCGCTGTGTGTCTGCTTATTTGCATATCAAACATAATTCTTTTACGTTCATTATTGTTTGTCATCTACCCATAGGCAGATTTTATAAATCAATCCAGTCTTTTATTTTGTTTTTAAAATAATCGTAATAATATATATATACAAAAACAATTCTTTAATGTCATATTTCGATTTCTTTTCTTTTTTTAATCAATACAGTTTAATCATTATTATTTTTCTAAATCTAAGTAGAAATAAAATAATATTATTTATATTTCTTTAATACTTTTATATTTCTAAGTGTATGTATACCTATCAATCTTTTCATTTTCAATCTTCTGATGGCTTCCTCGTTTTAATTGTTTTTTCTTTATTTTCTCTACGAAATATTTCAAGATAAGCATTCAGTTATTCAGAGAATTTTTTTTTTTTTAAGTTTCCTTTCTCAAATGCTTAGAATAATGTGTTGATTTATTTTTAATTAAAAATATATTTATCCATTGGTAAACGGATCGGATCGCTTATCGATGATTAATCAAATGATTTCCCCTTGTTTAACATTATTACAATTGAGTAATTGTAAAAAGCATAAAAAAAAGTTTTGCTGTTTCACAAGCAGAAGATTTACAGATCATAATATCACAAAATAAAATCCTTTTACAATATATTTTGTTGTCACAGTGTGACATCAATGTCTTCTTTAAAATGAAATGTTATATAAATTAGAAATTATTAAGAAGAAATAAAACAGAGATATTACCTGCCATTTGAGAATGCAATACTGTATCTGAAACTGGGTATTCATCAAAAATATACAAGTGAAGAATTTTTGCATAAAAAATAGTTTTTATAGGGTCTAAACAAACTTCTTTCTTCAACTCAACATTAATGCTAGCTGGGTTTGATCATTTTAGACATCATTGGATTCTTATTAATAGATTCAAGACAATCTATGTTTTAGCACATCTTCATAAATGGGAGTTTAGAAACCAATGTAGACCATAAATCATGTGACTCAAGTTATGATTGTATTGGAAGAATTGAAGGATTTAATAAAGCTACTAGAAATTCTCTCTACCATTGGAATCTTTACAGGTTTCTTTATATTTTATTAATAGATAAACTGATTAATAAATAAAAAATTCATATGATAAATAATAATTAGGTCTTACCATAAGAACTAATCACTGATCAATTGAAAGCATGGTTTGCATTAAAAATTCAAATAAAAAACAATAATGCAAACAAAAATATAAACAAGATTACTTATAATCATATGTTTTGTGACTCAGAATTTATAATAAATTTGAACACTAGAAGTGACACAGCTGGAGCCATGAATCATGAACTCCAGAATCCATCATTCTACCATTGCACTATAACAATGCAAGCTAATAAAAGTTTATTGAAATAAATTTCTGATTATATTACAAATCATTTTAATATTGCCTTGCACATCTGAGTCTTTCTTAAATTTATAACAGTGAAAATCATGAAAAATTTTGCCAAATGTTTAGGCTAGTTAATTTAAAAATCTAGTAAAAAAGTTCATTTTTGCTAAAGAAGATGGTTTACATTGTTAAGTATGTTTTCAAATGTGCATAAATGTACAGGAAAAATTGCCAATGGCAAAATCACAGGGAGAGAAGATGATATTTAAATGTGTTCTCTTTTAAAATTCAAAAGTAAAATGAAAATAAATGTTAATTTTGATTTTTTTTAATTCCTAACTTATTAGTAATAAATACTTTAACTTTTGTAGTTATTTAATCTATAGTTTTATTTATATCATTACATAAATAAACATGTAATACAGTATATGTCACTAATACTTTCATAATTTATAGGTAATGTCAATATATAAAAATAAATATCTCACTTTTTATTATTCCAATTAAATATTATTAATATTATTTCTCTGCTAATTTTGGCCCATGTTAATCATAAATTTAATTATTATGCTATTTTTCTGAAGTCAGTCATTACTTAACTACTTTGTAAATATCTAACATTATTCATCTCATCTACAAATTATTTTTAACATTTTCAGATCTCTTATCACTAATTTGAATAGTTTTACTTTAATAATTTATTGTTTTTATCCCAAAGTAATGATAAATTCTGAGCCCATGGCCAATTTATGAAGTATATCATTTGTAATTACTGCCATATTATGGAAATAATCTAAATGCCCTTTATTTATTCCAATAACAAACTTGAACAGTTGTTAAAAATGTAATTACAAAAAAAAGGGGGTCTGACAATATTCAAAATTAAAGTAGTTTTAAGTTGCTACTTCACCAACTATTTTCAGTACTTTATTCAGTAAAATGTTTGCTAAAATTAATTAAAAATAAATTCATTATCTACTTTATACTAATAGGTGATATGGAATAATATATTCAATCTACTTTTTATAATAAACTTTCTAGACAGTTAACTGGTCTTATTACATTTTTCAATTGGTTTATCTGTATCTGAGACTGTTAAATTATGGTTTACAGAGCATGTAAATATAGGCACCATGAGTATTCTGAAACTGTGGATAATTATATAGCATTCTTTTTGAATCTAGAAGGAAAAAAATTGGGTGCTTTCAAAAAGTTGGTTTTTATGCTGCAACTCATTGTTTGCTTGAAGGGTTTTATTGATGATATCTTAACTTGAGATACAATCATAAATAGTTAAACTATGAAGTTAAATTAATGATAAGTATGATTTGTTTAATAGCTATTTATATTTTTTGATGAATCTGGATGAGGAAAATCTAAAGTCATATCAAAGCCATAGCAAAGGAGTGGGAATGGACCACTAATAATTTCTCACAATTGTATTTAATTGCATATTTAGAAGTTTAGTCAGATGGTTTTTTACTCCAATATGTATAAAGAGTTCAACACTTAATATGTTCGTGCCTAAAAAACATACAACCTTAAGTAGAGCTATCTCATATTCTACAAAGTTAATGCCTAGAAATGGGCTACAATTGTTTTATTATATTATTGCAAATGATTATATTCAATTTAGGAGTAATCGTTTCTCTTTTTAAATGGAATGTTAAACATACTGTATTTGTATTATATTATAAAGTATTATCTAATTTAATTATTAATTGTGTTTAGATTTTTTAAAACTTTATTTAAACTTTGCATATGCATTTAATTTTTAGTATTCATATTCAGGTTAGTATGTAGCATTAATCGATTAGGCAATGGTGATAGAATAGCCTAATTGATTACAATACCATCTTAAATTCAACATTCATGAATTTAAAAGCCACATGTTTAATTTCCATGCTATTACTATCATTTTCCAGACTAGCAAAGAAAGAAGAATAATACCATTTGAAACATTATGCTATAGTTAAATGTATCCGAAAATTTTAAAGAAGGTTTGAATTTTCCTAAAAATGTTTAACAATTAAATTACTCTGTGGAAATAGTCCAATATATAAATATAATTATAAATTAAAATATCATCATCTCAAATATTCAAATAAACATTAAATAGTACAATAAGTATTTGTTTCTTTTTTTTTCTCATTGTAATTTAGTGAAAACACTTTTTCCATGTTTCATATAAAAAGATTATATTTAACAAAAATTCATATGCTTAGTGTGCTTTCAACTATTATATAATCATAATCATAGTAATATTAATTTTTCATGAATGAAAAGTATTATAATAGATTGGTATTTAAATATTCTATGTGAAAATATAAATGAGATAATTTGCATAATCCACTTCTTCGACAGTGGGGTACAGGACTTTTTTTTATTAATAACATGCACATCATTGGCTATATGTCAAACTTCTTTAACATTACATTTGTTATCATTTCTCTCAGAACACACTATACTCACATATACTGGCTCAAACTGTGACCATATTCAGCCTCATGCTCTACAAACATAGATGTGTTGATTTTGGCACGATTATACAAATACCTAGCTGCATCATCCTGATTGCACATATTTCACTGAAGTAAAAGGTCTGACACAGAAAACATTTAATAGTTTATTTGTAGATTATGGATTTCCAAATTTTTCATATCCCTATTAAGAGGTTTTTTTATTTCTCACATCATCTTCTGAAATCAGAAAAATGCCTTCAGCATAGATGAATATCTGTATTCTATTTCTGAAAGGTTAACTGATGAATATATCAAATAACATAGATGAGAGAACTGAATTCTATAGAAAACCACTATGTGAATGCTATGGTGAACATATTTTGTAAGTAAGTAAACAAGTTCTTTGCATTTAAAAATTTTAGAGACTTTTAGAAAAACCTATTTTTTCAATCATAAGTTAAAATTAGATCAGAAAATGAAAATTTTTTTATTGTGAATATTTAAAAATAAAATTTGGACACAGAAACTTGCTTATTCTAAAGATAGATGATTCTCAGCTGGATTATTCTTTCAATTATCTTGTATTGAATACATAATAATAATGGTGAAAATATTTGAAAATCAGGTACTCTTCACAAACCTGGAGCTTAATTGTAAGTATAGGGGATTTGAACTCAGATTTTTAAGCACCCTTCAACTATCCACACTATCTCATACAACTGATACACATGACCACACACATGTAGAAAAGATAAATAATCACCAATATATGTATTTTGTGCTAAACCAGCACTCATCAGTTGGTCCAGATAATCATCTCCCACACACATATATATAATAAGTGCTCAGTTTATATTGAGATAGCAAATCTTCATACATTAACGGACAGGCTTCAATCTATTCCAACCTCTAACTTTTCAGCCATCCATATCATTGAAAATCTGATGATGAAAACCCAAATCCCATGTTGATGTCAATATTATTGCCATGTCATGTTACATGTGTGTGGCCATGTATATTAGTTGTATAAGATAGTGTGGGTAGTTGCAGGTGCTTGAAAATCTGAGTTCAAATTCCCTATGCTTGCTAATAATAATGCTGAGTAACAATTTGGATCTTTGTTAGATTTATTACGTTACAAGAATGCTATAGCTTTGCTTTCATGTCATGTTTTATAGTAGATTTTTTAATAATATTGTTGGTGAGTATTTGGCCTACCATATAATATATTTAGATTCTAATTTTAAAAAAAAAAAAAATCTGAAAGTGTTTTATTTAACCATGGTAGCCTTCTAGTTTAAGACAAACATAACCATTTTCAAATTTATCTACTTATATTTTTATTTGATTTATATTAGAAATATGTTGCAAAAGAGAAACTTACAGTTTTGTGCTAATGTCTTTATCAATCTTGAATTCAGAAGTTTGATTTCTAATGTAACCCTTTTATTAGAAATAACAATAATAATCATTTTAATAAATTTTATATTTCCTTTAAGTCTGTACAGAAGATAATTTTTGGTTTCTAACATTGGCAACCATACCATGTTTAGTATGCAGTTAGTAAAAAAAAAAAAAAAAACAATGTAAAAACACAAATTTTTTTAGTTGTGTATTATTAGAAGAATAATGATTATCTTCAAACATAATTTTATTAACTTTGTTTTGCACTATTATTTTGTAATCTCAGTTGTTAAATTTGAAATGTCATTAATGATTTATTGAAGTAACTTTTAGTTTCTTAGTTAAAAAGATTTTCCTTTTGTAGAAAGTTTCCTGGGATCTTCTGATAATCCACTGATTTCAAGCCTAGATAGTCATTTTTAAAAGCAGTACTGTGTATTTAACAATTTGTATCTTATCAATTAAGAAAAAATAGTTTGCTTTTGCACATAGAGACATTAGTTGATTTACAAAACCATGCTACTTGCAATCTGGATTTTGGAAAATTTTTTGTTCATTTGCTCTAATGAAATTGATGAATATTATTATATAATTAATTAATATGCTGGTTTAAATATTGAACATAAATAACTTCTTTGTTAAATTTTCTTTTTTAAAAAAAATCTATTTAAGCTAAACCATTTATCTTCCTTTATTCATTTTCATCTCCATACTGTCTAGTTTAAATTATATTTAATTCTTATGAAAAATAATATCAGCACTGTTCTGCAAAGTCTTATTATAATTTTTTACAATCATTTGCTTCATTCTACTTTATAGAAATAGTTACATTTAAAAAAAAAGGCTTAAATTTAGATATGGAAACTGGATTTTAAATAACTGCTTCTGTCTAATACAATGGTGAATGTTTTTGTTCTTTCACGTCTTGTTAAATTGTATTTGTTTATATGTATATATTATCTTTCATCGTTAATAATAAAAAGGCATAAAAAATGAAAAAGAGTTGACTTTTTTTTTTATACAAATTTTGACTAAGAAAAGCTTTTTTTGTTAACAGAATTATATTTTTACTAATAATGTTTGTTTGTTTGCTTGCTTGTTTCTGATTTATATACTTTTTAAAAATTCAATTTTGTATTTTTTTTTTAGTCTTTTTTTTTCTTTCTAATATTTTTGTTTCTTTTCTTCTGTATATTTCTTGTATTTGCAAATTTTGCTCTCTTTTTTTACAGACTTCTTATATACGTTATAGATAAATAGATTTTAGAAGTAATATTAAATCAACATTTTTATTGTGAAGTTTACTTTTTAAAAATATGAATTTATATTTTATTTATTTAAAATGTGTGTGTATGTGTGTGTTTTCTTAGATTTTATTGTTTTTAAATCCAAAGATTTTTTTACAATTTGTTTTTTTTTTTTTGTCATCATAATTATTGTTATGATTGAGTGTTGATTTTAAAATAATGTTTTTTTTGTAAACTTGATATTACAATTGCTTAAAGCTTCAAATTTTGCATTTTAATTATTACACTTTAAATTATTTATTATTTTGAAAATAATGCTGAACATTTTCTACTGCATTTCTTATTGCATATTTATTTAGTTTAATATATTATTGAAAAATTATTTGGATTTAAAAAAAAAAAAATTCCCATATGTCATAGCATCGGCCGAGAGGCGAACCCGCAATAACCGTCTTCTTGCTTGCAAGGTTGCTGCGCGGACCTCTCGGCTAACAACGCTTGAAAATTTTATAAATTTATTGTATATCATATAATAACACTGATACACCTAAACACATATATGCTGAAAAGATAAATAATCACCAATATACGTATTTCATGCTAAACCAGCAATCATCAGTTAGTCCAGACTATCATCTTTACACACATATATAGTATAAGTGCTCAGATATATATTAAGATAGACTATCCTCATAGTTTAATGGACAGGCTTCAATCCACTCCACACTCCAACTCTTCAACCGTCCATCCAATTGAAAATCTGATGATGGAATGCTCAAAGGCCACCCTGAGGCCGAGATTATTGTCACACCCATGTTGACCTAAGGTCAATCTGAACCCCACATGTACAGGACATAATCCATTTAATACATATGCAAGGATGGGCAGACATCTCTATAATGTAATAACTGAAACACAGGCTTGTTATATACCTGTGGCTATATATATGTAATATAGGGTATATGAGCACAGACTTTCACACCACCCACCTCTCTCCACTCTATCTAATAACACTGATACACCTAAACACATATATGCTGAAAAGATAAATAATCACCAATATATGTATTTCATGCTAAACCAGCAATCATCAGTTGGTCCAGACTATCATCTTTACACACATATATAGTATAAGTGCTCAGATATATATTAAGATAGACTATCCTCATAGTTTAATGGACAGGCTTCAATCCACTCCACACTCCAACTCTTCAACCGTCCATCCAATTGAAAATCTGATGATGGAATGCTCAAAGGCCACCCTGAGGCCGAGATTATTGTCACACCCATGTTGACCTAAGGTCAATCTGAACCCCACATGTACAGGACATAATCCATTTAATACATATGCAAGGATGGGCAGACATCTCTATAATGTAATAACTGAAACACAGGCTTGTTATATACCTGTGGCTATATATATATATGTAATATAGGGTATATGAGCACAGACTTTCACACCACCCACCTCTCTCCACTCTATCTAATAACACTGATACACCTAAACACATATATGCTGAAAAGATAAATAATCACCAATATACGTATTTCATGCTAAACCAGCAATCATCAGTTGGTCCAGACTATCATCTTTACACACATATATAGTCCATTAAACTATGAGGATAGTCTATCTTAATATATATCTGAGCACTTATACTATATATGTGTGTAAAGATGATAGTCTGGACCAACTGATGATTGCTGGTTTAGCATGAAATACGTATATTGGTGATTATTTATCTTTTCAGCATATATGTGTTTAGGTGTATCAGTGTTATTAGATAGAGTTGAGAGAGGTGGGTGGTGTGAAAGTCTGTGCTCATATACCCTATTTTACATATTATATAGCCACAGGTATATAACAAGCCTGTGTTTCAGTTATTACATTATAGAGATGTCTGCCCATCCTTGCATATGTATTAAATGGATTATGTCCTGTACATGTGGGGTTCAGATTGACCTTAGGTCAACATGGGTGTGACAATAATCTCAGCCTCAGGGTGGCCTTTGAGCATTCCATCATCAGATTTTCAATTGGATGGACGGTTGAAGAGTTGGAGTGTGGAGTGGATTGAAGCCTGTCCATTAAACTATGAGGATAGTCTATCTTAATATATATCTGAGCACTTATACTATATATGTGTGTAAAGATGATAGTCTGGACCAACTGATGATTGCTGGTTTAGCATGAAATACGTATATTGGTGATTATTTATCTTTTCAGCATATATGTGTTTAGGTGTATCAGTGTTATTAGATAGAGTGGAGAGAGGTGGGTGGTGTGAAAGTCTGTGCTCATATACCCTATATTACATATATATAGCCACAGGTATATAACAAGCCTGTGTTTCAGTTATTACATTATAGAGATGTCTGCCCATCCTTGCATATGTATTAAATGGATTATGTCCTGTACATGTGGGGTTCAGATTGACCTTAGGTCAACATGGGTGTGACAATAATCTCGGCCTCAGGGTGGCCTTTGAGCATTCCATCATCAGATTTTCAATTGGATGGACGGTTGAAGAGTTGGAGTGTGGAGTGGATTGAAGCCTGTCCATTAAACTATGAGGATAGTCTATCTTAATATATATCTGAGCACTTATACTATATATGTGTGTAAAGATGATAGTCTGGACCAACTGATGATTGCTGGTTTAGCATGAAATACGTATATTGGTGATTATTTATCTTTTCAGCATATATGTGTTTAGGTGTATCAGTGTTATTAGATAGAGTGGAGAGAGGTGGGTGGTGTGAAAGTCTGTGCTCATATACCCTATATTACATATATATAGCCACAGGTATATAACAAGCCTGTGTTTCAGTTATTGTATATCATATAGTAAATATCCTCTATTCATGAAGAATTCAGAAATGTGCATATTTATATGTATATATGTTTCATATTCATGCTAGAAGGCTTATTAAAGTTTATGACAAATTTAAATATTGAAGGTCTTTAATAAGAACTATTATAGGATGGCAAATACCATTAATAATGTTCAAAGTATTATTGTTTGGCCATATGATATACTACCAATAGAAAATGATCTATCTGAAAATAAGTTAACTTATGTATACAGATTGAATGATTTATTGCCCAGTAGTGTGAACACTGGATGTCCGGGCCACTATCCATGCGATTTAAGTTTCAGAATCTGCCATTTTATCATTTTCCAAAATTATGCACTCATATGTATTTTTTTGAATAAGTATGGTTTTGAAGGGCATATTAAAATCACATGTAATATTTTAGTAGTTGTTAAAATATATATTTTAGAGATAATAAAGTAAAAATCACATGTAATATTAATAAACAGAGCAAAACTCTCCATACAGTATTGCCATTTGTACTAAACAGAGTAATCAATGGATGCCAGAAGGCTTGTGCATAAAATCCCTATCTAATGCCTACTCATCCAATATCCCCAGACTAGTTTCTGGCTTGTGGCCTTCGTCAGTGAGGAGCTATGGATCTGAGAGCACTGCATCTAGATCTTAGGATCTAATGCAACCCTCTAGCAACCACCTTTTACCTCTACTTAACTACAAAACTATGACAATAAAATTGAAAACACAAAAAATATTTTCAATCTAAGCTCAATAGCTTATATAGCACAGGTGGCAATACTGTATGGAGAGTTTTGCTCTGTTTATCAACAGTTAATGTGCTAGTATAGGAAATGTGATCATGTGATGCTTAATTGTTTAACACCAATCCTGCCTAATAGGATAGTGGTGGCTATGGTTGTAAAAGAGCCAAAGACACCAATATGTATGGGTGCTGAACTGAGTTCAGACCCATATGACTATATAAGCTATTGAGCTTAGATTGAAAATATTTTTTGTGTTTTCAATTTCATTCTCATAGTTTTGTAGTTAAGTAGAGATAAAAGGTGGTTGCTAGAGGGTTGCATTAGATCCTAAGATCTAGATGCAGTGCTCTCAGATCCAAAGCTCCTCACTGATGAAGGCCACAAGCCAGAAACTAGTCTGGGGATATTGGATGAGTAGGCATTAGATAGGTATTTTATGCACAAGCCTTCTGGCATCCATTGATTACTTTGTTTAGCACAGGTGGCAATACTGTATGGAGAATTTTGCTCTGTTTATCAACAATTAATGTGCTAGTATAGGAAATGTGATCATGTGACACATGTAATATTTTAGTAGTTGTTAAAATATATATTTTAGAGATAATAGAGTATTAATATGAATATGATCATTACTAATATAGATATTAAAATCTATGAATATGATAAAGCTCATACCAGACAATAGGTTAGAATAGAAGTCATAAATGCATAACAAATATCTATAAGCCCCAAAATTGATAGCTGATAATTTTTATTTATGGTAGTAAGTATTAATGATATGCTATGCCAATATTTACAAACTTTAAAATTGATTGAAAAGTTCTACATTCATAAATTAACATGTTACCAAATATGTTCTAAATATATGTCATTCATAATCTGTATAACAGAAATCAGTAAGAAATTAATTTGTACTCTACTAAGAACTGCAAGAAAGATAGCTGGTACAAAAAAGCAGCAATTCAACAATAATGTTTCTTCTGAGATGAGGATATGTGAAAAAAAGGGAATATGAAAATTTTATAAAAAGATGTATTGAGAATAGTTTTCTAATATAATATGTGAAAGAATAATAAGAAAATACAATTATGAATTTGGAAAGAAAACTATAGAAGAGAGTAGAAGTCTCTGAATTATAAAATAGCATATTGGTATTGGAAGAAAGTTATTTCTGAAGTAAAAATTATTACTAAAAAGAGAAATCAGTCATGAAATGTGTGGAATAATTTTGTAAAAAATTATATTGTAATAAAAAACAAGAAAAAATATCTTACTACAGTTATTACATCGATTGAATTGCCCAGCATTTTAAATGAAAAAATGAGATATGCAAGTTTTGGGCAATGATGGAATTATAATTGATATTTTAAAAGAAGCAATTGAAGGAATAGAAAAAATGTTGGCAAAGTTGTATACCAAATTTGTAAATGATAAAGATGCATCAGATTATTGACAGAATTGAGAAATAAAACTGATATTTAAGAAAGCTGATAAGATATTAGAAATTACAGACCTAAATCAGTTTCATATAAAATTTATCAGTTCCATATAAAATTTGTAGCAAGATAATTACAAATTGTCTTTCAGCAAACTTTGTATTTCCATTAATCAAAAGAATAATCTGGATTTAAAAATGTTTTTAGCACAATGGATCATATCCAAGCAGACGAGTTGCCATTATGCTTTGTATTTTTAATTCATGACAAGGCATTTGATTCTTAAGCATTTTATGGGATTAAAGCATTAGAACATAAAGATATAGATCATGATTATCATTTATTAAAATGCAACAGCAATAATTAAATTACTTGCTTATACTAAGAACATTAATACTAAGAAAGATGTAAACCAGGGTGATGCTATATCAGCAGTTTAACTCAGAAGTGTTTTGTTAATTAAAGTGGGAACCTAAGAGAATAAACATAAATGGGGATTATTTAAATCATCTAGATTTTGCAAATGAATTGTTGTTTTTTGCAAATAATGCTTCAAAGCCTGGGGAATTGTTTCAAAAGTTATCAATGATAAAAATTTAAAAAAAGTAGATCTAAAGACAAACATTAAAAAAAGTAATGTTTATGGATTTTCTCAAAAAAGGAAAATTAGAAAAAAATAACAATTACAGATGCCTTAATCAGATTATTAACATTGATCAAAACATAATCAATAAAATTAGTCTTTCAGCTAAACTTGTAGGGAGCTTTTGATAGAAATAACTTGTAAATTCATGTGTTTGAAAAAGGTTTTTAATAAATGTGTTTTAACTTATGAATTTGAGAATTAGTCACTTAGCAGAAGAGTAATACAGAGACTGTATGGAGAAATTTAGTTAGAAGTAATAAGGAGAGATCAAAAATGAAACATGGGTATAAGAATAAGCATATATCATTGACATTACAGAAACAATTAAAAGACTAAAATAGTGATGGGCTGGACATATTTTCAAAGGAGGTGGTAATAGATGAACAGTTGAAATTTTACATTGGATCTCAAGAGATTGTAAAAAAACCTAGCAAGACATTACGTGTTACACAAATGAAATAAAAAGTTTTCTAGAGTGTTGCAGAGAAAAAAAGTGAAGGATGGAATTGGATTAAACATGGAGAAAACTTCATTCTGCAGTGGATTAATAATGGTTGAAAGTGATGTATATGAATTATGAATTATCAAAACATGAGTAACATGGTTAATTTCAATAAATATCTTGCATCATTTGATAGATTTTAATGTAACATATCTTTAAAGAAGCTTTAAGATTTTTTTAATGCTTTTTGGAATATAAAACATGTCTCAACGCCAATTTTGTTAACCATTCAGTATGTTTCAGTACATGTATGTCTCGTTATAATTGGTGAAGATAAAAGAATTATGTTAGTCTGTATTATCTAGATCAGTGGTCTTCAACCACTGGGCCGTGGACCGACACCGGGCCACAGAAGTTTTCTGCTGGTTCGCAGCTAGACTGGCAAGAAAGTTTGTAATAACAAAATAATACAATTTTAAACTTTTAATTAATATGAACAATTTTTATTTATTTTTTCATCGCATTTTTTCCTGATTAAAAAACAAGAAACAAAACAAAAACAAAATCTAATCAATCATACATAAATTAATTTGTTTTTCTAATTATCACAGATGTTTATGGGGGGGGGTAGAAAAAGTTTTTTATTATACAAACTCCAGTTGTCGTTTGATAGCCAATCATGGCTGCTTGTCAGCATTGTTAAAACAATAAAATGTAAAGTGACTTTTTTTGATCTCTTAAATTTTTTTTACTCTCTCTTTTAATATTTCATTTTTAGTGTTTTTTTTTTTGGCTTTAACTTTTATTTTGAAAATCAATTTTTATTACCTTTTTTTTAAAAATAAAAACCAAAAAATAAGTTCTGTCTCTAACATTTACAAAGTATTTCTCAATATACCCCCACCACCCCAAAATAAAGTAAGATCAAAACTTTTGACTTTTTCAAGCTTCGTTTTCTTTTTTTTTTTGTTTAAAAATACGCCCACTTTTTTTTGGCCTATGAGACAATATTTTTTTTGGCTTTATTTGTATACTGCTAAAATACTAAAACTTTTATTTCTAAAACCAATTTCTGTTACCTTTTTTTAAAAATAAAAACAAACAAAAAATAACTTTGGTGTCTATCTTTTGTCTCAGTTGATGACAAAGTATTTTTCAACCCCCCCTCCCCCCCAAAAAAAAAATAAGATCAAAACTTTTGACTTTTTCAACATTCATGTGAATAACATTTTATTCTTGCATGTTTTAACAATGAAATAACAAACGTAAAATGCAAGCACATTAATGAGAACGATTGTTATTGTATGTTTTCTTTAGCAATATTACTGCGCAACTCAAGAGTGTTCAACATGTGAAGGTAAGCAACACCATTACTATACACATTAACTAGTGTGCTGTTTTGGTCAGTTATAACAATTATGCTTATCTAAGGCTAAGCAGGTATATCTTTAAGAAAATTCATCTGTAAACTTCTACCTGTCCGCGAAATCTTATCCTTATTTTTACCGGGCCGCAGGGGTGAAAAGGTTGAAGACCACTGATCTAGATGATTGTTGGTGCATTAATCAGAAAATTTTAAAAAAACATGATTGTAATTTGCACAATGAGAGATGAGTCATATCTATAGGGACTGAATTTATGATTAATTTTCATTTTTTTCAATGAGAAATGTTTTTGTTTTAAAATCTAATTTTTGATAATTTTAAAAGAATTTAAGATCAAATATCATATTTTGATACTTTTTGTTTATTAAATGAGATATTTAAAAATAAATGAATTGAAATAATGGTGCAGAATGCTTCCCAATTTGTATACCTCTATCATCATCAAGCATTATTGATTCAATTACCATGTGAAGGCCTTTCCAAATTTAATCTATTTTCTTGATTCATATAACTTTTTTCTAGATATTTTACAATGTTTTGGAATCCAGTTTAAGATTTCAACTATCCATAATAATATGTTTATTCCGACTCCATTTCATTCTCTTAATTCTTTCTACAATATTTAATGATACCTGTTTTTTCTCTCATCAATTTATACATTTATGTATAATATTAGAAAATTGATATATACTGATAGTAATGAAATATTGACTATATATTAATGTTTTGAAAGAATCAGTGCTGATGATGTCAGAAAAATATATTATAAATAACGATGTATCAAAATCATTAAATTTGCAACAAACCTTAAGAATATTTACTTAAAATATTATGACACTTAGAAACTTGTCATTTTGTTATAAATGAAAATGTGTCTGTTGTATATGGTAAGAACTTGGGAAAATGTATATATAGATCACATATGTATTTCGTTTTTAGTTTAATATTAATTAGCCGCTATATTCTGCATTATCTACATTAGTCTATCTTTTGGATAATCAGCATTTAATATATATATATATACAATAAATATAAAAGAATTTAAAACAATTAAGAATTATTATTGGGGAAAACAAATGTTTTCTTTACTGATTGCTTATTTTTAATTTGTCAGGTTGTATATGCAATTTTGAAATAATCTATAAAATATATTGCTGCTGTTTTTAACTTTTTAATTTATTTTGATTTACAACTCTGTTTTGATATTTGTTCAAACATAATTTATTTGCTTTTAGTGAGAAAAGTCTCTAAATTGCAGTTTAGCTACTTGGTTTTTTTCCTCCCTTCTTGAAGTTTATGTTTATAATATTTACCAACTGTCATAAATATTGCTGTTAGTGCTTTTAAATTATTAATTTTTTTTTTGTTTGAGTGGGTTCAGATTTATAAATACATTTATATTATTGTTTATAATCGTTATTATTTATTTATTTAAATTTTGAAAACAATAAATTATAACTTCTGGTGTCGAGGAATAATTAGTTGTTATTTATAAGAGTGATTGTCATTTTAAATATACAGATTAAATTTTACCAAAACTACTGTCTAATATCAGTGATTTATAGGAAGAAAAAAATAACAACGAGAAAATAGTGTATGAATTATAGATATTATAATTATTTTTAACTTGCATTTTACCACAACAATCTTATTATATAAATAACTCAAAGTTGCATTTTAAGCCGAACCAACACCAATCTCAGGTCATAACCTCTCACATTATCCTTCCTCTTTAAATATCGATATTAAATTATTACAATTTTTTGTGAAAGTATTACAGCATTCATAAGTATGATACTATCCTTCCAGATAAATAAGTATTCGTCATTGCTATTACCAATCATTTTTAGTGGAATGGAGTTGCATTAAATATTCCATGCTGTTGTGTTTAATAATAATAAATGTATATATTTTTAATTAAGCATTGAATTGTTTATTTGTTTTGGAAATGATATGATAATTTCTAGCTTAAAAAATTATTAAAAGTTAGCATTAAAGCATTTATCTGGAGAGATTGATATTATAATTGTGTTTGCATTAAGTTTGGTATTTTCACAATTAATTGTAATAATTATAATTATTATGGCTACTGCTACTGTTTTCTTACCAATTTTAAAATGTATATCTTATGTTGTTGTTACTGTTATTAATATTATTAAAAGTGATAGAAATATTAAGATTACTATTTGTAATAGTAATGAAAATATTACTTTTATTATCTTTTTAAAATATACTTAAAGTCTTCACACTCTCACATGTTCCTGAAAGATGTCTTTATTCTTATGTTTCTAGAATGTGTGGTAGAATGAAGATTTTAAGTATATCTTTAAAAAAATATTAATATGGAAAGAAATAAATATACACCACAGTAATATTCTTCTGTACTGTCAGGGTTGGTATTTATATATGTTTGTATACAATTATTCAAAACAATACAATAATTAATAAATAAGCATTTATTTTATATAGCGCATGTTTATAAATTGTAATACATTAAAGATCAGTCTGTCAAGCTATTGTGCATGCGCTTTTTACGAGTGTTAATAATAAATGAATACTTTGACTCCCAACACACAAGATATAGTATTTATTCTTTTCTAAATACTATATCTTGTGTTGGGACTCAAAGTATTCATTTATTATTAACACTCGTAAAAAGTGCATGCACAATAACTTTACAGGCTAAAGCGCATGCACAATAACTTTACAGGCAGATCTTTAATGTATTACAATTTATAAACATGCCCTATATAAAATAAATGCTTATTTACATATGTTTAAGTTTCATTTGAGAATGATGTTTAGTAAATTCTAGATAATTTCGTAGGCGTCATTCATTCAGACATCGTAAACAGTAATTTAAAGTGAGTGGTCTATCCTCATGCTTTCACTTCCAGTACTTAAGATTTGCCCATATATAAGCATTTGGGTTGGATAGAATAAGTGGATTCATTTTATTCTTTCCTAAATACTATATCTTGTGTTGGGAGTCAAAGTATTTATTTATTATTAACACTCATAAAAAGCGCATGCACAATAGCTTGACATGCTGATCTAATAATTAATAAAGTAAAAAATATTTTAAAAAACAAATATATACCACAATATAGTAATCAATTATATGATATCATTTTACTACTAAAGTATAATTTAATTTTATTAATTAATTAAATTACCAAAATATTTATTAATTAAAGTTAAAAAATGTTATAGCTTTTCTGACAATAAGAATCATGTGCTCTAAAAAATAAAACCCATTTCAAAAATGAAAAATAGCTACATGAATTTATAAACTTAAATAATAAGTAATGATAATGGAGATAATAACATAAAAATTTAAACTAGTAACAATATATCATTAGTTTCTGTTGTAATTAAATTTTTCAAGCACATGTTTTTAAAGTAGAGATGGCTAATATTGAATGAATAATGGCGAAATTACTTCAATTATGTCATATATGCAAATCTGATATATTCAATTTTGCATAGTGAGAGAAATATGTGATTGGATTACAGATGATAAATGCAATGCATCCTGACTTACAATCACTGTGTTTTTAGATTTATTCTAAATAGATAAAATTGATTTACTGAATATATACTATATTTGGGAAACAAATCTTCCTGTATCTAATATTTTATCCAATATAATGCATAATGTATGGTTCTGCAAAATATGTATAGAAAGTACTGCAACAAGTTTGTTATAATGTTAAGATTTAATGAATTTTTTAGTCATTAATGATCCACTACAGGATTGTCTTTTTGAATTGATTCTACAATATTTTCAATCTTTACATTTACCACATCATTCCATAATATAATATAATGGAATATAAAAGTATAAAATGTGATATTAAATGTATTAATTGTGATTTTCCATTCACATATTATAGTGTAATGTAAGAATCACACAGCAAATTAACTAGTACTTTAGAATAAAAGTTAATCCTGAAAATACATGTCTTTTTATCATTGTTAAGGTAAGAATGGACATGAATTTGTTCCCAAAATTGAGATAACCACAAATGTAGGATTAAGGAGATGTGGTTCATTACACATTCAATATATATTTTTATCAAAAGATTAACAACATACAATTAAGATTATACTAAAATTTAATTAAAATAAATAGAAATATATTCAAGATAAGTAGCAATATTACAATTCACATTAACTGTGATTTTAGCACAAGCATGTTAAAAACATATTACAGCACTTTTAATATAAAATAAATTATTTACTGTCTAATCACAAGCTTTTTATCTGGAATTGTCTAGTTCAAATAAAAGAAGAGCTTATATATTAAAATTATAGTAAAGTATTGTAATAAAATAATATATTGCTAAGGATATTTTCAATCTGGAAAGATTATTATTAGGGCCTAAAGTAATTTTATTTATTAAGAAGCTAATAGAATAAACTTTATTTAAAGTAGTAACCATTACTGTAACTATTATTCGAAATATAATGACTCAAAAAATATAGCATTATAAAAGTACTTTCAATGCAAGAATACTGTATTAAAACAAGTTTCAATGTAACATTATAGTGTACCAGTCCATATTCCCTGCGGAATTCTTTTC
This sequence comes from Epiperipatus broadwayi, assembly GCA_028023455.1. Lineage (NCBI taxonomy): Eukaryota > Metazoa > Onychophora > Udeonychophora > Euonychophora > Peripatidae > Epiperipatus > Epiperipatus broadwayi. The sequence continues at coordinate 5,952,955 of JAQFVV010012445.1, read as the reverse complement.
CTCATCTTGCACTGAGCATGAAGTGACCAAGATTCAACAGGTAAAGAAATGGATATCAATCTAGCAGATTGTCTGTACTCATGTATATTGGTACTTCCAGCTAAATTGATAGAAAGAGTGGATTGACAGCATTCTTCCAGTTAAAAACACCCTTTAGTTGATATCTTATTTGAATGCCCGAATATTTAGAACAATGGCAAGTACACACCTTTGAAAAATCTATTTACAAAATAGACTTTTGCACACCACTTCTAGAAAAGAATCAAAAAAATTAATTTTTCACCCTCCTAGAAGGATGTGCAATACCATATGTTCAGCGGAGCATAAGAATAAGATTTAACACCCCGGTAGAGCGATATCCCTTTGTGGCTAGCTCAGTCACTCTACAATCTAGGGTCTTCAAATGGGTGTTAAATGATTATTACCGGTACGTGGTTGATAAGGAAAGAATACATTTTGATCAATATAAATAATAATATGAAAACGAAACAAGTTTAATATTATGATTAAATATTTATTTAATACCAAATACCCACCACCGTTTCATAATAATGATGATATAATAACAAAATACTAAATAATTAATTATCCCAAACCATATATATTCGAGGCGTTGAAATAGATAAAATACAATTTTAAATAAGAAAAATAATAAATCCCTAAAGCTATTTACAATGTTTATAAGTAATGGAAGTGGTCTGGGCTCCTTTTACCCTATAGAAATAAATTTTACTTTGTGTGATTTGATATACAGATATGAGATTTTCGGTCATACAGGCATGCGCTTTTACTCAGTGTTTTAAAACCCTTTTATTGATAGCAATAATAATAATAATATTAAAAACTATGCATACGTATATTTGCATTATGAGATATTTCAATAATTTCGTATTTTTCAACAAGTCAACAAGGTTGCATTGGCTCAGATACTATATCGTACTCACCATAAGGTACTGTATCTATTTCCCTCTTGCTATAGATAAATTCCTGTACATGTATTTACACGCAGCACAATTATACACTTACTATTACTTTAAATATAAAGTTATTAGAGTACTTGCTTACAGGGAATCTATAATAAATCAATCCCTTCTTGCACACATCATAAGGTGCAGCAGTGACAAAAAAATAACTTAAAAAGGATATACGGTTAAATACATTTTTAGATATTCAGCATGAGATATTGTATTTACCGAATATTATAAGCGTATGTACGCATATACATACATGTATATCCATATATGACGAATTCCAGGAGTAGCAGCAAGAGGAAAATGAATAGCAACAACAACAAAAAAAAGAATCTCATTGCAATCTTTGTTGAAAATACTAGAATTTGAAATAGAAAAATTGACTCAAAGGATTTAAGTTAAAGCTTTATCATTTATGCCCATAATAACTGCAAATTCATATACATATGCGAGAGACTCTCTCTCTCTTTTTTAAATGATTAATAATAATAACAAAAAATAATATATCTAATCAGAAATATCAAAGTTAATTATTTCAATATTAATAAATATCTTAAAATAAACTTATATCTGCGTCTTTATTCTTCTCCTCTGGGCTCTTGGGTGGGCTTCAAGTTAACTGGCTATGTGGTGAAGATTTCATCCATTTAGCAAGGCGGCATTTGTCATCATCATGGGCGGCTGGAATTGGCATGGTCACATCTTGGTGGCTTGGGACAGAGAAAGGGCGGTGTACCAGCTAGTCTACCCCATGGTCATTTTGCTGGAATCTCTAGTATATTGCTTCATATCTTCTTTTTTATATATCTAATAATAATTAGGTTTATTAATAAATTTTCATAAGCTGTCTCCAATGGTTACTCGAATCCACAAAGACAAGAGGTCTTAAAAGAACTGTATAATGGATTTGTTCTTAAGAATGTCACTAATAGTCCTATTCGTAAATGAATCTCTAAGCAGCTGGTTGCTTGGAGAATTCTGGAGCCACAAAAAAGAATGACCCAGAATGGCTGACAAAAAAAGAAAAAAATCCCACAGCACTATCAATCCCACTAATAAGAACCAATTCAGATATCCCTCTGAGAAGAATGAATCAGCAATTTTTTTTAATTTACCTTATCACTTAGATTGCAAACATTCCTTTATATTTTTCGGATTAAATTCTACATTTTAAGTTTGACATCTATCTTGAATAACCCAGACCACTTGCTTACAAAATCAGTTCAAAAGAATTTTTTTTAAAGAGATAACAGTTAATTATAGCATTATCAAACCTTTTGCTTTTGATCAGATTTTTGCAAAAGCAATTAACATTACTTGCTTATGGAGTAAAATTACAATCTTTAGAAAAGTAATTAAAAAAAAATATACAAGTATGTTGGAAAATAAAAAAAACAAATACATATAATGACATATCATAAAAAATATACAAAAAGGAAAAAAATAAAATAAAAAAATACATGAGTTTATTATACGTGTACAATATTTAAATTTGTGTGTGTGTGGGTATTCTACTGCTCAGACCGAACCTCTATTATTAATCTAGCACATTTTTCTATTTGTTGTGCTTAATACAGACTTTGTACAAGAGCCATTTGGTAATGCCTGGCACAATAGTAATAAATGTAATTATCTTTTTAATCTTGAGGCATATTATTATTTGATCTATCTACTAATTTTTGCTTGTAAGTTCACATATAATATAAACATACATATAGATTTTCAGCTATGATCTCTTATACCATTGATTAATAATATTGTGTATTATTGTTTTTAATGTTACAATCATGAAGAATTATCTATGCATTTATATCAGGGGTCCCCAACCTTTTTGCACTTAAGAGCACATTCTATAATACCGGTCAGGTGGCAGGCACCATTTATTTTTTTTCAACCAGATGGCGGGCATCATTTATTTTTTTAAAGTAAATTTATAGTTGAATATTGTTAATAATACACAAAATGTACAAAAAAATATTTATTTCAAAAATAAAATTTTAACATATAATTAATGTTTATATTTTTACAACTGTAAAAGTATAGTATACCCTACAATTTGATTACAATATAATACAATAATTTATAACAAATTTTAAAAATTAAATTTATTTGTATCAGATAATTTTTTATCTTATTCGGATAGCGGCAGGCACATGTAAAATGGTCTGCGGGCGCCATGGTGTCCACGGGCATATTGGGGACCCCTGATTTATATACAATAATTCTGAGGATCAATCTTCCAAAGTGATATTTGTTAAATAATTAAATTGTCCTCTAGCTATAGCATTTATACAGTCAACTCATACAGGTATTTCTATTGTTATATAGATGATATCGATAACAATTTTAGCTAGAGGGGTGCAATTGAAATTTCTGATTTGCAAAGCAGAGCTATTTCTATTTATTCTTAAACTCATTCAAAGACTCAAGTAATTTATATATAATATTTCAATATGTGCATTGTACTACTAATGAATGTGTGATTTGAGAACACATATACTCTGCATTACATGAGGAATTATTTATTATTAAATGTTCAAATTAAATTTAAAAAGAAATAATTATGTCTTAATAAAAGTGAAATGTTTTAAATGCAAACTTGCAAAAATAAAGCATTGCAATATTTTATCATGTAAGGCAATGGTTCTCAATCTGTGGGTCAAGATCCCTTTGAGAGTCTAACAACCCTTTTACAGGGGTCACCTAAGACCATTGGAAATCATATTTTCAATTCATAACAGTAGCAAAATTAAAGGTTGGGAGTCACCACAACATAAAATGCATGAAAGTGTCACAGCTTTAGGAAGGTTGAGAGCTACTGGTGTAAGGTAAAAGGAAGTTTTAATATTTAAAGAGCAAGTAGGAAGATGGGGGAAATTAACTATAAGTAAGAAGTTAAAACTATCTCTCTTTTTATAAATTTTTTCAAAAAATAAAAATAAAATTTGAACTAAAATATGATATGTAAAAAGAAAGCTTTTAAACTTTAATCCACTTAAAGACTGCTTGACTGATAAATAAAAGAAAAGAAATAATAACTCCCATTACATTAATTGACAAGACCAAGGAAAAGGATTCAGGATTGTATATTATCAGAATGTTAGATTAATTTAAGCAAGAATTTAGATTAAAACAATGGAAAATTAATTAAGGAAATATCAATTAATTAAATCAGATTGGAGACTGATAACTAGAGAATAATAAGGAAGAAGCATACAAAAGGACTGAGGGATTCATTCACTTATTATTATTATAGCACTATTGTCATTATTTTATTATATAGTCTATATTCATTATTATCCAATATTGCTATACTTCAAAGAAGAGTAGATGGTGAGGGACATTAATATTTAAACCATGTGGGCATATACGCTTATATTCAGTGAAGAGCAACCAAGCAGCATGTAGTGCTAGACAGTAACCAAAGTGTGTGGCCAGTCTTCAATTTCGGTCCTATGGAACAACGTGTGTTCTCTATCTAGAACTCATGTTCATCTTATGATCTGAAAATTCATAAAATATCTCTCTCCTTCGTTGAAATGTGGAAAATCACAAATAAGCCAAACCATTGATGGGAAAGAAAGGCTAACCAGTTGGTGATCATCAAAGCAGGAGAAAGTAAAGAATTGTGTCTCTAGAAGTGTAATGTGCTATCCACAAAAATTCCTAGGTAACTATAAACTTTATTATTTCAATTTAAAGGCTTGAACATTGTTTGAAGAAAAAACTTTAATAGCCACAACCACAGTAATCTTTAAGTTGCTTCCATAAATTATTACATGATTTTATATCCTAATGTGTGTGTGTATATTTAAATCTTATAAATAACGTATTTTAATATGTGTAAAGCTTTAAGTTACTTCATGAATTTTTATTATAGTAGATCTTAAGGTGTGTGTGTGTATTTTAATTTATAATGTATTTATTGTAATTTGTTTTAATTAGAAATATGTTTAAATAAATCTTTTGTTTGCTTAATTATTGTTTGGTCAGTTCTCTTTCTTATAACTGCACCACTAATAGTTTAATGTATAGTCAAATATAAGTATTAAGCTGGGTATCAACATTTTGTTTTCCCACAATTAAATAAAGGAGGTAGCTTGTGATATATCAAGTGCTAGATTGTATACTTGTCATCTGGGCATGCTATTATATAACTTATGATTAGCTTGTGCCTCAGATCTTACTTTAAACAATTAAAGATGCTTTGGATGCCAGGGGTTTGAATTTAGCAGCCAAGGAGTTCTATAACCAAGAAATGTGGCCACAGGTCATACTTTATATAGCCTCAGTCTGATTATAGGTACCATTGGTGTTTCATCTTCCTGTGGTATTATACTCTGCTTGAAGGGCTGGTCTGCTGCAATAGTGAGAGTACAGTCAAAATTAAGATCGAGATTTTAAATTAGATAATCACAGCAATTTTCTCCCACATGATTCAATCACCTCTACAACATGGAAGATGTGCCGCAAATTACCAGAATAATTATAAGCATAATTAAAGTTAAAATTTAAAAAAGTGTCGAAATTAAAGGTTTAAATAAATGCTAAATTGCATTATTATAAGTGTGAAATTGGTGATCAGTGTAGGAAGAGAATGGATCAAAGCAAACAAATTATAAGAAAATATAAATAGAAGGAGAGATTCTGGAGAGATAAATATTTTGTGCAGATTAAGGGGTATTAGTGATAAAATGAAGATCAGAAAGGACTAACAGGTTGGAGGTGGTCGTATATTTCATTCAAAAAATTTATATAGAATAGAAATAAGTCAAATAAGTGAAATAAAATTTGTGTATAAAGAAATCTAGAAATTATTAGTGCCCACCAGGGCAAAAGCAAAAATGAAGACTTAAAATAAAGAAGAAAAACAGCAGTGAGAAAGAAGAAGCAAACAAGGAAATAGAAGACGGGGATATAAATACAGATAAAATAATGGAAATGCTGAAAAAATAAATATAACTGTGGGGGTTGGAATTACTAGATAGCATAAGAAAAGTTATGGAAAATATGGCAAAGAGAATAGACAGATTAGAAAACGAATGGGAAGAAAGGAAAAAGAAAAAGGAAAGAGTAGATAAATTGGAAAGTGAACAGGAAGGTTTAAATAAAGACACTCAGTTGGATAGTGTAAATATTGCAAATGAAAATGATTTAGAAAATAAATATAACCATGAACAAAAATGTAAGTCTGACTCAGAAATTAAGCCAGAATCAGAAGACATTTTTGATTTAAATGATAAACTTGGATGTGAATATAAATTTGTGTTAGAAATAAAACATATCAAAAAAGGAATATAAAGAATAGAAATAGTAGAATTAGAAGACAAAGAAGAGAAAGGTAAATCAGAAAGTAAAAACATAAATAATCATGTTAGGGAAGCAAAAATCATAAAAATGAACACATATTTAAAGAATAATCCTGCTAAAATCAATAAATTTATACAAGCAAAAATATGTGCTAAAAGGAAAGCAGCTGGCAGAATGGCAGAATTTATTAAAGTATTCAATAGTGGGAAGACTTGCATATAGAGCTAAAGAGGAGAAATTTAAACCCTTTGAAAGAAAAAAATACTGGTGTTAGTAATGTTATAAATTACAGCAGGAATCAAAATGACTGAGGTAAAAATGATAGACATAGATTTGCAGATAGCTTTAAAAGAAGGGGGATTCCAAATATAATATTTGCGATCTGGAAACCAATCGCCCAGAACACTAAGCCAGTCATGAAAGTAGGTTAAGATTGCCTCGTTCGAGCAAGGATGACAGAAATAAGAAAGAACCATCTGACAAAGAGTAGGCTAGTTAGTTTAAAGGAACTATATAATACTAAATTGTCCAAATACTTTAATACTGTTACACAATGCTCTATTTACTACCCTTTTCATTCAATTTATAGTTTTGATTGCCCCAGCAATCTTCTTCAGAACTACAACATAATGCAAACATATGAATATAAATATACATGGACATATAATTTACACTCTATATATATCTTATAATATCTTTTTATTTTACATTATTATTCATTTCTGACCCTTTTTATATTCTATATGTATTAATCAAAATATTTTCTATATATATATATATATATATATATATATTCTATTTTTATTCTTTATTTTATTTTATTCTTATAATATTTGATACTAAGTTAATATCTTTCATAATATGAGAGATATTCTTATAATATTTGATATTGTAAGAATAAAATAAATTAAAGAATAAAAATAGAATATATATATATATTGAAGCAATGGATCTATTTATATATATCAAAATAAACCAACATACATCATCTGACTGTCACAATATATATATAGGAAATATTTTGATTAATAAATATAGAATATAAAAAAGAGTCAGAAATGAATAATAATATTAATGTAAAATAAAAGAAATTATAAGATGTATATATAAAGTGTAAATTATATGTTTATGTATATTTATATTTATATGTTTGTATTATGTTGTAGTTCTGAAGAAGATTGCTGGGCCAATCAAAACTGTAAACTGTAAGAAAAGAGTGGTAAATAAAACATTGAATAACAGTATTAAAGTGTTTGGACAATTTACTATTATATGGTATAAATTTAGCAATGCAAGAAGAAAGAGTAGTTTAAAGGAAATGGAATGGACTTTTAGGTAATGAAATATAAATAAATTTTGTCCGTGTATCACATGAAAATAGAAATACGGGTCAATGAATAAATGAAATATTTTTTTATTGAAAGTTAATGAGAGGAAATGAAATAAATGAAGTTGAATAAATAAATAAAATATCTTTGGGAGATTTTTCTTAAGAGTTCATATATGAAAGTAAATAAATAGTTTAAATAGAATAATGTTTTGGGAGTTAATGTGTGATAGTACAAATGAATAAATAAAATAAAATGTTTTTTTAAAGAAGAAATAACAGAAACAAAATAAGGAAAGGATTTTTTTCTAGAATCCATGTATGTTAATAAAGCAAAGTTAAATAAATGATTTAAAATAATGTTGGGATAGCTAATACAGAATAAAAGGTGAATAAATAAAATAAACAGAATATCTGGTATAAAGAATAAGTGAAACTCTAGAATAAATAAATGAATAAAATAATCTTTAGTATAAGCAGTAAGTGTTAGAGGGATCAGAGTGAAAGGGAGTTATAAAGAGTGATGGAGTAAGAAAGTAAAGGTTGAGGAAAGTATCATAAGTGTAGGCAATCATGCTGTGTGAAGATAGTATCCATAATGGACTAAACAGAGGGATAGTTCTCATGGTGAGGATCCAAAAGATAATTTCTTGGGCCCTTCCAAATTTTGATGGGAGAATATAGTCTCAATTCTTATCTAAAATATACAGCATAAACCACAAGTCAGTTTTGTGGGAAGAAAATTTTCAAAATTTTATAATGTCTTGTTTACCCTATGCTGAATATATCAGTCAAGGAATCCTTCCATTCACAGCGACCCTGTTTCCTTTTTCTAGGATGCAGATCTGTTGGAGAATGTCATGGACTCATTCAATTGGCTGGTAGAGAAATCCCAGCATAGAAAGTAAAGTTTTTTTTTATATTTCGTTTAAGTTGGTTATAAACTAGACAAGTTCTGCATCTGCTACCTTCAAAACACTGAACACATCAGAAAGATGAATGTTGCTCCTTGTGGTCATTTCACAGGACATAATTGTTGAAATCAACATTGAGTAAAGCCTGGAAGGCAGTGTAGTGTTAGAAAGGTCCCTTGGTGCTGTATCCACCGTAGCAATTCCAAAACTTATTTGATAAAAAGTAGAAACATAAATAAAAGGTAGAAACTGTAATATGTAAACAAATAATAAGTATTAATTGAAAGAAAAAAGACTGAAGAGAAATTATAAATAAATTATTAGATATAAAATAGTCGATTTCACACATATTAACTCTCAAACAGGGAGGAGTGTGATGTACCACTAATGAATGTGTGATTTGAGAACACACATGCTCTGTGTTACATGATGAACCATTTATTATTAAATGATCAAATTAAATAAAGCATTGCATCATCTTATCATGTAAGGTAAAATAAAGTTTTAATATTTAAAGAGCAAGTAGGAAGGTGGGAGGGGGGATTAATTATAAGTAAGAAGTTAAAACTATTTCCCTTTTTATAAATTCTTTTGTAAAAAAAAGAAAATGTAGAAATGAAAATTGAACTAAAATGTGATATGTAAAAAGAAAACTTTTAAACTTTAATCCACTTAAAGATTGCTTAGCTGATAAATAGAAGAAATAATAACTCCCATGACATTAATTGAAGAGACAAAAGAAAAGGATTCAGGACTGTATCTTATCAGAATGTTAGATTAATTTAAGCAAGAATTTAGATTAAAACATAACAGAAAATTAATTAAGGAAATATCAATTAATTAAATCAGATTGGGGAATGCTGACTATAAAAAAACATTAGCTGCTTGAGTCATTGGCATGGGTCAACTGTTCACTTCAGCTGATCAGTTGAAATTTTGTTTTCTTTTTTAACTTGTGCAAAAACTATAAGCATGACATCAACAGAAATCCCAGCATTCATTGCTTCTTAGTTTTATGTTTTGAATGATGTATCTTACATTGGTATTGGATAAAATTTATTTTTTTTACAAATTTTTTAAAATTAGATGATTTTTTTTTTGGTCAATTTACTAGTTTACATGAGGCGATAAAGGCAGAAAATCTTTATCGGCCTTATAACATTAATATAATGGATTAAAAACATGCCGATAATTTGGATATGAAGGCCTTCAACATGATATAAATGTAATCTCATAATATCATAAGTTACAAATTTTAATTTTTAATATTTTAATTTTTTTTAAATTATTTGATAACTGGTATATTAATTTTTTTGCATTTGGATTGGTGTGTGTATACTATATAAATTGTATAATATTAAATCATTTATGCTCTTTATTATACAAATATTTGAAATATAGGCACTTTTCACATACCTGGAGCCTAATTGTAAATATACAGTATATAAATTCAAATATAACAAAAGTTGTTTTGTGGAATATTAAGTTATTAATTTTAATTTTTAATATTTTAATTTTTTTTAAAGTTATTTGATCAATGATATATTAATTTGTTTGCATTTGTATTGGTGTGTATGTATTATATAAATTATATAATATTAAATCATTTATGCTCTCTATTATACAGTATATAAATTCATATATAACAAAAGTTGTTTTTGTAGTGTAATTTTGGGTATAGACATAATGATTTTCAAAAAGTATATGTTTATATTTGTATTAGGTGTGTTTATATTTGTTATTGCATTGTGTTTGTATAACAAGTAATGATTTACATATAGAGAGCAGTGCAATGTAAATTTTAAAAACTAATAATCTAATGTACAGAAAGATTGCAGTTGATAAAGCAATGACAAAATTTACTGGGCACAATACTATGGTGGAAAAATGTAAACATTTAAAGCCAATAAAGAGAGATTTCAAACAGTATGTGTATAGTGGTAGCCATAATGGTTATGCATATATCACATGGAATTGTATGCAGACAAAGAATCAAATTCTGATTCTTGCCTATGCCTTGATGTTCATACTGTGGAGTCTGTAGTTTTGCCACATCTTGCATAGATTATGTTCAAGTTTATAGGTTGCAAATGAACTATATGCAAATTAATTATATCTTTGTGGGACAATAAATATAACAAGATAGCATCACTGGTATGCATAAAGAATGTAAACATAACTGATGTACACAAAAAATATAAAATGAAGAGATGAAACTCTTTTTATCAGTGATATTGATAGTAGCCTACAATTTCTAGTTTTAGATGGACAAGAAGCTAATTGCTATGATGACAAATGCATATCCACCTTCTGGAAATGATTTGTTTTGTATCTTTTATTAAGATGAATCTTTTTCTTATAGATGCCTTTGAGATTTGTCAACTTTTGGGGTGCAAGATAAAAATGAAGAATTCTTATGCGAATACTTTTGGAGATTGTGAAGCTGTGGATTATCTCAGGTAAGTATTATATTTAGTTTAAAAGATAATTTTGTGAGGAATACAAAGAAATTTATCAATGAAGATGCAGTTTAAACCTAGTTAATGATCAGTTAGAAATTATGAACAAACAATAAAGTAATAATTATATCAGATGTTGAAATTTCTTTTTTCCTTATTTTTAAATGGTTATCACTATTTGTTTTAGTCTTATTGTTTTCCTTAGTTTTTCTAGTTTCTATTAATATATATATTTTATTTGCTCTGACATAATTAAAACTGAAGTTATTGTGAAAATTGTGTCTCAGGTTAGTTTTTTTTTAAAATTCAATATGGCACCTGGTGAATCCGCCAGTTAAGGAAAAAGTGTATAAAGGAGCTAGCTTGGATATATCAAGTGCTAGATTGTATACCTGTCATCTGGGCATGCTGTTTATATAACTTATGATTAGCTGGCGCCTGAAGTCTTACCTCAAAACAAATAAAAATGCTTCTGATGGTAGGTGTTTGAATTTAGTAGCCAAGGAGATCTATAGCCTGGAAATGTGCTGTAGTTTATACTTTTTACAGCCTGTCTGGTTATAGGTGCCATTGGTGTTTCATCTACCTGTGGTGTTATACTTTTCTGCTTGAAGGACCAGTCTGCTGCAATAGTGAGAATGCAGTCAAAGTTAAGATTGCGATTTTAAATTAGATAATCACAGGATTTTCTCCAACTCGGTTCAGAATATTGTCTATACTAAACCTAATGTAATTATAAGGGACTTGAACTTTCAAGCTCCTACATCTATCTAATCTATCTTACACAACGGATTGGAGATCCTTTATTTTTTTACACTTGTATGTGGTCATGTCTATTGGTCATGATGTGTGTGTATGTGTCATGTGTTTGTAAAAAATAATAATTAAAGTATTGAATATATGTATAACATGGATAATACCCTCCCAAAGTAAGTATTGACAAGTAATTGAATTGCCCTCTAGCCCTTCATTTGATGTTTTATGCAGTGTGGATAGGGTTGAGCCAAACTGCTATATTTTGTTATGTAGGTGATTACTATTAACAGTTTTATTCTGATAAGTGAATGCATTAAATATAACATTACATTTTTTTAAAAATATTTATTTGTTTAATTGGACATATATTTAACTAAAGGGTTAAATAAGCTGAAAAACTTCTAAAATTCCCTCTTACCAAATAGCAATTGATTAACTTAGTACCTCCCCCCCCACACACACACACATAACCCTGTTCTTCTTACCAGAAATGCTGGAGTGATTTTCTGTGCAGTTAGATTTTTAAGGCCATTTCATCTTTTTATTTTTATATATGGATAACAATTAAAAATATAATATAATAGATATCATTTCTTTTTGGTCATTTGACAGTGAAAGTAATGGCCTTTGAAATAGTTATTTTTTACTCAGATTGTTGCAGTTAAGTTATCATACAATCCGATTACAATAATTATTTTAAATGTATCATTAAGAATTTCCTTGAGCTCATTTAAGCTGTGTATTGGGTCTTGAAAGTCTTTTCTTTCTTTTGTTGAACTTAGTGAAACAGTTTTCATTAAGAATTTTATGAGCTTTGTTCCACAGAGACATATTTAATAGCAGAATTGGTTGAAATACTTTTTTTTTCTAGTCTTTTGTGCATATGAGTTTCAATTTTATTATAGATTTATGTTAATTACTTTACTTTTTTATCATGTAAAAGTGTTTGAAACTAATCTTAGATTTGTATTATTATTGTGTTTAATAGCTTTATATTTTGAACATTTATTAATCACTAATTTTAATTAGTAACTAATTTGTATAGCTTTATATCTTAATTTAAAGTTTTAATATGTTTATTAATTTTATATGTCCTCTCTTTAAATTGTTTATTTGCATTCTTTTTTATATAATTTTATTTGATTAATAATTATATTCAGATAAAAAATATATTTCACCCATTTACCGGTGTGCGTACATATTATTTGATAACTGTCAATAACTATTGTTGTTCTCTGTGTGTAACAATAATTAAGGGAGTTAAATTGCCATTCAACTTGATCAGTATGAGGAATAGATTTTTTGTGTTGTTTTCTATGTGTATATTTGTATATTCGTATACATAACCATCATCTCAATTGTAATGATATAACACTATATTCCCTTTACATTAGAATAAGAAAGGATTACAACAATTTGATTTTATAAGTGAGCTTTAATAACATGTAAAAATTCTGTGTTTATTATTTGAATACTATTGTTTTGCTGATTTATAACATTTTTTTTTTGCACAATAAACTAGGATTTTTTATTTTTCTATCAGTTCTTTCTTTAGTCCACTTCAACATTAATTGGACAAACTTGTTTCATGATTATATGTATACTATAAGGAAACAAAAGCAAATATAAAGGTGAGATGATTCAACATTTGGTAATTTATTGACATATAAAAGCTTATTCTACAAATGTGTAAAATTATTTTTATGACAGTATTTTATAGTCATAAAACATGTGGTTTGATCCAGTATTGCAAAAAAAAAAAAAAAAAAAGACAATAGCAAATGAAAAAATTAAATAAACATGTGTTTATTGCACAAAAAGAATGGGACATTAATATATTGAAAATATAATACATTAACTATAACGAATATTACCTTATAGACTCTGTTAGAGTGTCTTTTGTATCAGTTTTTTCATTAGCTTAAGCAAATAATATTTTATCGAGATATATGTTTTGTGGTGAAACCAAGATTAGTGTTTGAACCAATTTGATTTGTTATACATCATATCATTTTCATGTTTATTCTATATATGTACATAAATATTTGTCATAAATTAAGTAATTTAATGTTGAATTTTGATTGTAAAATCATGACTAATTTACAAGTGCAGACCGTAAGGATACTATAATATTGTTGCTAACAAAAAAAAGGAAAAAAATGCCTAGTGATTTTCTTTATCTCATTTATTTTACAATTTTTTTTTTTCATATATACACCATTATTTTTTTGCTCCACCCTCCATATCTATAATTAATCTTTTTCTTTCTTTTTTATTTTTAATTACAGATTTTTTATAGTTTCAATTTTTCTGTCATTTACATAAATATATTGATAGAAACGCATTTACTTTAAAAAAAAATTTTTTTTTTTTTTATTATACTTAAAACTTAATTATATATATATAAATACTGAATGTGCGTATATGTATATTAGAAAAAAATAAAATAATAAAAGCAATTTATTATAAGAATAAATTTTGAAAAAGAATTGTAAAATTAATTGTACTGTTTTTTGAGTATAGTAAATAACAATTTCATTTACTTATTTTTTATTTGTTCCATGTAAAAAAGAAAAAAAAACTTACATAATTTTAACATTATTTTTCATATAATTTTTTTTTCAAACTACTTATTTGCCTATATATAATATAAAGAGCATTTTTTACATGTATTGCATATTGGTAAATGCAAGCTATATAGGTCATGTGACATACAATATGATTATATATATATATATATATATTGTAATACTAATTTAATGAGTCAAAAACTATTAAAAGATTAACAATAGTTATCATTAACTTTTAGAAATGTATAAATGGAAAGTCCTTTGCCAACAGCAAATATAATAAATTGTTACATTTTCACTTACCATTGTCAAACTTCCTTCGCTCACAATTTTGATGCCATCCATTTCAGATAAAGACAATAATGATTATTACTAATCACAAACATTTTTAAGGCGCTTCTGTCGAAGGTTTTAGCCTTTCATGTTATTACTAATCATTATCGAAACTAAAGATTATCTCTAACACAGATACCTGGGCCAACCGGTGAGTGCTAGTTCAGCACAAAATGCATCTTTGGGGTCATTTGAGTTTTATTATATCTTTATTTAAGTGAATTTAAAAGGAATGGGGAAGTATGGAAGTGTTTATTATATCTACAATTATAATAAATATGATCAAACCAACGTTTGAGCATTATCTGTCTGCTCTTTTAACAGAAAAATTTCAATAAATTTTACATTATTAAAATTCAAATGTTATCAATAAATTTAAATTAGACCTTATAAACTAAATGGTTCCAGAGATGCATTCATTAAGTGGTGTGTTTATTCACCAAAACATTGAATGCATGTATTTAGGTATAATCCATTCCAAACTTGTACCTTAAAAGCAAACTTGCCATCTTACACAATTATTTAAACAGAAAAAATATACAATATAAAATTAAAATTGTAAATATAAAAATATACCTAAAATTAATTTATTATATTCAATTTTTATATATTGTTGACAATCAAATTTGAATTTTAAAACATAAAACAAAATATATTTATGCTGCCATTTACTCTTCATTAGTCCACGTTAGTTAGAATTCCATATACAGTATTACATCATGATCTGCATAATATGAAATTCTCTTTGCTACCCTAAGCATTTTTTAGTTCATTTTTATTTTTTAAAAAGCATTCCACTTCAGAGTTTAGATTTCTGGCAGTTTTTCCATTCTAACTTGAAAATAAGTATTTTCTGGATATTCATATTACTTTTCTAATTTCATTTTTCTGGCTTCAATGCTATATAGATTTTTTTTTAAAATACATTTTCATTATTTTTACAAAATGTTAAAAAAATGTCAGATAAACAAGTGGAAACAATCTGAAATACTTTGTACATGCAAATATTGTCAAGCCCTTGGCATATGGGTTATATAGAACAATATGCTTCAAAGTTAAAAAGATAGTTGCCAAGATTATTTTGTAATTTTTCAAAACATGTTAAGTTAGTAGCATTCAAATGTTTTCTACTTATAAGCATAAGGAAATGATTAAGATGAAACAAACTTTAAACAAATTAATGGAGAAGAATTCTTTTCCAACTGCCCCTCTTAAGGAATAGTGAAAGAGAAAACAGTATTTACTAGACTTGTGAATTGTTATAAGGTGAGAATTTGGGCATGTCTTTCATCTCAGTTTCAGATTCTAGTTAAGAATAGCTAGCAGTCCATTTATCAAACAATGTTGGATGGCTAGCTGGATTAGATATAGGCTTTTGAAGAAAAACACTAAACCTGATTACAAATGAAAAAAATTAATAATTTGTTCCTCCTAATTTAAACACAATCATAAACACATAATATGGATACATTACCATTGCTCTGCAAGTCTAGAATTTCTACTCTTATAATGGCATGTATTAAATTTTCACTTATTGTAATATAATTATTTTTACTCTTTCTTAATTTACTGCAAGTTGAAGACTGTTCCAAGTTTAATACATTTTTTCCAATTTCTAACTCCTCTTTTCAACATCTCATCAATAAACTTTTATTTCATCATTCATCTCATATATAGATTTCTAGATCTGTTATAATCTCTTGGGAGTTCTATATAAAATTTCAACAATCTCTTTTAGCAATATGTATAGTCTAGCTCCATTTAATTTTTTTCTTTTTGTTCCTCACCCAAGTAATTTGTATTATATATATATACACACACAGATATGTATAAAGATTAAACATCTGTTAAATAACACTTTTTAGGGCAATGACGGAAGTATTATCAAATTATATTCTTATCTAGTGGAATCGCCAATCATGATTTAAAAGAAGTATATGCTTTTTTCCATTCTTTGTTTTTAAGTTAAGAATAGGTAAATAACCATTTACCAATCATTATTAGTTCACCAAGCTGCTATGTATTAACGATTTGAAAGAAAAATTCTAAACTTAAATGGAGCAACTTGAAAATTTTTCATGTTTTACCAAGCTGGATTCAATGTCAGATATTGAGTTTTGGTAGGCAGATATGCTACATCAACACTATAAGGATTTTATATGTGCGTGTGTGCGATTGTTTTTTGTATTAAAACCGTTTTTTAGTTAGTTTGTAAAACTAATTATCCAGAAGCATTTTTATCTAGACCTGAAGTGGTTTAAAGGATGTGTGTGTATGCGTGAGTATATATGTCTTGTTTAAATTTTTTTTCTTTTTATTTAAAAAATATAAAGAATGAAATTTATTTGATTTCAGCATAATAATTACGATACTTTTAATAATAAAACTACCACTTTCTGTTTAAATATGTTTTAATAATTAATTATATATATAAAGTAGGATTGGAAATGTTATTCTTTTAAACATACATTTTGTATTTTTTTAATTATTATTGTTACAGCTCATATTGTGAAAGAAGTTGAAAGTCAAAGAAAAGAAAACTATAAACATTAACATTATTCAATTTAGCATGTGTAGGCAACAAAAGAAAATAATTTAAGTAATGTTTTTAATATGTGCGAAATTTTTATTAAATACTGTACTTTTAATTATGCAGTGTTTTTTATTAAATGTTTCTTTTTAAGTAATTTAATTCCTTAATGAAATTATAAATTATCTTATTTATATTAATTATAGCTTTATATGTGATATTTAAGTATGTACAATATATATAAATTTTTTATTATTGTTTTTTCAAAAAAACCCAGCGATTATCATCTTGTGCTAATAGAAAAAATATTCAATATTTTTTTTTAGTTTGGATTAATTATTAAAAATCAATTTAAGTATCTTTTTTTTTTTTTTTGATCATGCTAAAAAGCAAGATATTTTTATTGTAATGATATTTTACCCAAAATAATTGTACATAAGGTTGTTTGTTATTCTGCCAAGTTAAGTATAGAAGTGAGTCATAAATTTTATTATTTTAATATAAGACTACTAAAAAAAAAAAAAAATTAATTGAACGATGATGTTCTTTAAGATTGTGAAAATATAATGGCAAGATTGAAAGATTATAAGATATATTCTTTAGCTTGCTGAATATGATGATATTGACTCATTTTATTACCAGTGCACATGCACTTCAATCAAGTGATTATTAAGTGAAAATTTCTAAGGGTTGAATATAATGACAACCATTAATCAGAAGGAAAAAAAATGTTTCTGAAGAAAAAATTGCAGCAAAAAAAAGTTTAAAGAAGAGAACAACAATGAAAGATGCCAAATTAATATTTTTTTAATGTTCATTTTTTTTTTCAAACTTAAAATATTATAGTGGAGATGCAAACTATGCTATATTTTGTTCCAAGCCCTTCTAATGTCCACTGTATATAGTGTTCAAATAGATGATATTTTGTTAGTACTCATTGATTAGAATGGAATAGATGTTGCTTATTGAACTGCAGATATACAACAATCTTTCAACACTCATGTGTATAACATGAATGCTTTTTATATGTGTACTATTGAAACGGTTATACCTGTTTCACCTATTATCTTCGATAATAGTATATATTTGTTGTACTCAGATGGCGTGTATTTCTTAAATTTTAAAAACTTTGTGTTTATAATATTGCGAGTATGTGCGTATATAATCGTCCTTAAAAATTATAAATATAAAATTATAGTCTCAAATATTTATATACGAGCATATTCCATTAGATTTGTTAAAACTGAAATAAACAAAACTATAATTAAAATTTGTCTATATAGTAGCATAATAAGTTTAAAATTATAATATTACTTATTTTCGATATTCGTTCGAAATAATTATTTTAAGTCAGTATTCATTTTAACTGATTTGCAAGGCAGATAATTTTCAATTCTTTTTGTTTAAAATTACAAACAGAAAGTTTTATCAGTTTTAACACTTCGTTCTAAAAATAAATCTTTGGCTAAAATTTGACCTATTTAAAAAAAATTATAACCAAGACCAATTATAATATTCAGTCAGGCATAAATCTATACAAAAATCTTTACAAATTGCTTGTGACCATTCTCTTGGAAATATATCTTTTAACCATGACGTAAATTAAAACAATAGAGTCTTACCAAGTCCAGATTTAGATATACTTAATATTTTTACTAACTGGATATTTGGTTAAAGGCTAGTTTGAACTAGTCATCTTGTGATGTGGTATGACTCAAAGTAGGAGGTTACTACTGTCAAAAATATAGCATAAAAAGGGGCCCAAATAGCCACCAGGTCCTCTTCCATCAATCCATCATCATTCGTGTTAAGTTTTGCTGTTGCTGTGAACATTGTGATTGCTGCCGAAATTATTTCCAAAAGCCAGAGCTGAAGCTAAGTAAGAAAACCGTCCATGCTGTTTAGAAAGCTAAATCTTAAAAAAAAACTACCATCCAAGCTGCTCCAAAGATGACCGTTGGCTAGAAGACAGAGACAGCCGTTTGCTCTTCCACGAGCGGCTACCGATGTGAGAACCTCCACCATGCCCATCACAGTAAGGAAGAAGCTGTACCTGAGAGACCCGGGAGTTCCTGACCAGAGAAATGGGGAAAGCTGCCACAGAGATAAATTTGCGAAGCTACATCCAGACTAAAACCTAAGAGAAGCCTAGCCTGACTGAATATAGTGAGAAGCACATGGAAACAATGCCTTAACGACTTTCCGGTAAATCCTTTCTGCCAATATTAAACTTCATAACTAAAACGTATTCGAAATGAAAGCTAGCTAACTAAATCACATAATTAATTATATTTTCTAAATGTTCAATTAAAATGTTTATCTTAAAACACTCTTCAAATTCTTGCTTGATCATTAATAATTTTAAATAATCCTAAACATCTAGTTTCTATGAAACCATACAAGAAATTCATTTCTAAATTATAAGTCTTATTGATTGTTTATGCAATTTATTCTTATGTCATCTATCTATAGTTTTAAGTTCATGTTTATTGATTTATGCTGTGTTTTTATCAGAACGGAGTCTTGTGTGTTAATAAATTATCGGGGGGAGGGGAGTGAGTAATCACTTTTAGTATATCAGAGTATTGCGATATAAAGAATATAGCCAAAACTCCTTTCTGAAATAAAACTTATTTATGCTAGAGTGAATCGATATTTATAACGCCCGAACAAGTTATTTAAAACACATCTTTGCTAAAGTTATTTAAAATTAAAATCTTTTGCTAAAGTTATTTAAAATATATATTTAGCGCATATTATTTAAAACGCATCTTTTTCTCAAGTTATCTAGAATGAAAATGTTTGCTAAAGTTAGTTAAAATGTATATTTGCGTATATTATTTCAAACGCATCTTTTTCTCAAGTTATTGAAAATGGAAATCTTTTACTAAAGTTATTTAAAAATTATAATTTGCCTATATTATTTAAAACGCATCTTTTTCTCAAGTTATATAAAATTAAAAGGTTTGCTAAAGTTAGTTAAAACATATTGCGTATGTTATTTAAAACGCAGATTTTGCCCAGATTAGTTAAGAATTATATTTGCGTAAGTGATTTAAAATATGTATTTTGCAAGAAGTATATTTTACGCAAGCTATTTAAAATTTAGGTTTGCATTCGCTATTCAAAACATTTTGCATTATTAGTAAGGTCTATTTTGACGAATTATTTAAGATGAGTAATTTATTTAAAAATCTATAATTTGCGTGAGCTATTTTATAACTCTTATTTTATTATTTAAAAATCAGTTTGATATTAGATATAGTTATATTACATATAACTATTGTTCCCAGTTCTAAAAAATCTTAAGTTTGTTTAATTAGAGAATAAATAGCTATGCAGAAAAACCTTAAATCAGATTCTCATTATCTCCTTTATCATATAATTTAATAAGCTCATTTATGAACTAACCGGTGGTAGTAGCATTGAAGAAGCTAAGATTTTGGCGTGATGAATTTATAAAATATTAATTTAGCGTTGCGAATGTATTGCTAATTTGCATAAATATGCATATCTACTTGCTATGTCTATAATGGCCCATCTCAAGATTGTTCAACGTCCAGTCACGCCTCGAAAGTTTAGGCCACTGCGACATTTCTTCGTATTTCATCAAGTCACGCCTCGAAAGTTTAGGCAAATGTGACAATTATTCGTACTTAACGGAACCAAGCGTTTCCAGAGGGCTCATAAGCCACTCTTCTGTTCACTTAATAAAAAGGCCTCTTCCATTATAACAAGCAGATCGGTTAGGGAACCGTTTACTAGGTAATAAACCCCAATTAAGAATGCATTCGATGCGCACTTATCTGATACTATAGTTTCAAACGCACTAGAATCTGACGTTCCACTACCATCATGTCTCAGTTCAACTTCCCTAGAAAGTAACTTCGGTTTTGATCCGATCCAGAATCTGATTTAATGTGTTTATCTGTATAACAATTATATATCATGCAAATGTCTCTATAATATGACTTTGAATATATTTATAATATAATCTTAAACTTAGTAATTATAATATAAACTTAAACTTAGTAACTATGATATAAACTTAATATAATCTCTATCATTCATCAATAAATCGAGCACTCTAGCTAATTATAACCGATTTCAAATATATAAAACATGGCATGAATTAGAACATGAAAGATGACATAAGCTTATTAAAAAGTCATGCTTTGTAATACTATTGTATCACCCTGAGAATCCACTCATTGCTTTGTATTATTTGATAACCCTGAGAATCCACTCATTGCTTTGTATTATTATTTGATAACCCTGAGCATCCACTCATTGCTTTGAGATATTATTGTATAACCTTGATAAGCCACTCATTGCTTTGTAATATTATTTGATAACCTAGAGAATCCACTCATCACGTTGTAATCTTGTTTTTATAACCCTAGTATTTCCTCACCTGCGTGTTAGCTAGCTATACACAACTTGATATGCGTCAATATTTATTAAATGTTATATTAAATTTATGAAATATAAATTTGTCTCAGTCTCATTACTTGCTCATTATCTTATGAATCACTAGTTAAGTTTTATAATAGAATATGTAATAGGGGGAGTGTCTCATGTTTTACTGCTTTGTTATTGCTGGAACGTGATTAAAGAGATATCGAGTGTAACCTCAGGCATGTCATTCGCGATGGGTTGACTTGGAAACACGAGTGAGAGATTTAAGGTATGATCAGACAGGGTATTACTATCCCGACTTGGTCAGCTTTTGGTTCTCTGACTTGGACTCTCAATCTGTTGAGCAAATGTACAAACCTGACCGTTACACTATGTATATAAATCAAGATTATAATATAAACAAAATTTTAAAAATAATTTAGTTATTAATAAATAAACAACTAAATAACTCTGTCTACAATGTAAATTATACACATACATATATCTTTGTGTCATAAAAGAAAAGAAAATTCAGTAATAATATTTAGGCAAGCATGCTTTTAATATTGTGTACTAGATTCATGGCAAACAAACTAAACCAAACAGTTAAGATTTAGTACACGTTCAGTGGGACACTAGTACTTTTTAGATTGACAATGTTATTAGACTTGGCAATAAACCAGTTTCATCATCCTCTTCTTGTCATTAAGCTCATTGCAGACTACATTATTTGAGGATAAAAGTCATGGCAAGTGTTTCTCTCACAATTAAAGAAAACAGAGTTAATTTGAGAATCCAGTTTAAATATGTATTGTCTTAAACATGTTGACCCACTATGGAGATACAGAAGTTAATGTATCAACATGTGTATGACAATATATATACCAATATAAAACTTCTAAAGTGGATTCTCAAATTAACTCTGTTTTCTTTAATCATGAGAAAAACAGTGGACATTAATTTTAACTTCAAATAATTAATACAATCTGCAATTAAGCTTAATGACAGATAGAGGGAGATAAGAGGCCTGGTTTATTGTCAAGTCTAAAAACATTGTCAATCTAAGAAATATTAGTGTCCCACTGAGCATGCACTGGAATCTTAACTGATTGATTTAATTTGTTTGTTATGAATCTGGTACACAGTACCAAAAGCTCGCTCAGATAAAGGAGACACATTTACTTATATTTTACTGAGTGTGTGTTCATTCATGCATTTGTTGAAGCAATTAGAATAAGAAATAATCATCCTATTTTATTTTTAAAATAAATAATGAAATATCTGATCTTTCACAGTTATTAAATATGCTTTAGGTTTCCTTTTTTCAATAATTCTTTTTTATAGAAACAATAATCTTGTTATCATGAAATTAGAATCTAATTATTAATAAGTATCAACTTTTAGTATAATTTAAAATTTTGTAAAACTTATAGCATTATGTTCAGAAAATATTTGCTGCTAATTTGTTATATGATCTCCACCCTTTTTAATTTGAAAAATGACTGAAAACATTGTCTGACACATCTAAGTGATAATAATCCACAAATTTAGAATTCATATCGCATGACCAAACAAAAAATTTAGAAATCTGGCCAAGCAAAACTTTACAAAGTAGATCTGCGATTGCCTGATAAAAAAAATATTTTAGAAATATAAAAAGCTAACATGCATTATTAAATCATGCAGGTTACAAAAGAAGCACTGTTGCACTATCTTTTTTTTTAAATTTTTTATGTTTGTTCACGTGATAGAATTCTAAATTTTTCCACTTTTGGCAGATTTTTTTAGCACTTAGATGTGTCAGACGATGTTTTTGGCCATTTTTCAAATTAAAAATGGTGGAAATTGTGTACTAAATTAGCACCAAATATTTTATTATGCATGATACAGCACATCAAATGGCCGTAGAATATCATTAAAAAGAAATTGTGAATTTTAATAGATTTTTTTTGTTTGTTTATTTACATTTGTGTTTGTTTGTGTAACGAGCACAGACGTTCGTTACATTGTTTTTTTTTTTATTTATTAAACATGAAAGTAAATTAAAAATTTCACATTTAAAAATTTTCTTTAAGAATTAAAAATTGAAATTAAATATCTTAAACTTGTATATATTAAATGACACAGATAATGAAAAATTATTAAAATAAAACTTTATTAAAGAAAAAGTATTTTAAAACTAAATTTTAAAAAGATTTGGAGATAAAATTATATCTTTAAATAGATCTTTGATTTGGAAAACAGGTTAATTAATCAGAAATGGAAATAATAAATTTAATTAGTCAAATGTAAACCAGCCTTGGGCATTTAAATGTAAAAACATCGGTCAGATAGGAAAACAATAGAAACTTTTAGCCAATGAAATAAATCCATTGGGAAATCGGACCTCAATGAAAAGGATCATCACATCGATGACGTAATGTTAAGTCAATCTTTCAAAGTAATATAAAAAAACAAGTTTGGAAATTATTAGTGAGTGATTATGATTATTACGATGTGACAGATAGGTGTTAGTGCGGAGGTGCGGGAGAAGAGATTGAAGAGATGCATGATTCAATCCCTTCAGTTTTGCCAAAGAAAGAAAGAGAAATGAACTATCGTTTTCTACATTGAGGACCAACTAAACTAAAAAAACCTATGAATGAATAAATAAAACAACGGCCAAATGTATACCAATATCTTCAGGACGGCATGGGAATTCCTGTTCAAACTTACAAATGACAGATAAAGATGAACTGTTTAAAACCATAAGAACTTTACAATTAATGAACATTAAATTAAAAACTTTTCGTATTTAAAATAATTGCATTAGTTTCCTATCTGACTAAAGTAGTTCAAATGTTATTTGATGTATTTTTTATTTATTTAAAATCATTTCCATTTATTTAATTTTGTTCTTTAAGTTTTATTATGATTTCTGTTTTCCGTTAAGTTAAATTATATAAATGTTAAACTTAAGTCGGGCGTGAATGGCTGTATAGATTTGTAAAGTTATATTAGGGGAGGGTAATCTTAGGTTATTTGTTTCGTTGTTAGATTGGGTCAATGGATTGGATATATTGATGTAGTTAGTAGATGTAGTCGGAGATTCGCTACTGGCAGAATTGTTTATATATACGCCGCACTCACCCGTTTGCCTATGAAAGGAATTATAAGACGGAGAACGCAGTTCCTTTCTATGGAGTTTTTTTTTTTATTGTTCTTCTCATTAGATAGATGTAATATTCCTATCTGATGAGAGTCAATGTCTTCTTAATCTTTTTGGTGCTGCCGTATTCCATATTACATTGAATACATCGATGTATCAGATGAATTGATGCCAGTTTGACTGCAAATTTTAGCCTAGGGTTAAATAGGGATAGAATATTTTATTTTCAAATGCAAATCTATGTAGTCTATTCATACTCGACCCTAAATAAAAATGCATTAAATTGAAGTTGTTTATAAACGTTTGCATGGATTGGTTATCGGTTAGGTATGTTTTGGGTTTTCATATTTGATCAAAATATATAGACATTCGATAAATAATGATACCTTACGATGAGTATCTAAAATGTATTTATTCAGATGTCTTTTTAGTTATTGGTTACAATGCAAGTATCTTATGCTGAATACTAGAGGGTTTCTTATATTTCCCTATGCAATTGTCAGTAATTTTGTATTTTGATCGTTTGTTTATTTTGAAATGTTTTTGACCGGTGAAATCTATGTAACCGATCTATAGCAACATATTAAAACAAGCTTTTATAATCCCATCTGTGCGAACTTAATTAAAATGTAAACTTATAATATAATAGAAATTAAAATCTAAGGTAAAGTTAAAAATAATGTTAAAATGTAAAACTAATACTAAAATAATTTTAAATCATATGTATGTGCATAAATAAATGTTTGTATGTTAATTACTGGCAGTGGCTTATTTTATTCCTCTTATATATATATTCTTATATTATATTTTTAAATCTTTGCTATTCCACTGAGCTAGTGACATGTGCTAACGACCGGAATCAAAATTTAAAAAAAAAAAAAAAATTTTTTTTTTACTTACGTATCTGCCTACTTTATAAATTTTTCTAGGTTTAAATACCTAGATGGCACCCTGTAGTGCAGATTACGGTAAGTAGTATTCTCCAGATCGTTACAACTGGCCACCCAACTTGGGCCGATCTATTAATAAAAACCACATGCCCTGAGTAAATTTTTTTTTTCAAAATGAAATATTTTTATCTGTTACATAAAGTCGTATACTTTAAATCTTATAAAAGCACTGCCAGAAGAAATTGCGCATATATAAAGTGTAAAAAATTTTAAAACTAATTTTTGTTAAAAAAAAAAAAAAAAAGTCAAAAGGTTGCAATAAATATGTTTTTTTTTTTGTTGTTGTTGATATATATATATTATGCTTTAATGTGTATAGGCGCGCACAGCCACGTAAGTTTATGATCGAAATGTGGTACCTTACGATGAGTACCGTTGGGAATTTACTTCAGTGTAATCCTATCTAAGCATTTTAATCAGTCATAAATAAGTTGGTGGTATTTATAATTGTGCTGCAAATATACACGCATAAACCCATTATCTTAAAACGTATTTAGTTTAATGCAACCTTCTTAAATAAATTTAAATAATTTGCTTGTCATGCCGTGTGTAAAAATAAAACGTATAAAAGAAATAGAACTCTTTTGGGGAGGAGGTGGACGTGGATGGTCCTTAGGAAAGTGATAGTAAACATTTTTCTTTTTGTATATAGTCTTTTTGTAAAATTATTAACCGGATGTTTTGTAAATGTCTTCGTCAATCGTGTACCGTAATTACTAACCCTAAGTAAAATATATTTTTTTTTAAGCAACTTTACTGATATGTAACGAGCACAGACGTTCGTTACATTGTTTTTTTTTTATTTATTAAACATGAAAGTAAATTAAAAAGTTCGCATTTAAAAATTTTCTTTAAGAATTAAAAATTGAAATTAAATATCATCTTAAACTCATATATATTAAATCGCACAGATAATGAAAAATTATTAAAATAAAACTTTATTAAAGAAAAAGTATTTTAAAACTAAATTTTAAAAAGATTTGGAGATAAAATTATATCTTTAAATTTATCTTTAAATAGATCTTTGATTTGGAAAACAGGTTAATTAATCAGAAATGGAAATAATAAATTTAATTAGTCAAATGTAAACCAGCCTTGGGCATTTAAATGTAAAAACATCGGTCAGATAAGAAAACAATAGAAACTTTGAGCAAATGAAATAAATCCATTGGGAAATCAGACCTCAACGAAAAGGATCATCACATCGATGACGTAATGTTAAGTCAATCTTTCAAAGTAATATAAAAGGACAAGTTTGGTAATTATTAGTGAATGATTATGATTATTATGATGTGACAAATAGGTGTTAGTGCGGGAGAAGAGATTGAAGAGACGCATGATTCAATCCCTTCAGTTTTGCCAAAAAAGAAAGAGAAATGAACTATCATTTTCTACATTGAGGACCAACTAAACTAAAAAACCTATGAATGAATAAATAAAACAACGGCTAAATGTATACCAATATCTTCAGGACGGCGTGGGAATTCCCGTTCAAACTTACAAACGACAGATAAAGATGAACTGTTTAAAACCGTAAGAACTTTACAATTAATGAACATTAAATTAAAAACTTTTCATATTTAAAATAATTGCATTAGTTTCCTATCTGACTAAAGTAGTTCAAATGTTATTTGATGTATTTTTTATTTATTTATTTAAAATCATTTCCATTTATTTAATTTTGTTCTTTAAGTTTTATTATGATTTCTGTTTTCCGTTAAGTTAAATTATATAAATGTTAAACTTAAGTCGGGCGTGAATGGCTGTATAGATTTGTAAAGTTATATTAGGGGAGGGTAATCTTAGGTTATTTGTTTCGTTGTTAGATTGGGTCAATGGATTGGATATATTGATGTAGTTAGTAGATGTAGTCGGAGATTCGCTACTGGCAGAATCGTTTATATATATGCCGCACTCACCCGTTTGCCTATGAAAGGAATTATAAGACGGAGAATGCAGTTCCTTTCTATGGAGTTTTTTTTTAAAGTTCTCATTAGATAGATGTAATATTCCTATCTGATGAGAGTCAATGTCTTCTCTTAATCTTTTTGGTGCTGCCGTATTCCGTATTACATTGAATACATCGATGTATCAGATGAATTGATGCCAGTTTGACTGCGAATTTTAGCCTAGAGTTAAATAGGGATAGAATATTTTATTTTCAAATGCAAATCTATGTAGTCTATTTATACTCGACCCTAAATAAAAATGCATTAAATTGAAGTTGTTTATAGACGTTTGCATGGATTGGTTATCGGATAGGTATGTTTTGAGTTTTCATATTTGATCAAAATATATAGACATTCAATAAATAATGATACCTTACGGTGAGTATCCAAAATGTATTTATTCGGATGTCTTTTTAGTTATTGGTGACAATGCAAGTATCTTATGCTGAATACTAGAGGGTTTCTTATATTTCCCTATGCAATTGTCAGTAATCAATAATTTTGTATTTTGATCGTTTATGTTTATTTTGAGATGTTTTTGACCGGTGAAATCTATGTAACCGATCTATAGCAACATATTAAAACAAGCTTTTATAATCCCATCTGTGCGAACTTAATTAAAATGTAAACTTATAATATAATAGAAATTAAAATGTAAATTAAAATCTAAGGTAAAGTTAAAAATAATGTTAAAATGTAAAACTAATACTAAAATAATTTTAAATCTTACATGTATGTGCATAAATAAATGTTTGTATGTTAATTACTGGCAGTGGCTTATTTTATTCCTCTTATATATATATATTCTTATATTATATTTTTAAATCTCTGCTATTCCACTGAGCTAGTGACATGGGCTAACGACCGGAATCAAAATTTTTTTATTTTATTTACGTATCTGCCTACTTTATAAATTTTTCTAGGTTTAAATACCTAGATGGTGCCCTGTAGTGCAGATTACGGTAAGTAGTATTCTCCGGATCGTTACATTTGTTTATGTTGTTCTTTGGATAACATATAATAGAACTTGTACTTATTTATAAGAATACTAATTAAAAAGCTCACAATCACATTAACCTTGTGCTATCATAAATGTAAGGAGTTTAAAGCATAATTATTACTACTTTTATCATATTTAAGTGCAAGTAATATCCATTGCATTACTATGAGCTACATGATGTAAAAAACATTGTTTACATTTAAATAAAATAATAGCAGTAGAACATCAGCTTTCACTTGCTACATTTTTAGTGGTACATGATTACAGTCACATTATTCATTATAACTTCCTTGTTTTAATAGTCTTTTAAATGCATTAACAACAGAACTTCTGCTTTCACTTACTACATTTCTAGTGGTACATGTTTAAAGTTGTTATGGGCTTACAGTCAAATTATTCATCATAGCTTTCTTGTTTTAATGACTTTTTCAAATGCATTAGATGAATCTTGATTCATAAACAAATTTTAGCACTACTGACAGACTTAAAAGTTAATAATAGATAATCAGTATAATGTTTTTTTTAAGTTTCTCCTACAGTTGTAAGTAGCTATAATGCATATATAAATTGTGAAAACTGACATTTCAAACACTCCCTAGACTTTTTAGTAGCATATACACCTGAGTCTCATTTTATGCGGTAGATAGGTTCCTCAGAAAATGCACACAAAAATAGACTTAACTTACCTTGAAAAATGGGGGATATGTATTGTAATTTTCGAAACTTGCATAAAAGCAAAGCAACAATGTAAAATTACTTTAAATTTCACATTTAAAAAAAAGGAAATATAATATGACTAATAAAAAATTTCGAATTTGAAAAAAATTGATACAAGACAATTTTTTTTTACTTTTTTTATTAACTACAGTATTTAATTTTATTCAAAACAGTATTTTTTTTCTTATGTCATAGCATTGGATGGGAGGCGAACCCACAACTGTCTGCAAACAACTACTTGCTTGCAAGGTGGCTGTGATGACCTCTCGGCTAACAACGCTTGACAACAGTATATTTTTATGCATAATTTACAGTATTTTACATTTTTTCATACATGTACAGTATTTTAATTATTATTGCTATTTGATAATATGCAGGTTCATTTGTAAACTGGTAAGAAATCAGATTCGTCACAAGAGGAAATACAACTAGCGCCAACTTCATTTTATTAATTGCTCTTATAGTGGACTCACCCAAACTAAAATGTTTTCCAATCACTGTTGATCCTTCTCATTTCACTAAGTGATCTAAAATTGAAATTTTTGTTTCCAAAGAAATTCATTTTCTTAGATGTTTTTTTCTCTCTATTATGGTAAATTAAAAGTTTAAAATAAGAACTTAGATTTATGATAATAGACACCTACTCACCACTGTTTGGCAACATTTAATTAAAACTAACAATTAAAAATTAAATTCTTATTTTTGTCTTTAATTTTTTAATTTTCAATTCTGTTTAAAAATCAAATTTCATCATTTCACATCACATTAATTTCAGATCACATTATGTAAGTTTTAAATTGTTAATTACAATTAAAAATCAGATTTTAATTTTTAATTGTCAAATTTAATTATGCCACCACTGTTAGTCGCCTTTCAAAAGTAAACTTACTGACACTAAATGATTAACTGATTATGTACTCTTTTTAAAAAAAGCAAAAATAGAATCTGATTTAAAATGCAAAAACAACAACGTGCATAGTATAGGTATTATAACGTTTGAATAGATTTACATTACAATATGGTAAAATTTAATGTGTGTATATAAAATGGGGAAATTCTGATTTTAAGTGAATTATGAACTTCTTCATTGTATAAAATTTATTACAGTACTATTATAACTTCAAAATTGCATTAAAATAAACCACATAAAATGAGACCTGGGTGTATATAAAGATTGCTACATTCATTATTTTCACACTGTAGTTCATAAGATGGCTTCTGGTTTTTAATCTTCTATTCCTTAAATCTAAAACACTCTTCTTAAAAAGATAAAATTCAAATAAGATTATACCCATGTACTTAAAAATATTTCTGTACCTATTTGAAGATTAGACTCATTCATAATACCACAATATTTAGCTGTTTAGTTTTTATTGTTGTTGATTAATATTATGTTGTAAAAATTGATTATCATAACAAACTTTATTTCATTTAGAAAATTAAAAAAGATACATTGTTTTTTTTTTTACATATGTTTTATATGTAGTCACTATGAAGAAGAAATTATTCTATTGTTTCTGTAATAATAATGATCTTTTTTTTATTACTAATTTTTATTAAAATGTGTAATATCGATTTAGTCTTTTTTTTTTAATTGGTCATTAATAAAAATATTATTATGAAGTGTAATTTTAATTATATCTCTTTTGGAAGATTCTAAAAATATTAAATTATTAATTATGTGGAAAATGATAAGAAATTTGAGTGCTGGATATGACAAGATGGAACTGCAATTCCTAGACCTTGAACTCGAGTCTATCTCTTAATTACACAAGGCGAAGATTAGAAAGGCATTTGAATACTAGTTGTGATTTTTATTTTAAATAAAATATGAAAAGTTATATACTTTGCAAAAATTAAATTCTTTTCTGGAATTACAGTCACGATTTTTTGGGTAAAAAATTATTTTGTAAAGATGTGCCAGTTAGTCCATTTTATTATTCATGTTTTTTTAAATCCAAAAAAGTTATTGTGGTTATTTAAAAAAGAACTATTAATTAAAGTGTATTTCCATTTCTTATATCATATTTGTTTGTTTAAATTTTTGTTCATAAACAGTCATTTGGAATGAAAAGATGTCTTTATTGGGGCAACTTTAGGAAAATTTTATTAGAGAATAGTATCTGATATGAATAAACCAAATGCAGCTACTACAAAATTTATATATATATATATTTATTAAAATCAATTAAATCTGTTTTTTTTTTCATATCAGTGTTCTATTGCATATTAAACATAATTACATATATATATATATATTTATTTATTTACTAAGAAAACATTTTTGCCTTTTTTGTATTTACTAACCTTATTTATCATGTGAGATAGATTACAGTTCACAGTTTAAAAAATTTCAGAGGTTCTTCTAATGTACAGAAAATTTCAGGAAGCATTAAATGAATACTAGATGTTCATATTTCATTTATAATTTTTTTTCTTTTATTGGGAATTGGTTCAGCCTCTGGGTTAAGGAAGTAAATTTTTAATCTTTTAATTTTTCTAATTATAGGCCTCTATCACTTGAAAATCTTCAATCGAAAATTTTTATTAAGATAATAAAAACAGCATCCAAAAGATTGTTTATTATTTTTATTATTTAATTTTGTGAAAAAGTTTGTGGTTGAAATATGTGATCTGATAGAATAATGATTAACGCATTCAGCTATCATGCTCTTTAACAAAATATAAATGGAACTTGGAATTTTTTTCAAGTGTCAATGATTTTGCAAACTAATTTAATATTTTTTACAATACTCATATCCTTAACAAATGCAGTTATCCATCTAATATCGGGTGTTTAATAACAATATCTAGCTGCTCTTGTCTGGATAGATGACTTGCTTTGATTATATGAATAATTGCAGAACATATAATAAACAACTATAATATAAAATCCATTGGCGAGGGCAGTATCATACATTTGCAGTGATTTTTGATTTACAGTTTATTAATAGAAGTAATTATAATATTGTATAGGGTGGACTTTAAGACAGTTTGCCTTAAACCAAACATTTTTTCATATCATTTTATTAATATCTGATGATTGGTTAATAACAAATAATATTTGGGAGATAAAAATTGATATGATAACACTTATATTAGTTTCTTTTCTATCATATGATTCTGTATTCTGGATGTATTCACTCTTTTAAGTATCAAGCAGTCTAAATAATCTTTGACAAATTCATTTAATAATTTATTTATAAGTATTGTTCAAAAAATTTTAATTTTTTTTTTTAAGAAAAATTAGAATTTTAATCTTCAGTCTGGCAATTTAGTCTTTTCAGAACAAAAATCTCACTTTTTTTCTCAAATCCTATTTAATTTAATTAAAAAAGAAATTCTTCTAAATTTTTAGAATAAATCTAAATTAAATTGAATAGTCAAACTTTTACAATAAAAAGCAAAAACATCCATAGTGATTTTGATTTTTGAATGTAAACATTCTATATATATGACTCATGGGAAATTTTCTAAAAAAAAAGACATTTCAACAAATTTTGCAATATATATTTATAAAATCAAATGTTAGTTTTTATAGATGAATTAATCTTAAAGACCTCTGAAACTTTGTAAGTAAAAAATTTAGACTATTAAATGTAGGATTCGAACTCAGACTTTCACACAACCCACTACTCTCAATGCCATCTCATATTGCTGACCCAGTGGATCACACACATGTTGAAAAGATAAATAATCACCAATATATGTATTTCATGCTAAACCAGCAATCAGGTGGGTCAGCAATATGAGATGGCACTGAGAGTAGTGAGTCGTGTGAAAATCTGAGTTCGAATCCCGCATATATTACATATATAAATGGAGGTTTAAGCCTGTATAATGTATTAATTTATATAAATAGTGTGCAAAAAGTCTGCCCATCCCTCGCATATGTATATATTGAACTAGGTGGTGTGTTTACCAGAAAAAAAAAATTAAAAAAATTAAAATAAAATCTCTTGCAATTTATGTATTGCTCCACCACAGTCCCTTAGGCAGAGAAGAGAGTACTCAAAGAGCACCTGAATCCAAGCCAGTAGATATATATGTGAAATATATCTAACTGACCACGTTTGAAGGAAACAGATTTCTTCTCAACTGTTGAATTCAACACCTATCATTCAAAGCACTTTTTTATTTTGTAGAAACATGGATGCCATTTACTTAACCAGAGGATAAATAATGCACTTTGAACAATTGTAACTAATTCAATGCCTAAAGCAATCTCTTAACTAGTTCAGCCACTTATAAGAGAATAACAAATTATTTCTTTAACTATTGGTAAAAAGAATTGACCAAAAAAATTAAGCTTTAAGTTTCAAGATAATTTATTTTACTAAACACATTTATTATTTTGATTTTTAGATACTTTATAAGAACTTAATTTAGATTATGATAATTACATATACTGACTAAGCACACACTCTGAATTCATATAATAAACTAGAAGATAACACAACATTAAATAATACATAGCATTTAAATATATACATGAAATCAAAATAATATAACAGAAGGTATTCTCACATGACATTTCAAAACATGCATATCAATGGTTCGATTATGCATGCTATAGAGTTCATTATTACTTGACTCTGGGAGGCTTCAAACTAATGCAATGGCTACTTAGAAATGAAAATAAGAAAATGTTATTACTTAGCATTTTAGAATGTGGACTTGGGACTTTATTTTCTTCCTGGTTGCTGCTTCAAGTGAGAATATTTCCAGTTGGCTGGATATGAGGTTTTCTTGAGGAGGTTTATTGCTTAGTATTCCAAAGTATTTTTCTTTAAGACATTTAGATATTGAAAGCGGATTTTCAAGTTGTTAGGCCGGCATTATTTTCATGGGCAGGTTAGCTGTTTTATCGGACTCAGGCTAGAGCAAAGTTGTATGTTTCTGAGATTTTTAACACTACATTGTCAACTGATCGATTGACTGATCTCACTGAACTGAACAACTCTTTCTCAACTATAAACTTAACTGATTGTTCGATGAAAAACTGGACTATTTATTAATAAGACCTGTTGTCATTTTGAGAGTCCACCAGCGATATCTGTTGCCGAAATTCCTTCCTTGTTTTTGATTGCATTCTTCTAGATAAGCTTTAATTACATGTTGTTGGAGATCTTTAATTAGAAGCCATTGCACATTTTGGTTTTTGCATTTTTAATTAGTAGCCATCGCTGAGTGTTTTTAATTTTTTAACTTTCATTTATTCCATTTTAACACGCACACATTTTGCTATGTTTACAATCGCACACATAGATTTTACTGTTCATTATATTTAACATTAATTCATCATTTATGCACATGTATATTTTATTCTAATAAACTCAATATTAGTTTTAAAATTACTTTTCTTTCTTTAACTCAAAAGAGATATTTTTTACTTATTTGAAAATCAGCTTCTTTTAATTTTCCCTGTAACTATGAATTAATTGTTTTTTAGCAAAAAACTCTTTAAACTTCTTTTATAAACTTTTAATTTGACGTTTCTAAAGCAAACCCTCCCCCCCCCCCTTCTAATTAATTAATTGTAACTTTTATTTCAACTACTAATAATAGAAAAAAAAACTCTTTGACTTTTAATTTCCAAAACAAACTGCAATAAAAAACTCTTTAAACTTTTACATACTATTTTCTTTTAAGGAACTGTATTTTATTTTAATAATTTTTAGACAAAATTAGATATATGTACCAATAAGATCTTGGTACAGTATAAATAGATTATTCTCTCATATATGAGGGGTCAGAATGACTAATATGTCAACATGGGTAAGATGACAACCTTGGCACTAACAACAGCTTTGAGCATTCAATCATCAGATTTTCAATGAAATGGAAGGCTGAAGAGTTGTGAGTTGGAATAGTTTGAAGCCTGTCCATTAAAGTATTAAGATTGGCTATCTTAATATAAAGCTGAGCACTGATTATATATATATGTATGTGTGTGAGGATAGTAATCTAGACCAACTGATGATTGCTGGTTTAGCATGAAATACATATATTGGTGATTATTTATCTTTTCAACATGTGTGTGATCAGGTGGGTCAAAAATGTGAGATGGCACTGAGAGTAGTGGGTCATGTGAAAGTCTGAATTCGAATCCTGCATATATTACATATATAATGCAGGTTTAAGTCTGTACAATGTACTATTAAATATATTAAAAGTTATTCATGATTTATCAGGGAGGGTTTCTTCTTAAAAATAATTAATAAATAAAAATTTTATTTTTCAGATTTGGTTAGTGTGGGATTTATTTAAAAAATGAAAAACAATGATATAATCTTAGTAATTTTAAAAATCACGCATCTTGGGCAGTTTAGCACTGCAGTACAGTAAGTAGAAGACTTAAGAGCTAAAAATTTATGGATTGATTCCCAACTGGGAAAAATTTTTAAAATAACAATTTTGTCAGTTGATAGAACCGTTATATTCAATATATCATCTTTGGTAATCAAATGTCATATGATCTCACAAAAAAAAAAAAAAATCTTAAATTTGTATAAGTATAAAAAATCAAACTAATGCATTTTCTTTCATTACAAAATACGATTTTAAATAAAGAATATATATGTAATAAATATCATATCAATTTTGATCCAAAATAAAAATTTAATTATGAATTTTGGAAATATTAGGTATCACCTATAATAAAACAGTGGCAAACAGTGATAACTGTTGCCAGTATTCAAAGGTTATTTTTTGATATTAGTTTCTTATTGGCTAGTCATTTTAACTTGCTTTTGGAAAGAATAAAATACATATTAGAAAATGGCATTTTAGTTGTAGTAAATCACCATAAATCTGCATGAAAGAGAAGAAACTCAGTGTGTTGAATAGGAATTTTTGTGGGGAGAGGATTCACCAAAACCTCAGTATATAACCATTTTTGTAGCGTCATTGATTTTTTTTTTAAAAAAAAAAACCAAAAAAAACAGCAGCAATTAAAAGAATTGTTAAAAACTGCTCCAGCAGGTAATGTTAAAAATTTCCTGCCTAGTAGATTAAATCGTTTGTGGAAAGATATCTTTTACCCTTGTGGGTAAAAGTTTTATGCTTTCATTGAATATTATTTTAATTCGACTATACTTAGAATGAATAAATAATAAGATGCTATCTGTTGAGCTCCAATTTTTATTACTACCCTACAGTTTTACATGTCAAATCTTGATAATCATTTGTAATCTGTAGTGCTTCTTAGTAAGTGAAAAATAATAAAGTTCACTAAAAGTTATTACCTTTATAGTAATGAAGATATAAATATTCCAATTAAGTAAAATGAAAGTAGAGAATTTTAATCTGTCTAAGTAAATGCAATTGATGCTACAATGATCAAACATCACATGACTTTCCAAGCAACTAATTATATGATAAATCGAAACTATAAAGCAACTTATAAAAAATAGGAAAAATAATTGCAGGAAATTATAGATTTTAATTTTCAAGTTATATATATATATATATATATATATATATATATATATATATATATATATATATATATATATATATATATA
The DNA here is from genome assembly GCA_028023455.1 of Epiperipatus broadwayi. NCBI lineage: Eukaryota > Metazoa > Onychophora > Udeonychophora > Euonychophora > Peripatidae > Epiperipatus > Epiperipatus broadwayi. The sequence continues at coordinate 5,916,097 of JAQFVV010012445.1, read as the reverse complement.
TATATATATATATATAAATTAATAATGGTAGGAGAAAATCTGTATTAGCATTTTTTCAAAAATTATTCTTCAATTGCAGGAAAAAAAATTGCTTTCAATTGTCTATTTAAAATTATATGAGGAATTGGGACCATATTATTTTTACATATATTTCTTAGTTATATAGCCTTGTGTGATTTAATGAGTGCTAGAGTAACATACTCTTGAGCTTAGGTCCATAAATTGTTGCTGACTGTATAACTTTTTATAATCAAACTTTTGGTGAAATCCTAAACAATAATCATTTTTATTAGGTATATTAAAAACGAACTACATCTCCATTAAATCATTTTATTCAAAATGTCTAGCTAATGAATTCTGAAATCTTTTTATGTAGTATAACTCAAATTGTAGCTACAACTTTCTTTGATTTGTTATTATTCATATTACCAATAGAAATTTCGACAACTTTGTCTTGAAATAATCAGAAAGTATTCTTTATTGCAGTATAGATACTTGGATAATTTAGCTTTGATTTATGCATTTAAAATTTCAATACTTTATTGAGTATATTTGCTTTTTAATTGACTACAAAATGTCCATTTATATACAAGTTATCAATTTTTAAAGGCAGTAATTATAAATTACTAATAGATTTTATTATAAGGTTTACTATTCTCTAAAGAGTTAACAAAAAGAAATTTATTGAAGATCAGAAATTATAGTAAACTTTTTTATATATACAAATTAAAATAATTTTTAAAAAAATTCATAATTCATTTTTTATGATATTTCACACCAACCATTTTCATAAGCTTTATTTATTTTTGTCAATCTATCTGAGAAATCTTATAATTCAATTTTTATCATTTCTATTTCTGATCTAGTTGAAATTGTGCATATATATGTATTCCCAATGACAATATATTTTTTTTAGTTTGAAAATAATTTTAGCAAAAAAAAAGTAGAAAATTTCAATCTAATTTTTTATTAGATTCAGTACTTTTTATAGTATAAAACCATCAAAACATCATGTGATCATTATTTCATATGTTTACGCAGACTGTTAACTCTTCTGTAGTATGCTTCAAGTAAATTCATTCACAGTTTTAACTTACTGTAATTCTAGCAGTTTTTATGTTATTGTATCATATTTAGGCTTATTTTAAAGCTTAAAAAGTACCGCAAGATGCTGCCCTGTCTTGAATTATTTTACAAGTAAAAAATCAATAATATAGGCATTCAAAGCTACAACGAAGATAGAAGCCCAACTTTTCTAGATCCTGATTGGTTGATTAGCATTTTTGACAATGGGGAAAATGTCTGTCAATAATTTTCACCACTCCAACTTCTGTTTTGACTTTGAAAATGAAAATTAATGTCTTAGAATGTTTTTTTTTTTTTTTTTTTACATATTATGAATTATTTTCATAAAATATATTGAAAATATACTTATTTTAGAAAAATAATTGAGATTTTAATAAAAGTTATTTACTTTTACACAAACATAAATTGAGAAAAAATCATTGATGTAAGCAATATTTTTTAATAGGTTACAAACGATCTTTTGAAATTATTCACTATAAAATATTTTTATAATTATAAACAGAAATTTATTTTTGGAAAAACTTTCGTTCACTTTCATATTCTGACAAATTATTATTAATTTGCTTTTTACAAATGAAACTAAAACAAATATAATATTAAAAGATGAATATATTTTACTGCTCATTCTGTAATTGACCAATCAAAAGTTTAGAGTTGTAACTTTTTCAGCCAAACAGGGGTATCAGAAGAGTTAATAACAATAGCAACCTCTTCATACATTAGCACAACCAAGTGCAAGCCTTTGTTATCAATGGATGGAAGAATATTTGTACATAAAATCCCTATCTAGTGTATACTCATCTAACAATCCCAGAGTGCTTGCATTTGGTGGCACTACTGTTTGGGAATTTTGCTACTTTTACTTTTTATAATATTGCCATTTAGCAATATTTATATATAAAGAAAAGAATAATAATACAACCAGTTTTAAATAGAACAAATTGTTAAATAATGATTGTAATTGTAAGTAATTTGTAAAATTATGAAATTTCAGGATTTGTATAAGATGTAATAAAAATTGTTTTTTAAAAAATAAAGAATAGGAGAAGGTAAGCAATAATAATAGTTTGATTTATGTAATGAAAATAAATATTTGTAGATTTTAAAGAAATGTTATTATATTATGAGTTAAAAAATATATAAATGCAACAATAATATAAATGAAATATTCATCCAGGTATATCCATGTCTAATATATTGAATATATATAATAATAACATTTCACTCTTCTTATACTTTAAAGCAAAATATATTTATTTTTTACAGTTTCAACTGTTCCTAGCAGTCTTCATCAGATCTACAAAATTTAAGCACATCAATACAACCGTATTTCATACATATATCTATTATAATCTTACAATTTTATCAACTTAATTATTAACATCACTTTATTTTTTAAACTCATTATTCTACAACTTTTAACTTTTTAATTCTATTTTATTGTTTATTTTTCTTAATTATTATCATATTTATATTTATTCACCTTTTATCTTTGCTATAATTTTAGAAATTCAATGCAATATTTATGAAATCTTACTTATATTACTATATTCATATATTTAACCTTATTTTCATTCCACTTATTTTTACATATCTTAATTTTTTTATTATCTTATTTCTTTCCTTCTGCTTCTATCATTTACTTAATTTTCATAAAATTATTTTTTAAAAAAAATATTTTATATGTATTTTTATTTCTTACCTTATTCTCTACTTTTTTCTTTTTCTGCCACCATTTTTTCTATCCCATCATTCTTCCTTTTCCTTTTTTATATTTATATACAGCTACCCACTATTATCTATTATACAAACTACTTACTTATTTTATATTTTTATTAGTTTTGCACTTATATTTTTACATTTTTATATATATTATTTTTATATTAAGATTATTTTTAAACCACCTTCTCTATTAATATTTGGTTTTATCTTCTTTGTTAAAATTGCCTCTCTTATTTTTCTGTCTCTTCTACTAATTTCATAACTTATCATTCTAATATTATTTTTTCTAGTTTATGACCTATCTATATAAAATGCATATGTACTGGTGATCCTCTATCATATTTATATTTATGTTGTTTTAACCTAGGATATACTGATTTTTTTAATAGAGAAGGGGGTTTGAAAACAATCTTAGTATAAAAACATAATATATGTAAAAAAGGGTAAAAATAAAAGTGAAAACTAATAAAAAAAATAAGTACCTTGTATAATATATAATAGAGGGAGCTGTATGTAAATATAAAAAGGAAAATGAAGTAGGAATGATGATAGGATAGAGAAAATGTTGGAGGAAAGAGAAAAAGTAGAGAATAAGGTAAATAAAAAATAAAAATACATATAAA